>CM062819.1:592048017-592648017 GCA_031772625.1 Pinus tabuliformis
TTAACTTCCACTTGACATGATGTTACTTTACAATGCACATGTGCTTAGTGAAAAAAAATGGCTTGATAAAACCATGCAAGACATCATTGAAACTCAGTCCGGAGGTGAGACCAACCTTTGAAATGCTTGACAGTGAGGTTGGTGATATGATGCCAACTTGGTCATTCGTGACAGTGTGCATGCACCCCATGGTGAGAACTTGCTAAAAGCGAGCTCTTGCCTCTTTGCATCCAGTGCATTGGTATGGCTCCTTCATCAAATCATCTGCTAACATGTGCTGGTGTTGTCTTGGGTACGGCTAAACCGATAACACACTAATGCATAATTTCCATGTTGATATTCAAGTGTGTGATGGTGGTTATGCGCATCAACTTGCCGAGGTACATGTTCATCTCCATTTGGAGTTTCTTCTTATCTTCACCTTGCTGAGTTCACTGAATGGTTTAGATCACATGCATGTGCATAATGACCTGCATGCTGCTGAACCCCTTGCATGTGACCAACAACAACACTGACCATGTCTGCTCTATGCCAACTACTGGGATGGATCTTTAACATGTACGGGCGCAGTTTCATCCATGAGTGCATGTTGCGCCCACTATGTTTTCCTGTTCCTGCTACAAATCATTTTTCTGTCTATGTATCTTCATGTTCTTCCTTGCGTTGCTACTTTAGCACATGAAACTCTTTTGTTCCATTCTCTGTCTTTGTGTGATCTTCATGTCGCCCCGTCACCTCATAGCTTGAGCCTCCAAAGTTTCTTTCATCATCAGTGGATCTACTTGAGCTTACAACTTTGTTCCGGCTCTGTGTTGTCAACAACCTTCCTCTTGCATTTGTTGCATTCATTGCATTTGATATGCTACCTTCAACTTTTGTTCATGATGCTTCTCATTGTGATGTTGCTGCTGTCATATCTTGATGTCCTTATGTACGAACAACTTGATATCTTCATGAGTAGGCAAGCTCATAGAAATTTGATCGAATGCATCTCCAGGGGTTCTTTGAACGATGTCTTTGACTCTGATCTCTTGGAAACCAGTGTACATACACTGCTAAGAGGAAGATGAACACCTACAATACCTAGATACATGGAAACATTCATGGCAAGAAATATGTCAGTTGAAAACAAAATGAACTTGGGAAATGACTTGCAACATACCTGTGTGACTAATCATGAAGGTTACACAATTTTGGCCAGGAGGTCAGGAGAATGACCGCAAAGACTGTGCAAGGAACAGTTTGGGCTCTTGGCAGATTGATTGACTGGTGGAACTACATAAGGCACACTCTAGTATGGCTGTTGACTGCTAGAATTACGCAATGCATAATCTCAGCTAGCAATGGCTACATGCTCAATGATTTCATTGCGCAATTTTCTGGACCAACAGTTGCTGTCGCTAAAAAATGCACAAAATAGTGCTAAAGGATAGTCACTGGGAAGAAATGTGCATTTCCTGAGAGGAAGATAGAGCCTTTCCTCTCAGGATTGCACAATGTTGTCTTAGTCAGGCCCTTGGTGAGGCAGAGTCTAGGCCAAGGTTGCCCTGACTCGCTGAAGGGAAACAGAAACAAAATGTGGAAGTGAATGCATGGTGACACTAAGTGAAAGTAGAAGTGATTGATCATGCATGTAAAAATTGAATGAAAGATTCAATAAATAGATCAACATGCATGTGGGTGAAGTGAGTCGCCGAATCGGTGACCGTTCATGAATAACAGTTTCATGCATGCGACAACACTGAGATAGCAACGAAAACTGAAACGGTGCTAGTACAAGCTAGTATGTATCAAAACGACACCAAGCATTCACTGAAACGAAGCAGACAATGTTCATATGAAGCAAAACACAAAAAGCACCAGAAATGAAACACAAGTCATGGAAAGTGGGATTACCCCAAAATAGTTGAGTTGAATGTGCCGACAGTTCCTAGATGTGATGTGGGATTTCAGTGCTACAAGGTCGATGTGAGGAATGAGCTCTGTAACATTCGATTGATGATTTTTGATAACATCGAGGTTCTAACACGCATACCACAAATCTAGGGAAAGCGACACTTGGTGGTAGGTTTCTAAAATGATCCTTGAATGTAACCTCCAACTACCGAAAATAGATCCCTGAAACAAGGGATGCCTTCAATGTTGCCTTAGGAGAAGTAGCCCATGCATGCAAGTCAGTTTTGCTCAGTCCCGGAGGGAAACAGTCAACTCAGCGGCACATGCAAGAGACTGCTTGACTACTGGGAGAAAATGTGCATTTCTGTCTTGGAGTTGGGCTAGCTTCCTAGGAGATTTATGCAATTTGTAGGTAGAACAGTTGGCTGCTGCCCAGATTTGCAAAAATTCTGGGCTGAGCAGCCCTGTTGGGGAAAATTGCATAAATTTCACTATGAGTGTTGGCTACCAGAATTGTGCAATTCTGGAGCCCAGTAGGCTACCAATCATGATTGCGCAACTTCCGGAGGGAAGGTCGGTTTCCATCCAGAATTGCGCAATTTCTTGGGAGAGCTGCTGAGCCTACAACTAGACCAAGTTCGGGTGATCAGCCTGTAAAGGGAATGCATCGAGTTGTGATCGACAGGCTACCTTTGTGCAATAAAAACATTGAAGCTTGTGTACTTGATGAAGCAAGACATGCTGGTGTGAAGTTTGGAAGGGAGGTGCCAAAACGAAGCTAAGGAAAAATTTTGGAGGGTGGTTGTAACAGTTATAACAGGAGGCTATATATATACGAAGGCTACGTATATACAGAGGTTGAATTTGTGCATAACTTCTGTATATGCACATATCTAGAGGATGAAGTTATGCATAATTTTTGTATATGCACATATCTTTTGTATATGCACAACTTTTGTATATACACATATCTTTTGTATATGCGCAACTTCTATATATGCGCATATCTTTTGTATATGACTGTATCTTCCATATATGTACACTTCTGTATATGCACATATAAGGAAGTTGTACATATACATAAGCTACACATATACATAAGTAACGTGAAACTTCCATAATATGCATATGCGGCAACCTCCATATATGCTTAGTTTCCCAATATTCACACATTTTTTGTATATGCACATCTTCCATATATGAGCATCTACTACATGCACAACTTTCATATATGCACATATATGAAATATGTGCATATATGGAAGACAAACAGCTTCTATGTATTCACATATTTTGTATCACATATCTTTCATATATATGCAACTTTCGTATATGTGGACATCTTCCATATGTGTGTAACTTTCATAGATGTGTATATATAGAAGTTGTGCACATACAAAATATATGCACATGTACATAAGTTGTGTTACAAAGGTTGAATTTGTGCATAGGTATGTGCATATATGGAATTTGGGCATATATGGAAGATATGTGCATATGAAAAATTTGTGCATATATGGAAGATATGTTCATATACAAAAGTTGTGCATATACAAAAGTTGTGCATATATGAAAGTCAAACATATACGAAAGTTGCACATATATGGAATATATGTTCATATACGAAAGTTGTGCATATAGAATATTTATGCATATACGAAAGTTGTGCATATAAAAAAGTGACACATATATGGAAGTTGCACATATACGAAAGATATGTGCATATACAGAAATTGTGCATATACAAAATATATGCGCATATACAGAAGATATGGGCATATGCAGAAATTGTGCATATACGAAAGATATGCCCTTTATAGTATGAGTTGAGTTTAAATTAAAACTTGGAGCTTACGAGCTATAAATTTGAGGTCGTGCATGAAATTATGCATAGTTCATTTTTGTGGGAGTTAGAAAGCTCTAGCAACATTGTTGAAAGTTGAGATGATCCACAGGCTTATTTTGTAGGAGATAAACCTAGCTCCTATATTCAGGGGCATAGTTGGGGAGATCAATCAACACCCCATCAAAGTAACTACAAAGGATACTTTGTTTAAGGGGAAAATTATGTTCTACATTAGATAGTTAATGTGACATCGTTAAAAGAAATGTTGTACTTGATAAGTTAATTTGTGACAATGATATTCCAACCTTGTTAGAGAATATAAATATGGTTTAATTGATATCCGCGAAAATATATTTAAAATTAGTTTGAAAATTGTAAGATTTAACATATTCAATTTTTGTATGGAATAATCTTTCTTCACAAATAAGTTTTAGAAATATATGATCATTCATTAACTATGAAATTTGATGGTGGAGATCTATGATATCAATTCTTCTGGTTAAAATAAATGGTGAGTCGTTAAGAGATAGAGATAAAAAAATTCAATGGACAAGGTTTCAATCTATTGAATCTCAAATGGAAGAACTTTTGGTGAATAAATATTAGCGGATCAGTCTAATTGTGCATATACGGAGGTTTCCATATGCATATTACAGAAGTTGCACATTAATTCTATATATGCATAACTTTAGCATATGTACAACTTCTGTATATGTGCATATACAGAAGTTCTGCATATATGTAAGATATGCACATACACGAAAGTTGCACATATACAGAAGATATGTGCATATATAGAAGTTGCGTATATACGAAAGGTATGTGTATATACAAAAGTTGTGCATATACAAAAGATATGTGCATATACAGAAGTTATGCATAACTTTGGCCTCTAAATATGTGCATATACAGAAGAATGCACAACTTCAACTTCTGTATATACATAGACTCTGTATATACATAGCCTCCATATATGCACAACTTTAGTATATGCGTATATCTTTCGTATATGAATGTTTTTTATATATGTTTCGTGTATGCACATATACGAAGGTTATGCATATATGAAAGACATGTGCATAGTTGGAAGTTATGCATATATGAAAGATATGCGATAAAAAATGTGCATACATAGAAGTTGCATGACTTTCGTATATGCACAAATTATGTATATGCACAACTTTGTATATGCACATATCTGCCACATATGCTCAAATTCGGTATATGTGCAACTTTTGCATACACATATTACAGAGGTGTCACATTGTTTCTGTATATGTGCGACTTTTGTATACACATATTACAGAGGTTTTACATTGTTTGTGTATATGCACAACTTCCATATATGTGCAACTTTTGTATACACATATTGCAGAGGTTGCACATTGCTTTTGTATCTGTGCAAACGGATATGTGCATATACAAAAATTTCGTATATACGAAGCCTACAAAGATACAGTAGTTGAAGTTGCGCATAAATTATTTATATTTTCATATTCTATATATGCATAAATTATGTTTATATGCATTTACAGTATATGTGAAACTTCCATATATGTTCATATACGAAAGCTACGCATATGTCCATAGTCACATTTCCACCCTCTTTCAGAACTTTGACTCCTGATGACAAATCACTATAAACTGACAAGGAATTCTCCCTTGGAATTTTCAATAATTCTCCCCATTATTCAATGTCGAATGTTATGTTTTGTTTATTTTGTATGAACCCTTTCACCTCCCACAATTTCAAATAAATATCTATGTGCCTTGATTCCTCCAATTCAACCACCTTCATATATTCACTATTTTTCTCTAATCCCGATTGTACTCAAAAGGCTTTGACCATGAGTTTTCCATTTTATCTATTCCTCTTGATATGCCTCCATTTTCTCTGGACTATGTGCAGAGGTAGATAATGTTGCTACACTACATTTTGACAGAGGAACAATATGATGACATTTTGAAAAAATCTTTGTCAAGAGGGAAGTTCGAGTTCCACATGTACAGGATAAGGGTGGCTCGTAATCCCTTTCTTGATGAGAGGGAGTGTTGAAAAATGGAGCAAGAAATTCTCAATTTGATTTTATTATTATGTTATTGTGACCTGTAGAATGCATATTTGTGACATGTTTAACAAAATGACTGTCACGGTTGGGCTTGGTGTTAGAGGCTTTGTCTTGGGGTCATTCATTGTCTCAGAATGCCTCATCAAGTTCCAGGTAGAGGTTTGGAGACGAGCCCTGAACAAGTGGCTTAAATCTCATAGTCTCTGGCACAAAACTCGTTGAAAAAGACTGTAGTCTCCCCCTTGTAGGCATTGTGGGAGTGACTATAGGGTTCTAGTCACATACATGCCTTGTTATGGGAGCGACTGAGAGTTTAATTCATTGAAAAGCTAGGTTAACTTAGGGGTTAGGCACCAGGAGTGGTGGATTAGCTCCTAGGGGTCCTGTAGCACCTGAGTGAGGCCTGTAAAGTGTTGGTTAGTCGGTTCCACTTCCTTAAATGCAATTAGGGGGTTGAATCATATCATAGTGACTATTCATAACATATTTATCCTGGTGGAATGGTTAGCTTGGGTAAATGTGGGAGGAGGGCATTACATAATATAAATTTTGTATTCAAGCATAAGCTTGTTTATTTGTTTGTATTGCGTTTACATGTTTATATTTGCCTCTAACTAAAAAGAACTTATATCTCTACCCTTTGTCATGTAAGAAAATTTCATCATGACTTGTGCAATGAATCACCCAATCATGCAGGACATTGGGTTTTAGTCTTTCTTCATGCTGGAGTGCACCAATGATGTCACGGGCATAAAACTACATCTGTATTGGGCTTATTAAAGAAGATGACTTGACAATTTTTTTTATCAGTCAATTCTTTTTGTTTGTGATATGTTGCAGGAAAAATGCATGGAGGAGGGTTACTTTGTATCATGAAATTTAAGGGTTACTTTTTGTCATGTCTTGTATTAATCCTTAGTGTTGTAGCGCCTGCAACACCCTCCAAAATTTTGGCCTGCATCCAATTTCGAAGCCTTCCTTGGGTTATTCCTTGAAGTTTGCAAGCACTTGGGCCCATCTCGTGATCTTGTGTTGAGTCTTTGCACCCTCCTCACTTGACCGTTCAAACAACATATTTTTGCATCTTGGTCTCAATGTAATGCTTGAGGTCATGTTTTATCCATACATAAGGTTCACCTTCATGTGTACAAGTTGTGTCTGCTATGTAAACATTCACTGCACTCACACATGAAGTTGCATTAATTATCATGCACATGTCATTATGGTCATTCAACGATCTATCCTAAGTTTTGTGCTTGTCGCTCACACCATCGGTCAGTCACACTGAGTGTATGTTGTCTTGTTGGTTTGAGATGTCTTGTCATCAAGTCATGTTGAATGTGTGTTCGTGAGGTCATGCATGTACGAAGTCACTCATTCACACAATTGGTCAATTTGTTGAATTTTTGTCAACTAAACCATCCTCCAATAGTCAGGCATCCACTGAGTTGCATTGCACACTTTCATCTCTCAGGGATTATGTACTACTGCGTAGAATTGCGCAAAGCTTGAGGATGCCTCCTGGGCACTCTGCACTGCACAAACCTAGAATTGACTCAACTGACTGTCACCCAAAACAACGCAAAAGTTCCTAGAAATCCATTTCAATCTGTGCTACCCGCAAGCGCATAAACCAAGCCTCGAGTTGGTCAACGAGAGAGTTACCCTAGGACTCACCCCCCTAAAAACTTGCACAAAAGTTGCAGACCTTGCCCACTCCTCTAACTGAGGAAACTGTGTAGATAGGCTAGATAGACACATAGTGCCTATCCCTATCTCCTTCAGAAAATTGTACAACTTTCCCAGCCAACCACCTAGTTAGTTAACTGACTGCTCACCCAGAAAACTACGCAGAGCTCATGAGCAAGCCCCTTCACATCCTAACAACCTCCTTAGCTCAGAAACTACATAGATGTGATCAACAGGTCAGCCTCGCAGGAACTATGTAGTTTTTGTCTCTAGCCTTCTTGCAGCCCGCTGCCAGCTACCCCCAGGAACAGCACAATTTTTGCTTCCAAGCCTCCCTGCAGCCCGTACTGATTCCCTCCAGAAATTGCGCAGATCTGTCCTCCAGCTGAGACATATCCCGTAGACAGTCACTGCTGATCTGGATTTTCCATCTCAGCCTCCCAGTGATTTTTGTCAAATTTTCACCAACAGTGCCCGGAGCTCGCATCCCAGCTTGAAACTTTCCTTACAGAGTTTCATAGCCTTGTCCTCTCTCCCAATCACCTGCATCTGAAAAAAAACATGCATCATGGTAGTCTAGGAGGTTTATGGATTTGATGTCATCTCATCATGAGTGGTTGCAGATACATGTACATTGATATGACATGACGCGACGATGGATGGGATGAACAAAGAGAGTACATGTAAGGAGATGTGTTCATGAATGGATGAATGAATGATGCATGCGAGAAGAACCTTTCGTGAATAGACGAACATGTCAAGCATGTTAGGGTACAACAAAAGGGGAAATGTGCACATGCAACATCAAGTGAACACCAATACCATCGGATACCCTGAACACCTTGCCATGTGGAGGTCAAGATGTGATACACCAAGAGCACATGCATCACTCAGCAACAATGTAGTTTGACATGGAAACCACCACTAGCATGGACATACTGACACTGTTGTGTTGATTCATGTCAGCTACATGAATATTGTGGGCCATGCTGTGTAAATCAATGTAATGTAACGTGGAAGTCCAAGTGACCCACTTGTAATCTAAAGAATCATGTAAAGTTGAGAAGTCATGAAAGTCAAACAGTCATGAAGGAAGTCAAACAGTCACAAGGGCTAGTTTTACCCTTGGTTATAAATACCCCTCATTTGTACATGTGATGGACTTGTCACCTTGGCTCCTCCCATGTAGCATTGAGAGTCTGTAGTCTTTTCCTTGAGGAGTGAGCAGTGGCTCCAACACCTTGCCCACGGGGTTAGTGACGTACAATCTAATGAGGTGTCTTAGAACCTTTGCTTAATTCGGAAGCTTGATAACAGGCTAGCACATTTTCACACATATGTTGTAACTGTTTGTAAGATTAATCTTGAACACTTGTAATGCATGTTGCTTTGACTTGTGTTAAACAATTGAACTCATTCAGTTGCTCTAATACATATATTTATGAAAATGTGTTGTATAAGTTGTTAACGTTTTCCTACCCATGTTTCTTACCTCCTTGGACATCAGATAGAACCTTTCATGTAAAAGTTTTATAACGATTGTCGCACTCACGCAGACTGTACCATTGGGTGTTGTATGTGTTATCTTCCGTTGTGTGTTGTGACTGTCGCATCCCTGTGGACTGCTCCTCCGGAAGTTGTGCATGTCATACTGTGTTGTGTGTCTCTGACAGAGTTGGGACTTCCTCCCTTTTGACTAGAGACTCACTCCCATCCTCTCTCTCTGCGGTGAAAGAACCTTGACACATGTAACACTAGCACTCACCAGGCACGCGAACCTTGTTATTCAAAGACAAAGCAGATCATTCTCATGTGCTAAGCAAGATCTAAGGCAAACATTTAAGATAACGACAACCGAGCCATCACACTGGATGGGACTCCCACACCAAAAGATGTGAGTTCTAATTGGGATTTTATACCAGGGTGATCCCCTTAATGTTGGCAGGTCCAACACCATCAACACTTAGTTATATATCAAATAATTATATATTCTAACAAGGGGCATTCTTTGTAAACATAGTTGGCCTAGTGGCAATGTCATCATCTAAACGATATCCCTTCATAATTCAATATTTGGTTACACACATATCCTAGGTAGTTGAGTATCAAATTTTCCACCAATCCATCCCTGGTGTCAGGATAGACAAGGACCCTGGCATAAGATATTTCCTCCATCTCCAAGTATGGTCTGTCGAAGTCAAGATAAGTCCTAAGGTCATCGCCTATACAGCGAAATACATCTTCTATATATGAACAATTTCATATATATATGTGCATATACAGATGTTGCAGAGATACACAATTCATATTTAGTTTGTATTTGATTTCTGTATATATTGTATATACAAAAGATGAATTTTTTATACGTGCAGCTTCTGCAGACACACACACACACACAAACACACATACAAATATATATATATATATATATATATATATATATATATATATATATATATATATATGGAAGTGTGCATATATAGAAGATAGTTTATGTATATTCACAACTTCTGTATATGCACAACTTCTATACATGCACCAACTCTCTATTGCATAAAAAATCCCAATGAAATACATATGATTAGAGTAGCACACTAATGTCTCTCAATTATTCACTTGGTTTGAGCTTATTTTTGTATATACAAGGAGAAATTTTTATGATTAAAACATGCATATCTAGAATATGGATTATGTATATGTACATAGATATGGAAGACATCTTTTGTATGCACGTTCCCATATCTATATGCATATAAAGAAGTTGTGCATATATAGATGATTCCTTCAATATATATATATATATATATATATATATATATATATATGGAAGCTTGCATATATAGAAGACTGCTTCTATATATGCACGGTTTCTGTATATCCACACACACATATGTATGGAAGTTATCTTCTATATATACATGCTTCTGTATCTATGTGCATGTATATAATTTGTGCATATAAAAAAGTTATGAATATACGGAAACTATCTTCTGTATATGCATGCTTCCATATATATGTGTATATATATAGAAGATGCACATATAAAAAAAGTTATCTTCTGTATCTACAATATATGCCAAAATCAAATATAAACAGAATATGACTTTTGTATCTGTGAAACTTTTGTAATTTCACATATATATGAAAATGTGCATCTACAAAAGATGACCTCCATATAGTCATAACTTCTATATATACACATAGATATGGAAATCATCTTCCATATGTGCATACTTATCGATCTATGTTATAGAAGATGCACATATACAAAAGTCATATACTGAATTATTGTATATATGAAAGTTATCTTTCATACATGCATGCTTCCATATATATGTGCATATACAAAATATGCACATATATGGAATATGGATTTCTTATATGTGTGGCTTCTTTATATGCACATATGTATGGAAGCGTCCAAATACAAAAGATTCTCTCCATATATGCACAACCTCTAAATATGCACATACATATAGAAGCATGCATATACAGAACATGACTTCCATATATGCACATCTTCTATACATGAACATAGATATGGAAGTCATCTTCCATATATGCACACTTCCATATCTATGTGCATATATAAAAGTTGAGCATATACAGAATATGACTTCTATATATTTGCATATTTTGTATATGCGCACACACACACACATATATATGGAAGAGTGCATATATAGAATATGACTTTCATATATGCACACTTTCATATCTATGTTATAGAAGATGTGCATATACATAAGTTATATATTGAATTTTCACATATATGGAAACTATCTTCCGTATATGAATGATTTCATATGTGTGTGTGTGGGTGTGGGTGTGTGCGTGCATATACAAAATTTACACGTCTACAAAATGGCTTCTTTATATGTGTGAATTTTGTATATGTACATATGTATGGAAATGTGTATATATGGAAGATGACCTCCATATATGCATAACCTTTATAAATGCACATAGATATCGAAGTATGCATATACAAAATATGGCTTCTGTATATGTGCATATTCTATATATGCACATATATATGTGGAAGAGTGCATACACGGAAGATGGTTTGCATATATGTGCAACCTTTGTATATGCTCATATATATGGAAGTCATATTTTATATATGCACGCTTTGACATCTATGTGCATATACAGAAGTTGTGAATATATGGAAATCATCTTTCATGTATGTATGTTTCCATATATATTTGTCTATATACAGAAGTTCTGCATATAGAAAAGTCATTTTATGCATATACGATATATACAGAAATCAAATATATATAGAATATGATTTCTATATACGTGCAACTTTTATATATTTAGATATATATATGAAATCATGCATTTATGGAATATGACCTCCATATATGCACACTTCGATATATATATATATATATATTCATAAAGTGCATGCTATCTTCCATATATACACACTTCTAGATCAATGTTACAGAAAATGCACATATACAAAAGTCGTACTAAATTTGCGCATATACAAAAACTATCTTCCACACACACACACACACACACACACACACGAAAGTGTGCATATACAGAACATAGCTTCCATATATGCACAACTTTAGTACGACTTTTGTATATGTGCATCTTCTATAACATAGATCTAGAAGTTTGTATATACAGAGGATGGCTTCCATATGTCTATGTATATATAGAAGTTGTGCATATATGGAGGTCATACTCTATAAATGCACGATTTCATATATATCTAAATATACAAAAGTTGCACATATATAGAAGTCATCTTCTATATATATTTGATTTTTGTATACTTCTCTATTTGGTCTTCATATCCATAGGAAACCTACATCCACCATCTCAGAGGATGCTTCAGTGCTTTCCAATATAGCAAAACAATGCATTTAGGTCAATTTACAAGCTTAGAAAATTACTCCCCTTGAAGCTCCGTCCATACATAATTATAGAAGTCAATTTCAAGGGTGGATTGGTTGAATCTCCAGGAATACCAAATTTCATTTTCCTTGCAAATTCAAATATTTTCTATAGCACAACTAACAATTTGTTCTTGTTAGATTTGCATTGAAATAGACAACCATTCCTAGCAAGCACAACACCTATCAGGATCATTTAAGGTTTAGAGACCCAAACTAAAAACATTTTTTATTCATATACTTTGGGTGTTATTATGAGATGAGGGCCATTTAATATCCTTTTAGTGACTGACACAAGCCACTCTAGGTTTCCATGGATGACAAGAACGATAGGTTCTTAGCAATTTTCTTATAATAAAGTGTTTAGGTATACTAACATCTTTCAAGATATAGATAATCTAGATTCGATTGTAATAGATTGATTACTTCCTTCCAATGTTCTCATAATTTGACTATGAAAATAACCCTGACAGACATGTCGGCTCAAGGTGTAGGTCCATTAAGAATAATAAATTTTGGAATACCACTTTCCATATGCGCATCACAAGATTGTACATGGCTTTAAATCTTAAAATGATTCCTTAATATAAGGAGATTCCCCCTTCTTCAGGAAACATTGCTATTCATGAAAATCTCGGATGCTTAAGTAGGTTGAGTTTCTTTCTCATTTTGTCCATCTAGAATTATATTTTTTTGAATATGATTTATACATGTAATAATATTTACAATATTTTTTATATTTTTTAAATTTCCTTTTTTTTGTTAGAATCAATTGGTATTGAACTAATAAGTCTAACATTATGAAGTTTTTTAACAATACACTCAATCATCATTTATGTAAGTTTCTATAAACCATATTTTTTAAATTTTTTATGAAGAAATATTAACTTAATATATGTTAATACATCCATAAAATAAAATAAATACATAATTATTAATATAATAATGTTAAAAAAACATACGTGAATAAGATTATAATGTGAGGAAAATTGTATTGACAAAAAAATTAATAAGTTTACTAATTAGGTAGATTTTGGAATATGTTTTCCAAAATTTCAATTTAATTATCAATAATTATTAGGTGGATGGATCAAATTTAACCTCCATGGAATATTCTAGAATATTTTTAGTAGTATACACAAATCAATGATTAAGACTTATCTCCCAAGTGTCGTATGAAATGATCTATTGTTTTTTTGGGCGTGAGGTATTGATAAGACATGGTATTGACCCATGATATGGCAATAAAATCTCCATGATTAACAATATTGCTCCATGTTTATATATATATATATATATATATATATATATATAAGAAAGTCTATTACATATTAAGAATCTCCAAGATAAAGTGGGGCTAAATCTCCATGATTAACAATATTGATGCATGTTTTATCTATCTATCTATCTATCTATATATATATATATATATATATATATATAATTTATAAATTAATTATTTTTGTAATTAATAATAATAGTAATTTAAAATAAAGTTATAATTTAGCTATTTTTATGATTTATCATGAAGTGTTTTGATGTTTCTTTTGGATTGATTTATATCAACTTTTACCAACCATTTAATTTATATGAGTGCTATTATATTAGTTAGTTTGACATTATGTAAAGTTCTTGGTTTGTAATATAGTTTTTAATTAAAAATGTAAGGATTTTTTTGGATTGGAAAATAGTGTTTGTGTTCTAATAAAGTAATTAGTGTGCTAGAAAAAAAAAGTAATATCTTTCAATTTCAATCTATGCATCTAATTGCAATTTTCAAATATTTTACAATCAACTATATATAGATCATGAAGGCATGCATGTATATTAAAAAAAATACGCATGTTCATCAACCAAGAGGAGAAATTATATATTTTTATACATCTTTCAGATTTATATCTGAGTTTTATAATAAATCCATGAAAATTTACTTGATCCATAACTTTAATAACCCTTTAAATGTTTTTCTTTTGTGAATTGACATAGTCAACAACTAGGGTAGGCTTGTACTTGTATGACACGGGGTCAATTCAACTACTACCACTATAACCTCTAGGCACATAACCTCTCACATGGCACACGTGGCTACTGAAGAGTTTGAACTAGTAATGGCACATGGAGTTCCTTAATAGTGCACCCTATTGCCAACTGATCTACACCCTATGGGATTTTCATAATTGAAGGAGATGTGGGTGAGCTCTGATCCACTTATGTGTGCATGTGTCACAAGGACATTTAGTATAATTGACCACTACTTTATGGTGCCCCATGGTTTCAAGCTAGGTACTCATGGGAATCAAACCTTGCACAATAGTTTAAAAAATCCTCACTTTCCAACATTAAATCCAACCTCTTTTTATAATAACCATTTAAATATTAAATTCTTAACAACGTCGTAAATAATTAATTCAACCTTTTTAATATTAAACTTTCTAGTTTCTACACAATCCAGATTTCACAAGTAAATGGTGAAGGAGTTCTATTTAAATTGTATATTAAAATTTTTAAAATTATATAATAAATATTTGATTTTGTATTTAAATTGTATATTAAATTTTTTAAAATTATATAATAAATATTTGATTTTAATTATAATATAATATTTTTATATATATAACCTTTATCTATATCGTAATATAATTTCAAAATATCCTTTTAAAATTCCTTTAAATTAGGAAAAAAATAATATGATAATCCTTAAGCTACATAAATATTCTCTTTAATCCTTACTAATTAATTTATAGAAGGGATTATTATTATTATTATTATTATTATTATTATTATCGGGTGATTTTAGGCCTTTGTGGATGAGGTCATGGAACTTGTGGAATTAGACCATCTAAGGGATGCAGTGGCAAGCCTGCCTAGTGTGACTAGATTTTCAATAGAAAAAAGAAAAAGGCTAAGAATAGTTGTTAACGTTGTTGCAAATCCTTCTATAATTTTCATGGATGAGCCCAATTCTGGTTTGGATGCTATAGTCATTACAATTTTTATATGGATTGTTTGTAGTATAGTAGATACTGAAAGGACAGTGGTATGTACCATTCATAAGCCCAATATTGATATATTTGAAGCTTTTGATGGGATGAAGCAATGTCTAGATTATATGATAACTTATATTGTTTATTTCAAAGTGGTGATTACTGACCTACTATAATGGGTTCAATTATTGTTGATGAAAATAGGATAGAAAGTCCTTTACTTTGGGCCACTATGTCAAATTCTCACAAGATTGTTGAATACTTTGAGGTAACTACTTGTAGAGTCCTGTAGCTAGAAAAGGAATGGTTTTGAACAAAGTACTATCAACTTAGTGTCTATATGTGTGTTAATTTTCTTACTTTCACCATGTAAATTGCAGGCTATTACAGGAGTAACAAATATCAAAGAAAATAAAACCCATCTACATGGATGTTGGAAGCTAGTTCTATTTATTTTGAACATAGTTTGGGGACAGAATTTCCAGAGCATAAAAAAAAAAAAAATCTCCACAAGTAAGCATTAAATTTGCCAATTTTTTGGCACTAGAATCCTTCTTCTTACAATAGCTAGCATTATAACAAGTCTACAAGATAAAAATATATCCACTTCAAAGTCACATTCTAACATTTCATTTTTTTTCTTGGACATGAAGGTGAAATAGAACCTTGGTTAAAGATCTCAACACTCCATATCTGAGAGAAAAATAGCTATACTTCACTACCGAGTACTCATAGTCATTCTTCGGACAATTCATGTCATGTGTGTAGAAGCAATGGTGGACTTACTATCACGGTCCCAATTATAATGCTATTAGGTGATTTTTTATTTGTAACAATCTTTTGGAAATTTGACACAAGGTTGTATGTACTTAAATTTAACATTGTATGGCATATTATTACTGAAAACATTTTGGTTGAATAGAAAAATCAGCAAAATGTGTGATGTCATTTTGTATGATATAAAATATTCTTAGAGACTAACGACTAGATTATTGTATATCAGGGACAACAAAAATGATCGCTTTACCATCATTGGGGCTTTGTATGGAGCAATTATATTCTTAGCAGTCAACAATTATTCAAATGTGCAACCTATAGTTTCAATAGAGAGAATTGTGTTCTATAGAGAAAGGGTTGTAAGAATGTACTATGTATTGCCCTATGCTCTAGCTTAGGTTAGTCCTCTATCATTATTTCATTTTATTCTAGACATTCAAAGTCTCCATGTGCCAAATGTTGGGCAAGCATAGTATGGGCCTATAGGATTTCTCATCCAAAAGTAAACTTTGGAGTTCAAATCCTTGGGTCAATATGCTCACATCTTCTCACTAGCTCGTATTAGTATTATCCAATGCTAACGGCACCCTTGGGATTTTTGGATGATATTTTTCCTAATTTGGGAAGGTAATGAAAGGTGTTACCTAAATTCCATTATGTTAAAACCATTAAGCTAGAATATGGAAACTATAAAATTCTCTTTCTATTTATATTTTTTTTGTCACTTATTCCAATATGATAATGAGATAGGATTCTTGTTTACATATGTAATATTTGATGATTATTTTAACATGTGATTGGTCTTCCTTACATATCGTTGAGACAATAGTGATTTGTGAATTTACCTTTCCTGATTAGTCTGATAGAAACCCTACCATACTTTTCTCCAATTGGAAATATAACAAAACTGTTGGATGAACTTACTAAAAAAATTTCATATTCTTCCAAAGAGAATTTGTTTTATTGGTGACCAACAACAACAAAATATGTCAATAGCCAATTGTGAGTTTCATATTAATCTACATTGATCATAGATGACGTCATTTCTAGAAGGTTTCCTTATTGCTTGTGCTCTAGATTTTACAAGCATCTCTTGAAATTGGCTTTTCCCTAAATCAGTGGTATCCTTAACCATTACTAAACCATTTTGATTTGCAAATAAAGCTATAGAATAGTAAATCACTATGATTCGTATTCCCTAGATCGGTGCACCCTCGCATTATCAGGACCTAATGAATGCATACACACTCCATTCTATGCTACATTTCTAAGCCTTTCTTGCAGTATGAGTACGTAATGTTATCACCATTGGTGATTAAATCACATTTCACTATAGCTTTTCATCAAAAAAGTTATGTACTAAGTTCTAATGCAGAAACCCCAATTAGGAACTTCCCATAGCCAAGTATGGCTTTCAAGTCAATGCTTTATTGCTACAATGAGCTCTAAGGCTTTGTTATAATACCCAATCTTAACCAATAATCAATGAAATTCACAACACCAAACCTTGTTCACAATTTTTGTCAAATAGCTGGTAGGTACCCTCCATTCTCCCACTATTTGTTAGATTTGATCAATGAATTAAACTAATAAGTGTGAGCATTTAAACAATTTATGTGACCACCCATCAATTGTTTGCTTGGGTATCCATTTAAGATCCTTCTCGATCATGGATGATTTTAGGTGAAAATAAACAATCCAATAATGGATGCATCTCCACTACACATTGCATGTCATGTTATTCCTCTATATTGGTAACAACATACAATAATATGTGCAATTAGGAGAAGATACCCATGTCATTGTTTGTTAGTATATGATAGACATGTTTGGAAGAGTGAGGGGACAACCATGGGACAACTTGTAATATAAATTCATCGATTAAAACATATGGTGAACCATCATCATATTATAATAATCTTGGCAATATCATGATCCTAATTAATGTTTTGGAATGAGTAAGTTATTTATTGAGAACTTTATGTAGCTATTCCTCAGTTTATGAAGCTTAATTGTTTTCTTAAAGGTAGCACCTATTTTATATGGCTACATTCATTAGGTGAGAAATTAATCAATAGTTGCAACTATCCCATAGTGAATATCCCATTATCTAGTAGTTGTTTGGATTAGCCAAGTTCATATTTTAACTAAGCAAAATATTATAGGAATCTATTAGTTTTAAATTTTTATAATTTTGTTTAATGTAGTATATAATTATAACATAATGCTATAATTAATATAAAATAGAGTTATCCAATTATAATGATTATATATAAAAAAGGTTATGTGATAAGGTTAAAATGTATGTAATTTTATATATGTTTTAAGTAAGGAAAGTAGGAAAATGAAGAATTAGAAGCTAAAAAAGTAAAAATTATGTTAGTTTATTGTAATAAAGTAGAAGGATAAGCACATATTGGCCATTTGTAAATTAGAAGTTATTGTTATATTTGACTTGCAAAATTCTAAAATAAAAATAAACTTAGTTTCTATACCTAATCTAATCACTTCCATAAATTATCAAATTATTTATGCTTATAATTAAAGACATACATAATAATAATACCATCTACTTATAATCATAATTTAATTGTATTTTAACATTAAAACGTTATCATATCTTAATGAGTATAACCTTGATATTTATATTAAACTAGGCTTTTTTTTAAAGTTGGTGGTAATGAATATGATGATGTCATTGACACTTTTCATCACAATTTCCAATGAACAAGAAAAAAAAAATTGGTAGGAAAAAAACCGCCTGTTTCAATATTATGGATAAGACAGTACATTCTTGTGATTGACATTATGTCCTCATAAACCTTAAGAAATTCACAACATGACTACATTGGGAGGAAGCTTCTCCACTTACATCCATTTGAACTATTGTCTATAAGTAACAACATAATGAAACTATTTACTCTCAGCCATTTTTGTGTTTTACACAGGGTCTAATATGTGGTTCATATCATTTACATTTCTATAGATCGCAAACTTAATGTATTCTTTTCTTATATGATTTCTATACAAAATCAGATACAAAATCTATACAAAACTTTAAACAAAAAGAAACAGGAATTTTATATGGACTTATCTACTATGAAGTTCTGCCTTTTTAAGCTCTCTTCAATGATTTATACCAACACTTTTACATTTTCTACTTATGTCTCCTCTGCTCACATTTTCATCATGATGTGCATGCCTTCTTCTATGTCCTGTAGTCCCTTTTTTGATAATTCATCCATAGATTTGTTATGTTCCCTGCTGATGTGCTCAATGGATGAATTCTGGAAGGAACTCCATATACATTTTATACGTCTCAGCCAACCGTGTAGGGAAGTTTACTGAATGTTGTTCTTCCCGTTAACATGGTATATTATACATTTAGAGTCCCCAAAAATTTGTACTTGAGGGATATCCAAGAACTTGATAAACCATAATAGTCCCCATAAAGAAACAAGTTCTGCTTTCATACTTGTTCCCCACCAGATAGTCATAGAACTGAACTCTCCCCTTCTCTTCCTTCTTCTTTTTACTTTTCCAAGGGTCCTCATTCTAATCTAGTACCACCCATTGTTCTATGGATTCATAGATTAAGTTTTCCCCCCTTTCGCTGAGACCAAAAATCAGATGATTCCAATCTTTCCAGATTTCCCAGAAAATGACCAAAGCTAGCATTCTCACTCTGAGTGCTCCACCATTTTAAACACTCCTCAATTGTATTAAACTTAGCGAATGGAATCTACCTCTTGTTTGTGAAGTGTTTCCAAATGCTAACAGATCTATGACAATGTAAAAATAAGTGCTCATTGTCCTCGGAATTATTTGTGCAAGAAGTATTTATATGTCCACACAAAATTGTTGTTAGCTCTATAACTATAGTTATGTCTTCTTTATGATTCTCACTTTCTTCTATCTCTTTTGTTTGTGGATCCTTTATAGAAGGTAACTTCAACTATTTCCTGAGTGTTGCTATGTCTGCATTCTTTTTCTTGAGGATCTCCTCCACTACTTTGACATCACTGGGATCATAACCAAGCTTGATCACCAAATCTTCCAATGTTTTGATTTTGGTGTCCTTTTCTAATGAAGAAATTTTTTCCAATTTTAATTGTCTGGAAATTTGTGAGAGATGTCCTTAACTTTGAAATTCCTATAGCAGTATTTGTCATGGTGGAGAAAATCATTTCTCAATATTGTCTATGCATATCCATTTGATCAATGGGATGTATTAGCTTTGCAACAAATGAGAATATAGTCTTCTTATAATCTGCAGAAGTTTTTGGAGATTGTACTTGAGCTTGTAAGAATTCCAAGAATTACAAGAATTACTCAAGAATTACAAGGTTGAGATGGCGAAGGCCAAGCAGGTGATCCTCGATGGAGTGAGGGGTCACATTGCTAACAACGGGATGACCAAAGAGGTGTGGGATGCCTTGGATATGCTATATCAAGGATCTTCCGAGCAATAGAAGATGTACTTGGAGGAGAAGCTAAGATCATCAAGGATGGAGAAAGGGGAACACATTGATCCATTGCTATCAAATCTTCGAGAAGTCTGAGATTAGTTGGAAGTTGTAGGATCAACACCTTAGCCTACATAAATTGTGAGGTTGGCCTTTAATTTAGTTTCAGAAGAATGGAAATTGTTTTTCCAGAGTATCCTGGGTAGAGAGATATTGTCAGATTAGGAAGGGATGTGGGTCACTCTTTAGCAGGAAGATATGAGGCGAGACTTAGTAAAGTGCAAACTTGATAGCAGCAGTGACAGTGGGACGAAGCCCAAGGAGGAGGAAGAGAATGCATCCCTTGTATCAAAGGGGCAGCAGGAGGATCAGAGGCAGGAGAAGGACGTCTCAAAGATAAAATGTTTCCGGTGTGGTGAATTTGATCACTACGCTACACAATGTCCTCTTAAGAAGAAGGAAAAGGACAAGAAAAATGATATGCATTTTCTAAAGCAAAGATCGAGGAAGAGGAGTTCGCCATGATTGCTTATATATCTCTAGTGGAGAGGTGGGGTGATCTAGTATTGTAGTTCGAAAGAACTCCAGATGGGTAGGATCCTTGAGGAGTCCACCTCTTGGATAAATACCTTGCTACAGGAGTCCATATCAGAAGTAGCAGGATGGACTGGGTTAGTTGGTGCAGAGGAGTGTTAGAGTGACAGTTGTAGTGTCTAGGAGCCCTAGAGTCTGAGCAGCACAAAGCTACTGTTTGCAGCAGTGTAGTTAGCATAAAGCAGAGTTAGCAGCAACACAGTGGCTTCAATGATAGGATAGAGACTAGTAACAGTCAGAACTCCAACAATAGATGCATCACATTGAACACCCTTGGTTCAGTATTTTGGATGCTTTTTTGTTGTTTTTGTTGTAGCAACATGTTGTAGCAGCGACAACCACCCTCCAAAATTTTTCCTTAGCTTCGTTTTGGAGCCTCCCTACCAACCATCCTTAGCAGCATGTCTTGCACTATCAAGTGCATATGATTCATTGATTTCTCAACATCTTTCCATCCTGTGCATGTCAGTTTGCTTCACTCCCCTCACAGGATGCCTTTCCAAACATGTACTAGTTGTTGGCTGAGTAGCTCCCTAAGAAAATTGCACAATTCTGGAAGGGAACCAACCTTCCCCCCATAAATTGCACAAATATACTAGACAGACTGTTGAGCTCCAAAATTGCACAGAACAGTTAGATAAGCTTCCTTGGAGAAATTGTGTAATCTGGCCCAGCACTGCAGCTTAGCCCAAAAAGTACGCAAATCTGCTAGGTAGCCTGCATGGCTCAGAAATTGCGCAATGCAATCAGACAGTCTTCCTTGGGAAAATTGCGCAATCTAGCCCAACACTGCAGCTCAGCCCTGAAATTGCACAATTTTGGGCAGTAGTCACCTACTCCTCCTAGAAATTGCTCAATCCCTTTGGGACAGCCAGCCTAGTTCCTCTAAGAAATTGCACAAATCCCTCTCTCAGTCAAGAAGGTTGTTGCATGTGCCTTTAGGTTGACCAGATCCCTCTCGGACCGAGAAAAATTGATTTGCATGCATGGGCTGCTCTTCCCGAAATAGCAAAATGTGGCATGCAAAAGGCATCCATAGATCTAAGGATATATTTTTAGCAGCTAGAGGTTACATGCAAAGCTCATTTTAGAAGGCTCTCGCCAAGTGTCGCTTTTTCCTAGATTTGTGGCATGCGCATCATAACCTCGATCTTATCAGAACTCATGATCTAGACGTTGTAGGGTTCATTCTTCACATCGATCTTGCAGCTCTGACATCCCACATCAATCCAGGAATCTTCGGCACTTTCAAATTAGTTGTTTTAGGTTAAGTTTGCTTCTCATGTCTCGTGCTGCGTTTATGTCACTTTTTGTGTTTCGCTTCATGTAAGTGTTGTCTGCTTGATTTCAATGATCACTTGTTGTCATTTTGATGTATTTTAGCTTGTAAAAGCATCGTTTCAGTTTTCGTTTGCATCTCACTGCTGTCGCATGCATGACACTATTTTTTCACCAACAGTCGTCATTGCGACGACCTGCTTCACACACATGCATGCTTTCCCATTTTGTGAATCGTGCATTTACTGTTTGCATGCATGATCATTCACTCTTGTTTACACTCATAATCACCATGCATTCATACTTCTCATGTTTTCAATCGCCCGTTGGTGGGTCTAGGCTGCCTTGGCCCAGACCTTGCCTTGCTCGGCTAGCATTGCTCATTTCTAGAAGTGAAGGCTCTACCTTCCCTCTAGAAATTTTGCAAGTCTGGCCCAGCACTAACATTTGTGCTTTCACTGTGCAATTCTGGGAGGAAATGCCTTGCTGGCCCCGGAAACTGCACAATGCAGTTTTCTGGTTTGAATGTCACTCCTGACTGAAATTGCGCATTGCATAGTTTCAGTCATTAACAAGCCACGATGAACTGTGAAATGTGCAGTTCTAGTAGTCAATCAACCTCCTGGCAGCCCGAACTATGCCTTGCATAGTTTTGGCAATTAATCTCTTAGCCTCGTGGTGCAAATTGTGTAGTCTTCAGAGATAATCACACATGTATGTTGCATGTCAGTCTTTCAGTTTGTTTTGTTTTTCGACTAACAGATTGCTTGTCATGAGTGTTGTTATGTCTCCAGGTATCATAGGTGTTCATCTGCCTCTCAGAAGCACAAGTACAATGTATTTCAGGAGAGCAGAGTCGAAGACACCATTTAGAGCACAACTGGGGATGTAGTTGATCAAGTGTCCTTGAACTTACCTATTTATGAAGACATCAAGTTGTTCATGGACAAGGATATCAAGATGAAATGGCAACATCATCACAATGAGCAGCACCATCAACAACAGCATAATGTAGCACACCTACATGTGACAAATGCAAGAGGAAGGTTGTTGATAGCACAGATGCAAAACAAAGTTGCAAGCTCAAGCAGATCCAATTGTGATGAAAGTAGCTTTGAAGATTGAGGCTATGAGGCAACGACGCGACAAGAGGATCGCGCGAAGGCAGAGAGAGAAACAAAGGAGGAGTTGCAGGTGTTGAAGCAACAACTAAAGGAAGAGTGGGAGTTGCACAGACAATAGAAGGAGTTGAAGCATGAATAGGCACAACAGGAAGCGCAACATGCACAGACTGATGAAATCGCGCCCATGCAGGTTATGGACCCGTCCAGCAGCTGTTATGGAGCAGACAGGGTGAGCAGTGTTGTCGATCGCATGCAAGGGTATTCAGGAGGATGGATGTCATTGTGTGCATGCATGAAATCCCACCCATTTGGCACACTCATTGAAGCTAAGGCAAGAAGCAAGTCCGACTGGAGCTCAACATGTATTTTGACAAGTTGATGCGCACGGTCACCAACACACATTTGGAGATCAGCACAGACACTATGCATCAGTATGTTGCTGGTCTAGCTTCACTCAAGACAATGATGTTCATGTTATCATATGAGTTGGATATAGGAGCCATATCATTGTACCTGGATGCAACAGAGGCAAGAGTTTGCTTTCAGCAGGATGTCACCATTGAGCGCATAGACACCATCATAGATGACCAAGCTTGGCATTAGTTCGCCAGATTTGATCATTGCAAGGATGTCGAAGAGTTGGTATTCCCACAACTGTCCGAGTCTTGGTGATGTCTTGCATGGCTTGCTCAAGCCTGATTTGTCTCACATGGGTACATGTGCATATTGTGTGTAACATCTTATAAAGTGAAAGTCCAAGTGTCGATAGTTGAATGTAACAATCATATAGTAGGTGAAGAGTCATGAGGGTAGGTGAACAGTCACAAAGGGGAATGTCAAGGATCACCCCACCCTTTTCTATTTATAGTACCTCATAACTCATTGTAAGGGCTTTTGGTCAGCCAAGCTTCCGATAGGAGTATCTTAGAGAAAGCTTGGAGAGTATTGTAACGAGCCTTAGCTTCTCCACAGTGCAGAGCTAGTACATCTCTTTGGAGCAACAAGCGGTAGTGACTATAACGTTCCGCTATCTGGACTAGTGGTTGGTCATGGTTGAAATGTATGATTGAAAATTTCACTTCTTAATATAATAGATCCAACACATTTCATGCATATGTTGTTATTGTATCTCAGCTATCTTGGTTACTCTAATGATATTTGTATTGTTTGCTTATGCATGCATGTATGGAATCTTTCTGTATAAGTATGTATGAATCTTACTGAGATGTGTTATTGGTTTAACCATCAATTTGGATTGTTAGCTAACTTGCTTTCCAGTTTGTGATGCATCTTCGCTTGTGTGTTCCCTTCCAAGCCACGTGCTATCACAGGTTTCCAAGGGGCGCAATAACCCCACTTTCCTTGTGTTAGAATCATTCATGCACCTTCCTTGGCTTGCTGCACATGTCACACCCTTGCTACCAACAAGGACATCTTACTTGCCTATGTCCGCAACTGTGGTCAAGGAGATACCGTACAACCCACTGCTGGGACTCCTACACCAAACAGTCTGAGGTCTAATTGGGACTTCTTACCGAGGAGATCCCCTGACATGTTGGTGGGTCTAGCACTGTCAATATTTCTGGTGCTAGAAGGAAGGCCACATGACAATTTGAGTCCTCATCATTTGTTTTGAGTCTTTGCACATCTATCATGGATTTTGTTATAGTTCGCCCTTCAGAATGTTTGTCCAATGGAAATATCTTTCACATCGAGAGGGAGTTCTGGGATCACTTGTCACAAATCATGTATGATGGTGAAGGTGAAGTGGCCTGGCCTAAGAAATTAGATGACTTCCATGCGCTCATGGAAGGCATGGAATATTTTAATGAAACAAAGGTCTATTTGCTGCTCGCACACACACTTCATGACCACCCATTGCAATGGTGTGGCACACTACCTCATAACTCCATGCACTCATTCAAGTAGTTCATCGATCTAATTGAATATGTTTTCCACCATTTTGATCCTGAAGTACTTGATAAAAAAAATGTTAAAACAAAGGAAGGCCTCGCGCGAATCACCTACGGAGTTTTCTGAACACTTTCATTTATTCATGTTTGAAGCTCCGATAAGTTAGATGAAATTTCAAGATCTCATGGACATATTTGAATATTTCCTTATCAAATATGTTAATCCCAAGAAGAGGTTCAAGCTCAAACCTTGCTCAGCATACCTCGGTGATGGAGTTGCGCGATCACAAATGGACATGGTCATTGTCACAAGTGACTGTTCATCATCCTCTCATCAAACAGCTTTGCCACAACAAAGTGACTTGGGGGAGCATGCACACACATCCGTTCAACTACCACATCCTCCCAAAATCACTTCTCCCAATTTTCACGTAGACTTGGTTGCGAACACAATGGGTTGTCACATATATTCCATATCTCAACCTCCATCTTTGTATTTTGATGATCCTTCGGATTAGATTGCACTGTCTTATGTTCTTCCCTTCCAGACTCTACACCTATTGTGAATGAGGATCAATCCATTGACGAAGTTGGTGTTGCACAACCAACCTGCGCTGTCATTCATGAAGAGTATGACCGGGAGCTTGAGCATCAATCCTCAGCGAAGGATGACTCCCTTCTTTCTGAGCCTCCTCCATGTTTTCCTGACACCTTTGGTGATTTTTCCATCCCTGATTTCACATGTGTATCTCTGTCTATGGATGCACCCATTGTTGATCATTCGCGGAACGTAATGAATGTCAGTCCATCATTTGACAATGGAGAGGACAAATCATTCCTTAAAAATCCACTTGATTCTTCATCTGCTTTTTTTGGAAATGCAGAGGGTGAACATTCTTGCTTCTCATCTACCCCTCTGTGTGATTCATCAAATCACGACGATGCCGACAAACATCCTGAATTTTCCGATCTTGGTTGTAGTGATCTCTCTACTTCTTCATCCGATCACGATGTTGATTCAATCATTGTTAATCTGTCTAAGGCACTGGTGTTGGGTTGTGTTATATTCTTTCCATGACTAGCCCACGTAGTTAGAGGGGGCTTAGAGGGGGGGTGGAGCCCTCCATTTCGTTGCGCTGATTGCGTAGTCGGGGGGTCATAGGGGGTTTGACAGGTGCAGGTAGCCCCCCTCTATGGGTTCTGGGGCAGTGCCCCAGTTTTTTTTTTTTTAGACCCTATATTAGGTTGGGCGGACCTACCTATGGTTTTGTGCATGGATTTCGCACAAGGTTTTGGATGCGATGGTTTTCGGTCCATGGTATTAGATGCTTTAGCATGTAAAAATATTTATTGTAACATTGAAAGGAACATAATGAAAAATCAAGCGAGTAGTCCCGGTTTTAGGATCTAGGGGAAAATCTCTGTGTATATGTGTTTTATGTGTTATGCTCTCGCATTGTTTATTTTCTGTGTTTTAGAATTTGTATGCAGGTAATTTTTCTATGGAGTTAAAACCTACATTTGGTATCAGAGTTGTTTTGGCTTCAAGGGGACGCCTTTGTTGCTGAGGGGTTTTGCTTGGACCTGTGGTAAACCCTGTTCAGTGGGAGGTCTGCGAGATCGATTCTGGTCGTGAAAGGAGATGGCGAGCAGTGGAAAGATAGAGATCGAGAAATTTAATGGTCAGAGTTTTGAGTTGTGAAACACAAGATGGAGGATTCGTTGGTGGATAAAGATCAGTGGATAGCGGTAGATCCGGGTACTAAACCAACGGGAGTGTCCGATGAAGAATGGAAGAAGTTGGATCGGAAGGAAAAGAGCACAATATGATTGTGTGTCTCAGATTCAGTATTGCTGAATGTATTAGGGGAAGCTATGGCAAAGGCTTTGTGGGACAAGTTAGGGACTTTGTACCAATCTAAGTCTCTGGTGAATAAATTGTTCTTGTGGAAAAAGTTGTATAACCTAAGGATGAAAGATGGAGACTCGGTGACAGAGCATCTGAATGCATTTCATAATGTGGTAAGTCAGTTATTATCTATTGATATTAAAATTTCAGATGAAGATAAGTGCATCAGTTTATTTTGTTCTCTACCAGATTCGTGGGATAGTCTAGTTATTGCAATAGGTAGCAATGCAACTGCCTTGCAGTTTGATGAAATAGTCTCATCCTTGCTGATAGAGGAGATGAGAAGGAAAAATGTGGAGAGCCAGAATGGTGATGCCTTGTCTATACGAGGACGGTCCCAGAACAAAAACAAAAATAAGTTATCGAGTGGGAGATATAAATCTAGAGGGAGATCTAAATCTCCAGGAAAATATGTAAAGGTGGTGTGCTGGAAATGCGAAAAGGAAGGGAACTACAAAAGGGACTGTAAATCTAAAGCTTTTGATAAAGGAAAGGGATCTAATGATGCTCCTTCTACAGAGGCGAAAACCACCTCAGATGAAGTTGGCGATGTGTACTTGGCTTCTTCAAGTACACATGTAGATCATGAGGCATGATTGATTGACTCAGGTGCATCCTTTCACTTCACTCCCCATAGAGAGTGGTTCT
Source organism: Pinus tabuliformis (assembly GCA_031772625.1). NCBI lineage: Eukaryota > Viridiplantae > Streptophyta > Pinopsida > Pinales > Pinaceae > Pinus > Pinus tabuliformis. Next base: position 592,076,127 of record CM062819.1, read on the forward strand.
ACGAGTATGATAATTACAATGGTGGTGATGTCTTCTTAGGGGATGATAGGAAGGCTAGAATCATTGGTCACGGAAAAGTAAAGTTGAAGTTGCAAGGTGGAAGGGTTAGAACAATTCCGGGTGTTCTGCATATTCCTGCATTGGCCAAAAATTTGATTTCGGTAAGGAAGCTGGATGATGCAGGTGTAAAAACAGTGTTCGAGAAGGATACGTGCAATATGGTTAGCGGAGCACTGGTATTGATGCGGGGAGTTCGGATTGGAACTCTATACAAGCTCCAAGGTAGCATTGTTGTTGATGGGTGCAATAGTTCTATGGTTCCTGAAGGTGGAGCAGAAAATCTAGTGGTCTCTAGAGAGAAGACCATGTTGTGGTATCAAAGGCTTAGACATATTGGAGAGAAAGGCCTTCGAATACTTCATGGTAAAGGTATGGTAGATGGTATGAGTAATAGCTCTCTGGATTTTGATTTCTGTGAAAATTTTGTATATGGGAAGCAGAATCAATTGAGTTTCCCCTCTGGTGGTAAGAGAGCGAAACAGATATTAGAGCTTGTGCACAGTGACGTGCTTGGACCTATGAAGGTTCCATCACTGGGTAAGCTTGTGTACTATGTAACATTTATAGATGACTTCTCAAGGAATACATGGATATATTTCCTTAAGAAGAAATCTGAAGTCTTTGATAGGTTTGAAGAATTTAAGGCTCTGGTGGAAAACTAGACAGAGAAGAAGATAAAGGTGCTGAGGAAAAATAATAGTGGAGAGTTTTGCAGTAAGGAATTTGAGGAATTATGTAAGAAGTGTGGTATAGCATGGCAGAAGACAATTCCATATACACCTCAGAAAAATGGAGTTGCAGAAAGAATGAATAAGACGTTGTGGAAAGGGAAAGTAGCATGCTCAGTGGTGCCGAGTTAGGACAAGAATTCTGGGCAGAGGCAGTGGAGACAACATGTTACCTGGTCAATAGATCACCTTCATCAGCGTTGGAGGATAAGACTCCACAAGAGGTATGGACTGGTAAGAAACCCTATTTTTCACATCTGAGCGTATTTGGATGTGATGCATATGTACATGTTCCAAAGGAGAAATGAGCCAAGTTGGATAGTAAATCTAAAAAGTGCATCTTTATTGGGTATAAGGATAGTTTAAAGGGTTATAAGCTTTGGAACCCAGTAACAAGGAAGGTTGTGTACAACCAAGATGTGGTGTTCTGAGAGGTGAAAGATGTTATTGAACATGAAGTCCAACCAAAGGAACCTGAGAAGATAGAGTTTGAGCTTAAGAGGAAGAATCAGACTCTACAACATAGGAGGAATCAAAAGATGAAGAGTCACAAACTCCAGGTGAGAAGATCAATTCGAGAAAGAAGGCAGCCCGAAAGGCATAGTCCATCTGATTTTTGTTCAAATTTTTCTTTGTTTGTTACTGATGATGATCCAGAACTATGAAGGAAGCAGTAGATTCAGAGGATGGAAAACTCTGGAAAGGGGCCATGGTTGATGAAATGGCATCTTTGCACAAAAATAAGGCTTGGGATCTGGTGGAGTTGTCGGATGGAAGGAAACCCATTGGCAGCAAATGGGTGTTCAAGAAGAAGACAAATGCAGAAGGAAAGGTGGAGAAATACAAAGCTCGGTTGGTAGCAAAAGGTTATTCCCAGGTGTTGGGAATTGATTTTGGTGATATATTTTCTTTTGTTGCCAAGGTAACTTCTATTAGACTACTTTTATCTGTTGTTGTTGCTTTTGTTTTTGAGGTAGAATAGATGGATGTGAAGACAACATTTCTTCACGGGGATCTGGAGGATGAGATCTACATGAAGCAACCTGAAGGCTTTGTGGTGAAGGGTAAGAAAGAACTGGTATGCAAGTTAAAGAAGTCTCTGTATGGGTTAAAACAGTCATTAAGGATGTGGTATCAGAAATTTGATACATTTATACAAGGACTTGGCTTCACCAGAAGCAAAGCATATCACTGTGTGTATTTTAAATTAATTGGTGACTGTGTTATTTATCTAGTCTTGTATGTGGATGTTATGTTGCAACTTGCAAATGACAAAGAAATTATCCAGGATGTGAAGACCCAATTGTCTTCCAAATTCGACATGAAAGATCTTGGTGCTGAAAACTATATTTTGGGCATGGAAATTAAAAGAGATCATGCAAAGAGGAAGCTCTGGCTAAACTAGAGGAAGTATGTTGAGACAATACTACAGAGGTTTAATATGTAGGATAGTAAACCGATGAAGGTTCCTATTCCTGTAGGTGTGAGGTTATCTACTGAACAGTGTCCCAAGACACAAGAAGAGGAAGAGGACATCTCCCATGTTCCATATGCAAGTGCAGTCGATAGCCTGATGTATGCAATTGTCTATACTAGATGATACATTGCACATGTAGTGGGAGTACTGAGCAGGTTTATGTCAAAACCAGGGGGAAGGAGCACTGGACAATAGTGAAGCGGGTTTTCAGGTATTTGCGTGGCACTAGTGATTATGGGTTGTGCTACCAAGGAAGCCCAGGATTGGACAGAGTGTTGGATATTCGTGGCTCTGTTGATGCAGACTGGGCTGGAGATCTGGATCGGAGAATATCTACAAGTGGGTATGTGTTTAACCTATTTTGAGGTGCAGTCAGTTGGATGAGTAAGAAACAATCTGTAGTGGCACTATCACTGTGTGTAGTTTAAATTAATTGGTGATTGTGTTATTTATCTGGTCTTGTATGTGGATGTTATGTTGCTAGGTGGAAATGACAAAGAAATTATGTAGGATTTGATGACCCAATTGTCCTCCAAATTCGACATGAAAGATCTTGGTGCTGCAAAGTATATTTTCGGCATGGAAATTAAAAGAGAGTGCGCAAAGAGGAAGCTCTAGTTAAAATAGAGGAAGTATGTCGAGACAATACTGCAGAGGTTTAATATGCAGGATAGTAAACTGGTGAAGGTTCCTATTCCTGTAGGTGCGAGGTTATCTACTGAACAGTGTCCCAAGACACAAGAAGAGGAAGAGGACATGTCCCGTGTTCCATATGCAAGTGCAGTCGGTAGCCTGATGTATGCAGTGGTCTATACTAGACCATACATTGCACATGCAGTGGGAGTATTGAGCAGGTTTATGTCAAAACCAGGGAAGGAGCACTGGACAGCAGTGAAGCGGGTTTTCAGGTATTTTCGTGGCACTAGTGATTATGGTTTGTGCTACTAAGGAAGACCAGGATTGGACAAAGTGTTGGATATTAATGGCTTTGTTGATGCAAGCTGGGTTGGTGATCTAGATTGGAGAAGATCTACAAGTGGGTATGTTTTCAACCTATTTGGAGGTGCAGTTAGTTGGATGAGTAAGAAACAATCTGTAGTGGCACTATCAACTACAGAGGCATAATATATGGTAGCCACTCATGCAAGCAAGGAAGCAGTTTGGTTGCAGAGATTTTGTTCAAGTATGGGGTTAGTACAGGGAGCTATAAGGATAGACTGTGACAACCAAATTGCAATTTTCTTGGCAAAGAACCCTGCATATCATTCAAAGACAAAGCACATTGATGTTCAGTATCACTTTGTGAGGGATATGATAGAAGACAAAAATGGGTCGCTGTTAAAGGTGGACACTTTGAAGAATACTGCAAATGCATTGACAAAATATGTGGGCTCTGAGAAGTTCTCTTGGTGTAGAGAAACAATGGGCATTGCAGGGCTGGATAAATGACTAAGCTCTTTTGTGGCCCCCTATGGAAGGAAAACAACAATTGGGAGAAGGTTGGGTTGTGTTATATTCTTTCCATAATTAGCCCACGTAGTTGACTAGGGGGTTAGAGGGGGGGCGGAGCCCCTCCCCCTTCATTGTGCCGATTGCATAGCAAGGGGGTCACAAGGGGTTTGAGGGGTGTAGGTAACCCCACACTATGGGGTTCGGGGCAACGCCTTGAAAAATTTCTGTTTTGGACCCTATGTTAGGTTAGGCAGACCCACTATCGTTTTATGCATGATTTTCGCGCATGGTTTTGGATGTGATGGTTTTTCGGTCCATGGTTTTTGATGCGATGGTTTTCGGTCCATGATATTGGATGCTTCAGCATGTATAAATATGTATTGTAACATTGAAAGGAACATAATGAAAAATAAATCTGGTAGTCCCGGTTTTGGGATCCAGGGGAAAATCTCTGTGTATATGTGTTTTATGTGTTATTCAGTCGCATTGTTTATTTTCTGTGTTTTAGAATTTGTATGCAGGTAATTTCTGTATGGGGTTAAAACCTACAGGGATCTGGTGGAGTTTCCAACTAGAAGGAAACCCATTGGTAGCAAATGGGTGTTCAAAAAGAAGAAAAATGCAGAAGGAAAGGTGGAGAAATACAATGCTCGGTCGGTAGCAAAAGGTTATTCTCAGGCATCGGGAATTGATTTTGGTGATATTTTTTCTCTTGTTTCCAAGGTAGCTTCTATTAGATTACTTTTATCTGTTGTTGCTTCTTTTGATTTTGAGGTAGAACAGATGGATGTGAAGACAACATTTCTTCATGGGGATCTGGAAGAGGAGATCTACATGAAGCAACCTGAAGGTTTTGCGGTGAAGGGTAAGAAAGAAATGATATGCAAGTTAAAGAAGTTTTCTTATGGGTTAAAATAGTCACCAAGGATGTGGTATTAGAAATTTGATACATTTATACTGGGACTTGGCTTCACTAGAAGCAATGCAAATCACTATGTGTATTTTAAATTAATTGGTGACCGTGTTATTTATCTGGTCTTGTATGTGGATGATATGTTGCTGGTTGGAAATGAAAAAGAAATTATCCAGGATTTGAAGACCCAATTGTCCTCCAAATTCGACATGAAAGATCTTGGTGCTGCAAACTATATTTTGGGCATGGAAATTAAAAGAGACCATGCAAAGAGGAAGCTCTGGTTAAACCAGAGAAAGTATGTCGAGATAATACTACAGAGGTTTAATATGTAGGATAGTAAACTGGTGAAGGTTCCTATTCCTGTAGGTGTGAGGTTATCTACTGAACAGTGTCCCAAGACATAGGAAGAGGAAGAGGACATGTCCCATGTTCCATATGCAAGTGCAGTCAGTAGCATGATGTATGCAATGGTCTATACTAGACCAGACATTGCACATGCAGTGGGAGTATTGAGCAGGTTTATGTCAAAACTACGGAAGGAGCATTGGACAGCAGTGAAGCAGGTTTACAGGTATTTGCGTGGCACTAGTGATTATGGTTTGTGCTACCAAGGAAGAACAAGATTGGACAGAGTGTTGGATATTTGTGGCTTTTTTGATGCAGACTGGGCTAGAGATCTGGAGCAGAGAAGATCTACAAGTGGGTATGTGTTTAACCTATTTCGAGGTGCAGTCAGTTGGATGAGTAAGAAACAATCCATAGTAGCACTATCAATTACAGAGGTAGAATACATGGTAGCCACTCATGCAAGCAAGGAAGCAGTTTGCTTACAGAGATTGTGTTCAAGTATGGGGTTAGTACAGGGAGCTATAAGAATAGACTGTTACAGTTTGTGAGGGATATGATAGAAGACAAAAAGGTGTTGCTGGTAAAGGTGGACACTTTGTAGAATACTACAGATGCATTGACAAAATCTGTGAGCTCTGAGAAGTTCTCTTGGTGTAGAGAAACAATGGGCATTGCAGGGTTAGATAAATGACTAATATCTCTTGTGGCCCGTATGGAAAGAAAACAAGAAGTGGGAGAATGTTGGGTTGTGTTATATTCTTTCCACAACTAGCCCACATAGTTAACTGGGTGGTTGGGGGGGGGCGGGGGGGGGGGGGGGGGGAGCCCCCCCTCCACCCCCTTTGTTGCGTCGATTACGTAGTGGGGGGGTCATAGCGGGATTGAGGGGTGCGGGTAGCCCCCCTGTATGGGTTCTGGGCCAACGCCCTGGAAAAATTTGGTTTTCGACCCTATATTAGGTTGGGCGGACCTACCTATGGTTTTGTGCATGGTTTTCGGTCCATGGTATTTGATGCTTCGGCATGTATAAATATGTATTGTAACATTGAAAGGAACATAATGAAAAATCAAGCTGGTAATCCCAGTTTTGGGATCCAGGGGAAAATCTCTATGTATATGTGTTTTATGGGTTATGCTCTCGCATTGTTTATTTTCTATGTTTTAGAATTTGTATGCAGGTAATTTCTGTACGGGGTTAAAACCTACAACTCGTCTATGATGATCTATCTGTCGACAAAGTCGAAACATTGCAGAATGTCAAGGCACTTGAGCCTGAGCTGATGGTTATGTCAAGCCCTCGCTATCCTAAGGTTGATTTCACTTCCGATCAGGAAAATTTTCAATCACCCAAGTCTCCTTATAACTCATCTGTATGCATTGAAGATCAATCTAACACTCAGATTTCACTTCCTCCACTCGAACTACACGATCCCATCACTCATGCATTGGAGGAATCTTACACAGCAGGCACACTTGCGCAACGTAAGTGGTCTACCTTTCTCATGTTTGCTTGCATATAACAGTCAAGAGTGTGCATATGCTTAACATCTACACGTAGTGTCATGCAACACCATGATAAGTCCATGGACCACATGTCATGTACTTGCACTCACTTATGTTCTGTGGACACATTTAAACCCGAAGTGTGTTTGGCTTCACTATTATATCTTTCATGTTTGCTGGTTCACATAGCTGTGTTGTTCGCGAACCATGCCTTCACCAACATGGGTCAACCAATGCGCCTATGGCTGCATTGGAAGTATCACTTTATATAAGCATATCCATGCACCGTTATCTTAGGAGTAGGATTAGTGTTTGCATTTTGTTTGTTTGTTTGCATGCGTGTTTGCTTCTTACTTTGCATGTTTGTTTGTTTGCATGGTGTTCACTTACTCGCTTTGCTTTCGCATTTACTTCTGCTTTTTCTTTGTTTTGTTGTTTGTTTGCTTGTTTATGTCCGTAGGTTAGTTTCTCATGAGACCATGTGCAACTCTTGGAACAAGCTGGGCAAAGTACAAGAGGACTTGTGTAGTTATCAATACTTGGTTATCTGTCATCTTGCCTCTGTATGAAGAACTTGTTGTCTTCAGTCTATGATACATCAATGGAAAATACGTATTGTTCGAAGTGAACCTTGGTGAAAACACAATGCTTGTGTGGTAACTAGTGTCACCTACTCTAGTCGATTGTTTTTGGGTTAATCCTTATCAACTTATTCAAGTAGAGTAAAGTGAGGAGGGAAACCTTAACAAGCATGTCAAAGGTATATACAAAATACTTCTCTAAAGGAACAACCTCTTCTACTCTCATTAAGTCAAGATCCCTCTTCCGCCTCTGAAATGAATAAGTGCTATGCACAATTATGAAAATGAAAAAAATTAAAATGTGAAATTTTTTTGAAAAAACGAAAAATGAATAAGGCAAAAGAAGATAATGGCTTCCTGCACAGAGAAGTGATGCAAGTAACTTTGCTAGGGTATTGACTAGGATCGTTGGTAGCGGAACGATGCTTGTGTTCCTTTGTGACTCTGCTAGGGTACTGTCCTGGCATGCTGGCAACGGAGCAACACCAGAGATGAAACTAAAACTCTGACAATCATATGGCTTGTGCACCAATATAGCCCTCATTCCCAGTCGAAACAACTGTGTCGGCTTGGCTTGGAATGTGTGTCAACCGACCAAGAGCATGGTAGATGCTACATCTTATAATCAAGCAAATGGGGAAACCAAGACAAACAGAGAACTGAACTATACTTCCGGAGGTGTTAGACTTTCTTTTCATGAACAAGGTCCATTCATAGAGCTGGAGTTATACCAGTGTGGCGCGAAGTGTTGTAGTGGCTATAACCACCCTCCAAAATTTTTCCTTAGCTTCGTTTTGGAGCCTCCCTACCAACCATCCTTAGCAGCATGTCTTACACTGTCAAGTACATAGGATTTGTTGATTTCTCAGCAGCTTATCAGCCTGTGCATGTTAGTTTGTTTCACTCCCCTCATAGGATGCCATTTTGGATGTGGGCTAGTTGCTGGCTGAGCAGATCCCTAAGAAAATTGCACAATTCTGGAGGGGAACCAACCTCCCCCCATAAATAGCGCAAATCTGCTAGACAGACTGCTGAGCTCCAGAATTGCGTAGAACAATCAGATAGGCCTCCTTGGAGAAACTATGCAATCTGGCCCAGCACTACAACTCAACCCATAAATTGTGCAATTCTGGAGGGGAACCAACCTTCCCCCTAGAAATTGTGCAAATTTGTTGGACAGACTGCTGAGCTCCAAAATTGCGTAGAACAGTCAGACAAGCTTCCTTGGAGAAACTACGCAATCTGGCCCAGCACTGTAGCTCAACCCAAAAATTGCACAAATATGTTGGCTAGCCTACTGGGCTTAGAAATTGCGCAATGCAATCAAATAGTCTTCCTTGGGAAAATTGCGCAATCTGGACCAGCACTGTAGCTTAGCTTAGAAATTGTGCAATTTTGGGCAGCAGTCACCTGCTCCTCCCATAGATTGTGCAATCACTCTAGGATAACCAGCCCAGTTCCTCTTAGAAATTACGCAAATCCCTCTCTCAGTGAAGCAGGTTGTTGCATGTGCCTCCAAGTTGACTGGTCCTCTCTCGGACTGAGCAAAACTAGTTTGCATGCATGGGCTGCTCTTCCCAAAATAGAAAAAGGCAGCATGAAAAAGGCATCCCTAGGTATAAGGATATATTTTTAGCATCTGCAGGTTACATGCAAAGCTCATTTTAGAAGACTCTCGCCAAGTGTCGCATTTTCCTAGATTTGTGGCATGCGTGTCATAACCTTGATCTTATCAGAACTCATGAACCGAACGCTACAGGGCTCATTCCTCATAGTGATCTTGTAGCTCTAACATCCCGCATCACATCTAGGAGTCTTTGGCACTTTCAGCTTAACTGTTTCAAGGTAAGTCTGCTTCTCATGTCTTGCGTTGTGTTTCGATCGCTTTTTGTGGTTTGATTTGTGTACTTGTTGTTTGCTTGATTTCAATGAGCGCTTGTTCTCGTTTTGATGTATGTTAGCTTGTAGAAGCATCATTTCAGTTTTTGTTTGCATCTCACTAATGTCGCATGCATGACACTGTTTTTGCACCGACAATCACCGTTGCGGCGACCCGCTTCACACATATGCATGCTTTCCCATTTTCTGAATCCTACACTTACTATTTGCATGCATGATCATTCACTCTTGTTTACACTCAGAATCACCATGCATTCAGAATTCTCATGTTTTTAGTCACCCGTTGGCAAGTCTGGGCTGCCTTAGCCCGAACCTTGCCTTGTCTGGCTAACATTGCGCATTTCTGGGAGGCAGTGCCTTGTTGGTCCCCAAAACTGTGTAATGCAGTTTGCTGGTTTGCATGTCACTGCTGACTAAAATTGTGCATTGCATAGTTTTAGTCCTTAGCAGGCCAAGTTGGACTGTGAATTGAGCAGTTCCAGCAGTGAGTCAGCCTCACTACAGCCCGAATTCTACCTTGCACAGTTTTGGCAGTCAGTCTCCCAGCCTCACGGTGAAAATTACGCAAACTTTACAGATAGTCACACATGTATGTTGCATGTCAGTCTTTCAATTTGTTTTGGTTTTCGACTAACAGATTGCTTTTTATGAGTGTTGCTATGTCTCCAGGTATCACAGGTGTTCATCTACCTCTTAGCAACACAGGTACAATGGATTTCAAGAGAGCAGTGTCGAAAACACCGTTCAGAGCACAATTGGGGATGCAATCGATCAAGTGTCCTTGAACTTTCCTATATATGAAGACGTCAAGTTGTTCAAGGACAAGGATATCAATATGAAATTGTAGCAACATCACATCGAGCAACACCATCAGCAGCAGTAGAAGGTAGCACACTTTCATGTGACAAATGCAAGAGGAAGGTTGTTGACAAAAAAGAGGCAGAACAAAGTTGTAAGCACAAGAAGATCCACTTGTGATGAAAGCAGCTCTAGAGATTGAGGCTATGAGGTGATGACGTTACAAGAGGATCGCGCGAAGACAGAGAGAGAAACAGAGAAGGAGTTGTAGGTGTTGAAGCAACAACTCAAGGAAGAACAAGAGCTACACATATAACAAAAGGACTTGCAGTGGGAACAAGCACAGTAGGATGCGCAACATGCACAAACTAATGAAATTGCACCCATACAAGTTATGGAACCATCCAGCAGCTGGCATGGAGCAGACAGGGTGAGCAATGTTGTTGATCACATGCAAGGGTATTCAAAAGCATGGATGTCATTGTGCACATGCATACGATCCCACCCATTTGGCACACTCACCAAAGCGAAGGCAAGAAGAAAGTCTGACTGGAGTTAAACATGTATTTCAACAAGTTGATACACATGGTAACCAACACACACTTGGAGATCAGCATAGACACTATGCATCAGTATGTTGCTGGTCCAGTTGCACTCAAGACGATGATGCGCATGTTATCAGATGAGTTGGAAAAAGGAGCCATATCGGTGGACCTAGATGCAACAGAGGCAAGAGTTCGATTTCAACACAATGTCACCATTGAGCACACGGACACCATCATAGACGACCAAGATTGGCATCAGTTTGCCACAGTTGATTATCACAAAGATGTCGAAGAGTTGGTATTCCCACAACTGTTCGAGTCTTCGTGATGTCTAGCATGGCTTGCTCAAGCCTATTTTGTCTCACATGGGTACATGTGCAGATTGTATGTAACATCTTGTAAAGTCAAAGTTCAAGTGTCAATATTTCGATGTAACAATCATATAGTAGGTGAAGAATCACGAGGGTAGGTGAAAAATCACAAAGGGGAATGTCAAGGGTCACCCCACCCTTTGCTATTTATAGTACCTCATAACTCATTATAAGGGATTTTGGTCAGCCAAGCTTCTGATAGGAGTATTTTAGAGAAATCTTGGAGAGTAATGTAATGAGCCTTAGCTTCTCCATAATGCAGAGCTAATACATTTCTTTGGAGGAGCAGGTGGTAGTGACTGTAACGTTCCACTATCGGGACTAGTGGTTGGTCATGGTTGTACGGTATGATTGGAACTTTCACTTCTTAATTAAACAGAGCCAACACGTTTCATGCATATGTTGTTATTGTATCTCAGCTATCTTGGTTACTTTAATGATATATGTATTGTTTGCTTAGGCATGCATGTATGGACTCTTTCTGTATAAGTATGTATGAATCTTACTAAGATGTGTTGTTGGTTTAACGATCAATTTGGATTGTTAGCTAACTTTCTTTCCAATTTGTGATGCATCTTCGCTCAAGTGTTCCCTTCCAAGCCACGTGCTATCACAGGTTTCCAAGGGGTGCACTCACCCAACTTTCATTTGTTAGAACCGTTCATGCACCTTCCTTGGCTTGCTACACATGTCACACCCTTGCTACCAACAAGGACATCCTACTTGCCTCTGTGAGCAACTACGGTCAAGGTGATATCGTACAACTCACTGTTGGGACTCCTACACCAAAAAGTTTGAGGTCTAGTTGGGACTTCATACTGGGTAGATCCCTTGACATGTTGGCGGGTCTAACACCATCAAAACAACAACAAAAATTGGAGAGGGTTGCAGTGCAGATGAAGTGTTGGCAGTGGCAGGGCCAACAACAACACATATGTAAAATTTGTGAGGGTTGCAATGTTGGCAGTGGTAGGGCTAACAACAACTTGGATGCAACATTTATGCAGTAGTTGGTGGGCAGTGATGTCAGACATCAACAACACAGAGTGACATGTTACAAAGAACGGTAATGCTTCGTCAAGTTGCATTACTAGAGTACATTCCTCGCTAAGAGGGAGTGTTTATTTATGGTAGCATCAGATGTGCTCTAAGCCTCAAATTTGCAGGGAGGCTAGGACACATGTATTCCAGAATACCCAAAAATCGTTTTCAGAAATTCCATCAGGAGACAGTTTTATTAAAATAATTAATTATTTTTAATGGAAGCCTAAGTCTAAACTTAGGAAATTAAAATAATTAGAGGGTATTAATTAAAATGGGGTGAAACTTCTAGAAGAAGACTAGAATTAAGCCAAAATGATCTGAGCCATTGATTAGAATCTAATAAGAAGGGGCTTATAAGAAGAGGCTTGATGGGAATTCAGAAAATACATTAAGTGAGAGAGCAAGAGATCGATTTCTGAAGAGAGAAGCGCAGCAGTTGCCAGAGAAGTGATCGAGGTGATTTCTTGCAGTGAGGGGTAAAGATAGTTTTCTGTTTGGAAAGTTTTCCTGATCTAGGGATACATTGAAAAGGAGGCAGAGAGAGATCTAGAAGAGGTAGCACAGAGCCACGCTAGGTAGCGCAGGGCCACACTAAGGCACAGCAGGGCCAGGTTGAGGTAGCGCAAAGCCTGAGTAGCTGGGGTGTGAGACTAGAAGGGAAAAAAGTCAAAGTTATAGAGGCAAATTGATCATCCTGAAGGAGTGAAACAATTCCCAGAAGCTATGATGCAGAGCAACACAGTGATTGCACTGTGGCTAGATCAGTATTGGATTGCCAATGATAGTGTGAGGTATATCTCACTTGTCTCTCTATCAGTCAGATTCTCTGTATTGGATAGCTAGTAAGGCATCCAAAGATTGTATTAAGAAATTATTGCTTGATAATACAAACCCTCAGTTGTTGCATCGGTTTTCCCACAATGGGTTTTTCCGAGGACATTGATCCAAAAAACAATGTCACTTGTCTGTGTTATTTCTTTCTGCTCAGATCCTTGTTTCCACATATCATTTAAAGTTGTGAAGGCTACAATTATATTTACTTCGATATTTACTGTAGAACACAGTAAATAACTTGCATGGCTTAACAAGTAGAAAAAGTAATATCAGTTTGTTGCAGTGGTGATTCAGGGCTTCTCGAATTTTCACAACCTGGAATCATTTTTTTTTGGATATTCAGTTGCTATTTTTTTTTTTAGGCATCTTATGCTTAAACATTTGTTGAGGCATCTTATGCTTAAACATTTGTAAAATAAATAAATAAAGAAGAAGAAGAAGAGAGAGAGGAGAAGAAAGGAAGAAGGGGCTTTAATTCTGGGATTTATGATGATTGGATGATAAAGAGAATTGATATGTGGGAAGGTGGGTCTTAAAGAGATCCTAGAGAAAACTCAGAAATGTCTCGATGAGCTAGTAAGAATATATGGTCTCCAACACACAAAAACTTCCTTAGACCAAAATAATGGTCAAAGCAAGAAACCATTCTAAAAAATAGTCCATATTATTTTGCAGCAGAAGCACCCATGGGAAGTGAAGGAAATACAGGGAAGAGGGGCTAATCTCTTCACACTTGGATGTGAATTGAAAAAAGCAAAGTCAAACATAGACCTTAATAAGTTGGAGGAATTATACACATGCTTTTCTAAGGTGGGGCAGCTAGAATGGAAGAAACTCAGTTGGGCTCTCAAGCCATCCATGCTTGCATTGATACAACCCAAACTTTGGGAACATCCTTGTGAAGAGGTTAGGCTCACAATTGCTTGTTGTACTAGTAGGATCATAGCTCTAAGATTTCCACTATTTTCCTACAACAATGATCTCATGAGAGATATAGTACATCTGACAATAGAAGCCCTTCAGGGATTGAATAACATCATGTTTCCTACCTTTTAGAAGTGGTGCAGAATTTTAAAATTCATGGAAGAGTTCATCTTTGGCACCTCTATGTTGAATTTGAAATGTGACAGCTTAATCTTTTAGTTACTGCAAAGCTTTTACACCAACATTACATCATCTCATCCAGATTGTGTCAAAACAAGTATGCAAAGGATTGTGTCTCTATTCTTAAAAGGAGAATCTAGGGTGATTGTTTGGGATTCAAGTATCGAAGGATCCATTTAGGATCATTTAGCATGGAGGCATGGAATAACACACTGGGTTGTATGGGATCCTGCTATGAATATACATATGTTTCTGTTGTGGATAGAAGTGGATTGCTTGAGGGAAAACAATCTTTGGGTGAGAGGATTTGTAATATTCCCTTTTTGGATATGGTCAAAGTGGATGGAATCCACCCATGGTATTTTCTGTGTATTTTCCCATGGCATTGGCCCATGGTATTTGCCTTTGTTTTTAAAGGGAAAAAAATAAAATAAAGTCTCTAGAGAGTCCATCAAGCCTATAAAAAGTGATAGGATCCTAACAATGTGATCATCCCAAGTTATTTATCTATTTTGCCTTTGTTGAGAACTTGACAAGGCCAGTTCTAGTTGATCCCGGGGATGAAAACCCAGTGGGAGTAATTTGCCTGATAGATCCATCCAAGGTCTTGTTATGGCCAGCAACACCCCCCCCTTGTTCATTTAAGTGTTGTCCAAAATACTAAATGAATGGGGACCCTTAGTTAAATTTTAGAAAAAAAGCAAGAGTTTCCTTTCTTCAAAATAAGGTTACCATCGTAAGCTTAGGAAGGTCTTTTGAATATTTTTTAACCTAAGTCTATGATAAGGGAAATATCTTTAAAGCCACGTTGCAAAAAAGATAGGAAATGCTTCCATTTCTCTATAATATTGGTATGCGCAAGACTCTCGTGTTAAGCATAATATCGCATCGCAATAAAGTAATACTCATAAGGAAAAAACTTCAAGATTTACCGATCTGCGATAACACCGATCGCAAGATCGCATATCGCAAAAATGAGCTGACAAGATTCGGCAAACATTAAACTTTTGCGACCTGCGATGTTGCGATCGCTGCGATATTATATTCGTATGTTTGCGCGATCTGCGATGGTGCGATGGTGCGATGGCGCGATCTGCGATGTTACGTAAGCAAATCATAAATCACTTCATCACAAATCCTTCGGGCACGCTATTCAAAGAAAGGCCACTTACCATAATCTGACTCAAGATCATGCACTTTTAATGATAGTAAAGGAATTAGTTGTCAGCTATTAAATGAAATGAAGACACGTGCTTTTGTAAAGAATTACTTCACGTAAGGTGGCATATTTGATATATCTGTTGCATTTAAAACTCTCCCATCACCTTTCTTCATCATTCATTTCCATTTCACTCGTAAGTTGCAGGAACGAAGAACTAAAGACGATTCAAAGCCAAACGCAGGAAGAAATGGGAAAGAAAAATAAAGCTCAAGGCTTTGAGGTGAAGGAAAGGACGAAGGAGATGGCGCCTTTGTATACAGACACAGCCTGTAACAGAGACGCAGGGATATCGACATGGGAAAGCATGTACAGACTGCTTGAAGAAGAGAATCCCAGAATAATGAAGGTTGCTGCTGTCGCAAGCTCACAACGCTCTTCCGAGGCGTCCTTAGAGGAGCTAGCATGTTCATTTCTTCACCGGATAGCAGCAAGGCCCAAAATTCTACCATATATGGATATGATCAAGTGGATACTTGACAATGCAGAGATGAACGACAGACAATTCAAGATTCAAGGACATGGGCTCATCGGATCATTCGCTGCACAAGATTTAAAGCTTATGTATCATCTTCCTGAACCGCAAGCCACTTACAATGCACAATTCGTTAAGAAATTTGTGGCAGAGAACCCAAACCTAGCAAAGACCACCCCAGGGTACCTACCGAATAAACTACGACTGGAAGCAGAATGGAAGCAGAAGGCGCAGGAAAAGGGAAAAGCAATCCAAGCATTAAACATGTTAAATTGGGAGTGTTACTGGGCATACTTGGTCAAGCCGCATAGTCAATGGATGACTGTGAAATGCATCATAAACGCGGCCGAAAAAGTAGTAGATTCTGTTTTCACAGCCCAACTCAGCGCAGAAGTAAACTAGCCGACTCTCCTCAAGCCCATGATGAACACTTGCAGCTTTAAAGATCAAATTCAGAAGTAGCCTTATTTTAGAATGTTGTTTTTTCTTTAAAATTAGATTAGAAAAAGGACGGTCATTTGAAAACTACATCTTAAATTTTGTAAATACACTATTATTAGAATTAGGAAGTAGTATTTTAACCCTTCTCATTGCATTTGGAGAAGGGTCCAGAAATTTGTCAAAAAACTTGTCCTCAGAACATGCACTTTTGCACCCTCAGAGGGGGTTTTGATGAATGGATGGATCAAGGTTTATTAATGTTTGCATTTGATATCTGCTACTGATGTTGCACTTCTGTACTCTTAGTAGATGTTAGAGCAAGGAGAGATAAATCATTGTTGCTTGAAGCTTATGAGTGGAACCAGTCAAAAATGGTACTTTTATCTCTTGACCGTTTCTATTTATATTCTTAAAGTGATATACAGTTTTTAGTTGTTTATATGTTACTGCATGAATGTGTGAGTTACCATTTGGCACTTTTGTACGGTGGAGTCATTTATTTATGTTTGATATATGAATAACTTATTATGCAATATGCTGTTCACAACTGTTTTGCCTAACTTTTTATGCAAAGTGGTTTATCTTAATTGATTTCTATTCTTATGATAGCTGAATGATATTTATTACCAGTTATTGTTTGAAATCTCTTTAGATCGCATAATAGAAGAAATACACCCCGGGTTAGCGTAGATTAGATGTGTTGTTTCTCATTAGATTACAATAGCATAGAGTTAGTTTAAAAGTTTGAATTAAATTAGCTTTAAGTACTCTTAGATCAGCATCATCCAACTTTGCACACACACACACCCTTAAATTGGGAAACTGGTCCCATTATCCCTAGTCGGACCCGCTATACCAAACGGATAAGGAGCTGCCAACCAAGGTCCGGACCGGGTGGCTATCCCCCTTGTTGTCGACCTGATTTTCGGCGCTTCAACATATTTGGCGCTAGAAGGAGGGCCTAAACATAGTGTCTGTTGGAATGATTTTCAATTGTAGCATTTGAATCAGGATGGCTGCTCACAAACTTCCCATTTGGAGTTGCATCCATGTTCCTACCTCTTCCAACACTCCACCTGAAGTGGTAAGACTCTTGTCTCAGGTAAAATTCAATGGTAAGAATAATTCTTCTGCTTTTAATCATGCTCTTCAATTTATTCGAAGAGTTTCAAGTTCGGATGTTCAAAGAATTGATGAAGGCGTTTTATGCAGAATTTTTACTCTTACATTCACGGCGGAAGCTAGAAAATGGTGCAGAACCCTCCCAGTTGCCTCAATTCACAGCTGGGACCAATTCGTCACGACTTTCATTTGTGAATTTGATTGTTATGACTATGACCAGGTATATGATGAAATTGATTATCTACGGAAACAATATGAATTTGTTAGGGATTTTAATATGCGATTTCATCTTAATTGTCTAAAGTATGATCTTGAAAGTGAACTCATGGATGAAGAATCTTCAGATTATGCTGAGCATTCCCTGCCTCCTATGTCTGATCAAGCAGAAATTAGTCCAAGCTTTGTCTCATTTTCTTCTAATGTGAATGAGAATTCCAATTTGAATATACAAATCAGCCATGATGAAGAAAGTTCCCAAAGCCTAGGAGACATGCATGCTCTAATGCAAGAAGACAAAAGCGAGAATGCTGGAGGAAAGCTTGCCTTGGAACCAGGAGATGACTTTGATACAAGGTCAGATAATATCGTTGCAAATCAACAAATGCAGATGCCAAGGTTAGAACAACAAACGATTTCTCTTTCAAAAAGCATCAGTACACAAAGGTATGATCTAAAGCCCGATGTCTATGATGAATCTGATGAACAAAGATTTTTCCATGATGATATTTTCAAATGCATTGTTCCAGAATCGCATTTTTCTCTTTATCCTGATGTTTTTAGTGATGATAATTTTTCCACTCTCAATATTAAAGATATCTCAGAAAGTACAGAGGATTATTCAAATGAGTCATCATTAGGTTTTCAAGATAAAAAGACAGCTATATAACATCCTTTAATCATTTTCAAACAAGAACCACTTGACCTTCCTTGTCTGAAAATATATGACGAGAAAGAGAAATCTAGGGAAACCTGTAAAATCATTTATGATAGCTACTTTGACAACGATGATGTTGTTGATTTATCCCAAGTAACTCAACAAAGCTCAGATAATGAGAGATATTCTAATTCAGGAATCATATCAGTCAATCCTCATTTCAAAGTAAAAGATCATTTGCATGATTTTACTATCCAAGACAATACCCCAATCTATGATTCATATCATGAGGAAACCCCCATGCTTGTTCACAATCATAACTTGTCTTCTGATTCACAAGACGGAATTTGAAATTGCTCGGATCCCATAATTCTGGCCAGTTCTTGTGAAAAACAAGATATTCCAAGTCAATCCCAGTTGTGCTGTAACATTATTTGTACAGATAATCATTTCTTTCTTTCTCACTTGCACTCATTTTGTACAAAATCAGATTGTGTTTTAAATTTTCAGACTTTTGATAGATTACTATGGTATGTTGAGCACCTTATCAAAGAACATTCGAAAGATGTGCTACCATTTCGGAAAACTAAACTGTGTCAAGGAAGTATAGAACTTTTCAATTCCAAGATCAATCAATATCAGACTTCCTTAAAAAACTTCTTTGGCATCCAAAACACCATCAACGAAGGAAAGTACCTTTCGAAACTTGTCGGTAATTCGCGCCAATTGATAAATCTCTTTCCAGAAATTTCCATCTATTCTTCATTGATTTATTTAGTGATTTATATATGGAAACTTTCCTTTTACAAGAAATTGCTAAAAGCTTGACTTTAACGCACAGTAGGTTACAGGCCATTAAAACTGAAAAATCATATTCGCAACCTCGCTTGTCATCTTTCCTATTACGAGATCATCAATCCATAATAGAAATTCATCCTGATTTTTATGATCCAATAGGTATCCAGTTGGAAATAAGTTTTCATAAGAAAGAAATTTCAGACAGAATTCCAACTGAAGTTACACATTCTTATTCCACATCCAACATTAACAGTCCAAGAAAAGTTTTGTTCTTAACACTGATGTTTGAAAGTTACATACGTGTAGGAATAAAAATGAAAAGATGGTTCCACTGGAAATATCATTTCACCTAGTTAATTTTCTGTATATAGTTAGAATAGGAGTAGGAGTAATTTAGCTAGGTTATTAGGTTTATAATTTACTTTTAATAGTTGGTAGGAAAAATAAGAGAAGAGATTATCCCTATTCTGTACATAATCCTAGGGAATGTCTACCTCTCATTTCGTTAAATATTTTTCTCCATAATAAAATTTGCTATGGTTAACAGCATTTGACATTTACTAAAGACACCTTTTCTCTATCAATATTTTGAACTTCTGCTTCTATAAATCGCAAATCTTTTGGAAACTTGATCTTTATTATCAATAGAACTTTAACCCAGATATGATACTAGTTTCAACTCCAAGAAATTTGAAGAAAGCAATCTTAGTGAAGAAATTGTTTTATGTCAGTACAATGAAATGCACCAATAACAAAATAAGGATTCCCTGTAGAAACAGCCATTTCCAAAAAGCTCTATTATTGTCGTCCAAAACCTTCTTAAGGAAAAAAATTGACTTCCTCCCTGCTAAAGAAAATCGCAGCATTTAGAAAAAGACCCAAGGATACACTATATCTTGAAGAATAAGAGGTCTCATCACGAGTCGACTTATCATGATCACAGATATTATAACTTGCTGACTTTGCCATTACTGTCCACCAAAATAGGGCAATGACTTAAGATTATTGAAATCACAAGACAAGGGGTCTCATCGCGAGCCAGCTTGTTCAGCAAAAGTGTAAATCAAGTGAATGACTGTGTCATAATTTGGCTACCAAACCAAGACATTGTTCTTTAAGAATAAAAAAAGGAAAAAGTATCAATCTGGGTTTTTTCTTTAAGAGTTGTAGATCACCTTAAGCAGGATAAAGGATCATTACTAGGTAATAGGTAACCCTGTCAAGGCTATGGACGCCTGCTGGCAACAGAGGCTCTACCTGCGACAAAGGAGCATATTTAAAAGGCTGCTACACAGGGAAGACTTTATTTTATTTTTTACAAGACCAAGTAATGGCTGATGTAAATGCAAGGACAAGCTAAGGATACAAGTAATTAAAATAGAAAGAGGTTGAAACAAAATATCATTGACAGTTTGAAGTATAATATGCTTTATCTTTTTATAATAAAGTTTAAGTTTTCTGAGAAAATTTTTTGTTTCGGAAGTTGGAAAACGCCAATAGAAGATCAGAGATAACTAGTTCTCCCAAGTGAATCGCCAATTGTTGTGGCCAGCAACACCCCCCCCTTGTTCATTTAAGTGTTGTCCAAAATACTAAATGAATGGGGACCCTTAGTTAAATTTTAGAAAAAAAGCAAGAGTTTCCTTTCTTCAAAATAAGGTTACCATCGTAAGCTTAGGAAGGTCTTTCGAATATTTTTTAACCTAAGTCTATGATAAGGTAAATATCTTTAAAGCCGCGTTGCAAAAAAGATAGGAAATGCCTCCATTTCTCTATAATATCGGTATGCGCAAGACTCTCGTGTTAAGCATAATATCGCATCGCAATAAAGTAATACTCATAAGGAAAAAACTTCAAGATTTACCGATCTGCGATAACACCAATCGCAAGATCGCATATCGCAGAAATGAGCTGACAAGATTCAGCAAACATTAAACTTTTGCGACCTGCGATGTTGCGATTGCTGCGATATTATATTCGTATGTTTGTGCGATCTGTGATGGTACGATTTGCGATGGCGCGATCTGCGATGTTACATAAGCAAATCATAAATCACTTCATCATGAATCCTTCGGGCACGCTATTCAAAGAAAAGCCACTTACCATAATCTAACTCAAGATCATGCGCTTTTAATGATAGTAAAGGAATTAGTTGTCAGCTATTAAATGAAATGAAGACGCGTGCTTTTGTAAAGAATTACTTCACGTAAGGTGGCATATTTGATATATCTGTTGCATTTAAAACTCTCCCATCACCTTTCTTCATCAGTCATTTCCATTTCACTCGTAAGCTGTAGGAACGAAGAACTAAAGACGATTCAAAGCCAAACGCAGGAAAAAATGGGAAAGAAAAATAAAGCTCAAGGCTCTGAGGCGAAGGAAAAGACGAAGGAGATGGCGCCTTTGTATACAGACACAGCCTGTAACAGAGACGCAGGGATATCGACATGGGAAAGCATCTACAGACTGCTTGAAGAAGAGAATCCCAGAATAATGAAGGTTGTTGTTGTCGCGGGCTCACAACGCTCTTCCGAGGCGTCCTTAGAGGAGCTAGCATGTTCATTTCTTCACCGGATAGCAGCAAGGCCCAAAATTCTACCATATACGGATATGATCAAGTGGATACTTGACAATGCAGAGATGAACAACAGACAATTCAAGATTCAAGGAGATGGGCTCATCGGATCATTCGCTACACAAGATTTAAAGCTTATGTATCATCTTCCTGAACCACAGGTGACTTACAATGCACAGTTCGTTAAGAAATTCGTGGCAGAGAACCCAAACCTAGCAGAGACCACCCCAGGGTACCTACCAAATAAACTATGACTGGAAGCAGAATGGAAGCAGAAGGCGCAGGAAAAGGGAAAAGCAATCCAAGCATTAAACAGGTTAAATTGGGAGTGTTACTGGGCATACTTGGTCAAGCCACATAGTCAATGGATGACTGTGAAATGCATCATAAACGCGGCCGAAAAAGTAGTTCCAGCTCTCATAGATTCTATTTTCGCAGCCCAGCTCAGCGCAAAAGTCAGCCAACCGACTCTCCTCAAGCCCATGATAAACACTTGCAGCTTTAAAGACCAAATTCAGAAGTAGCCTTATTTTAGAATGTTGTTTTTTCTTTAAAATTAGATTAGAAAAAGGATGGTCATTTGAAAACCGCATCCTAAATTTTGTAAATACACTATTATTAGAATTAGGAAGTAGTATAGTCCAGAAATTTGTCAAAAAACTTGTCCTCAGAACATGCACTTTTGCACCCTCGGAGGGGGTTTTGATGAATGGATGGATCAAGGTTTATTAATGTTTGCATTTGATATCTGCTACTAATGTTGCACTTATGTACTCTTAGTAGATGTTAGAGCAAGGAGAGATAAATCATTGTTGCTTGAAGCTGATGAGTGGAACCAGTCATAAATGGTACTTTTATCTCTTGACCGTTTCTGTTTATATTCTTAAAGTGATATACAGTTTTTAGTTGTTTATATGTTACTGCATGAATGTGTGAGTTACCATTTGGCACTTTTGTATGGTGGAGTCATTTATTTATGTTTGATATATGAATAACTTATTATGCGATATGCTATTCACAACTGTTTTGCCTAACTTTTTATGCAAAGTGGTTTATCTTAATTGATTTCTATTCTTATGATAGCTGAATGATCTTTATTACCAGTTATTGTTTGAAATCTCTTTAGATCGCATAATAGAAGAAATACACCCTGGGTTAGCGTAGATTAGATGTGTTGTTTCTCATTAGATTACAATAGCATAGAGTTAGTTTAAAAGTTTGAATTAAATTAGCTTTAAGTACTCTTAGATCAGCATCATCCAACTCTGCACACACACACACCCTTAAATTGGGAAACTAGTCCCATTATCCCCAGTCGGACCCGCTATACCAAACGGATAAGGAGCTGCCAACCAAGGTCCGGACCGGGTGGGTATCCCCCTTGTTATCGACCCGATTTTCGGGGCTTCAACAGGTCTACGATTGTTCTTCAGTGTTGTGATTTCTCATTTGGTGAGCAGCCTTGCATGCCATTCGCGAGAGTTTCTTATGTTATTTATTCTGGTATGTATTATTTACAATAATTAATTAAATAAAGTAAGTGCAGTTCCAGATCCTTATATATTCTCGTTTTAATTGAAAACATAAATAAAACACTATAATATGTTCAATCTACTACAATCTTGAAATCTTAAATTTATATATTATTAGAATAATATTAAAAGAAAAATAAATTAAACAACAAAGAATAATATAAACAATATTAAAATAAACATATCACACTAATGTTAACTTTAAAATACTAAAGCACAACTTAAAATAACTAAAAAAAAAGTTGAGAAAGTAATAATTAGTTATAGCTGAACTTTCAACGAGTAATAATTAATTCTAAAAAGTAATAATTATTAAAAATAAAAATAAAAAATAAACACTCACATGTTTAACTAATTTTGATACCTAAACCCGAAAAATGTAGTGTTGGCAATACCTATCCTATTACATTAAAAGTAAATACATTATATCATATTAATATTTTGACTTATGATATAGTCCATTTTTAAACATCTAGAAACTATTTTGACTTATGATAGTCCATTGAGATCACTAGCACATATACTTACTTGGGGGTACAATTTTCAAGTCCTCGCTTCAGTTTGCGACCAGCGCTTCAGCCTCGGATCAACAAAGGATATGGATCCTTAGCCCTTCTTGAGAGACAATGCTTTCGACATCACTTCCAGGAAATCTCATCCAAGATGAGCCTCATGGACACCTGGATTCGTCCCACTATTCTATATGGCTCAGATATTTGGGGACCGTCTTTACTTGAGTTAGACTGGGCTTCAACTAAGAGAGTCCAGAGTCTTCTTCTCTGCCGCATCATTATGTGCAAACTGACAATGCCGCAACACATCATCCTTGTAGAGTTTGAAGCTCAACACTTTCGGCTTGAGACGGTCTTCAGATTGGTTTCATTCTTGCATCATGTCCAAGGCATGGCAAACTTGATAAAGAGTAGGGACCATTATCCTTACTTGGCATATTGCTCTTCTGATACTATTGCTCGTTCTACTCCTTCAGGCCGAGCCAGATGTTGGTTTACAGGAGTTTCAAACCTCTTAGAGTTAGTGGGAATTCAGTTGGATCATCCCCATCCTTTCCGATATTCCTTAGATGCTAAACAAGATCATTAGGGAGGACATCTACACACAGTTCGTCCAGGTTACCTGGGTAAATCCTCTAGGAGGGTTGCGCCCAAAGATGGCCTTATATGCTAATCACTTCTTGGAGTTGAGAGATGGGCTCATTGTTCGACCCAAGTATACGTTTCACCACTGGATACATGCTCTTCCCATTCCTCTATGCTAGTTCTGAGTAGGTTCTCATAGACTTCGGGTAGAGACAGACCACCAGGTGGATAGACTAGACAGACTCTGCCAGGTATGTCATTTATAGAAAGTGGAGACCGAGGTGCACTTCATCCTTGGATGCCCTGTCTACTACGAGATTAGAGGAAGGTTTCATTACTTGTTCAAAGATTCTTGGACCCTCGCCGACTTTTTTAGGTACCCCGATTAGAGATGTTTGGCCCTATATATGCAGGAGGCTCTTAGGTTCTGAGTGCATATTCTTCAACCTCCCATTAAACCAGACCCCACATAGAGGATCACGACATTTTTCAGGGTACCACCTTCAGACAGGGGCACCAAGAGATCAATTGATACCAGTACGTATCCAGACTCCAGATCAGTGAGGATCTGTGGGACCTCACCCTGCCACAGGAGATCTCAGCAGCAGTTCTATTTCAGATCCGCTCCTGGGAGATAGACTAGCTCCACCAGCATTCAGCGGTGTGTGAACCCCCCCAGGACACGATTTAGTGGACAGTCTGCACTTGCCATCGACTCTTCATCGGGCCAACAGAAATTGTTGAGTTTCTTCAACGTTATTCGTTCAGCCTCATATGCTAGGAGATATAGGTCTTATCCTCAGACCTATTAGGTCCTTGATCTTCTCCGCTAGGGCCAGATGTTGATTTACTTCATGCATTGTATCTTTGAGTTACTTCATGCATTGTTTTTTTTATAGGTCACTGTTTGATTCTCCCGCTTTGTACTGAACAATCCCTTTGACCTACTTTGTGGTCATTAGTTGGACATAAATATAATTATCTTATCTTATCTTATCTATACTATTTTTAATTTATCATCATTTTATAAGAATGAGTGTACATTTTACACTTTTGACACAGTGGAATGAGAAAAATATTTTATTTTGAAATATGATACTTTCCTAAACATTAGAGAGTTACAATAGTACTTTAACATCAATTTTTAAGATTATGTTTTTTAATAAAAAAACTAATAAAAAATTGAATCAACTCATTATTAATTTAAATAATAAAAAAAATTACAAGCTAATAATCCATATACTATATTTAATCCACTCAACGTTAAACTTTAATTTCATTTCATTCCATTCCATTCCCTATGATGATCGACAGAACACAGTTCAGCAGCCAGATCTCAATAGCGATTTTGCCCTCATCGCCCTACTAAAAATGCAGCTTCTCCACTCGCACCAATTACCTTAGGAATACCCTAAAACTCCATAATTACCGCCTATTTTTCTGCCTTTATTCTGCTTTTAATCTTCGGCCAAGTTACGGAAACTGGTTTTCCCTACGGATCCATTCCTTCTCCTTCTACCTAGGCTATCTCGCACCATCTCCCAACTTGACATATGTGCAGCGGCATACCCTTTAAGAGACAACCTAATCCCCTCGAAGACAGAACCTAATCCCCTCGAAGACACAACCATCAGCATGCATCTCTGGAACTCTGAGCACAGGAGATTGACAAACACAGTTTACAAACACCTGGTAGTTCATGAAAAAACAAACTAGGACACCCTTCTAGTGCCATCATCTTAGTCTTGCAAAACACCATAGAATTCTGTCATAATTCAATTCCATTTCAGGATATCAAGCACTCCAGAAACCATTTGTTTGGCCTTGCAGATTCTCCCATGATCTCAGCTACATATGCCCCCGCAAAGGTATTCGCAGTCTTAACCATCGAGCTAGAACGCTTGAAGGGAACTCAAGCTCTCCATGTCTCTTTCACACTTGATTGTGCCATTACAATGTTTAATTCCCATGTCAGAACATGGAATGTAGCAGAGTGCGGCCCAGATTCCTCTTTTTTGATATGTGTTGATAGTCAACATTACGCATGGAGATATCAGCAGCTAGGGTTTCCCACATGTCCTCAAAATCAGGAGCCATTGCCTCTTGGACTTGAGCATTATGGTGTAGGAAACAGGTTTTTCTACAGCCCTCTCCTTCGCACCTTATGAGTACTTCCCCTGCTCTCAGTGACGCTCACACCTTCTGACCATCTCGCCCGATTCTACGATGCCGTAGACACTACACTTAAGGGTTACAGTGACACAACGCCTTGGAAATTCTATGAGCTATATTTTTCACTCAGCCAAGAAAGGAGGAACTTAGCCTGTGAACTCTACCTACATGATTATGTGCTGCAAAAAAGGCTTAGGTGGTCACCAAACCCCTACGATGGGGATGTGCAGCCCAAGGAATACATATCCTGGCTGAAGTATGAAACCAGTAGTTTTACAACTGCAGAGCAGTATAAGGCTAAGGTGATGAGAGCAAAGTTGAGAATTAGAGGAGAAGGTGCCAGACCAGCTGAGGTGTGGAAGAATCATATATAGTTTGTAGTGGATTCATTTGCCTTCTCAGTGCTGGAGAGAAGGCAATTGAAGTTGCAACACTCTGCAGTGGGCCCTTCGGCACTTCCCAATATGAAGTGCTGAGGAATGCGGACATGAGATGGTAAGAACTAATAAAGGGGTTACAGAAGGGAGAGCCACATTCATCATCAGGGCTCAAGATAGCCCTCTACACGGACAACTTGTATAATGAACGCCTCCGGAAGATAACCTTCAATTGCATTGGATTCAAGGTAAGGTTTCCCCTCCTGTTGTACCCCATTCCATATTACAGACGTACAGGACAACGTGATTTTGAGATCGAGAAGACAAGCTGGAAGGAAATTGTAAGATTTTATGGTCGAGAACTAACAAAATATTTGGTATATTAAAGGGATTCGATTAGCGTAGAAATTTTGAATAATATAACACTTATTCACAGAGATTATCCTGATTATACACTATTTGCGGAATGCATGCATAATACATAACCTCCTCTACCATTGATCATCAATTTGCAGAATAAGAAAACAATCACATGCGCACATTGAAACATCAATCACACATATCAACACAGTATGTAATGGGGAAAGCATACAGTTGAAAACCCCCAACTATCTATATATTATAATGATATAGAACATGTAACAATACATAGTACAATACTCCTCACAAGTACTCAGTACTATCTCCACATGCTACACACAAAACTAGCTCAGATCTGAACAAGTCACGGGTTCAAATGTCCTCCATTGTTTGCCTGCCTCTACTGCACAATCCAAGTTGAGAATGGATCATATCCAAGTTTGAATTCCATTGGTTTGTACTGCGCAATCCTCATTGGTAATCTCAATCAATGATTGTGCAAATCTCATGCACAGCTATAGTCACAACTGATAGTAGTCTCACCCTTTCACCCACCTCTGACACTTGTCTCCACTGAACTATCCATGCACTGAGTTAACTGATGTATTCTTTAGTTGATTTATGAGTTAATAATTAGTGAATTAATTAATAATTAATTCACATCACTCATCACTAGTGTATTTGGCAGTTAGACTAAATACAACTAGTTCAACTAAGTCAAACTGAACACAACTCCATCAACTCCTCAATCAACTCCACCGAACTCAATCACTTGAGTTCTAACTGAAGTCCATCATGCAGTAGCTCAACTAACCCATAGGAAAAGCATATTTCCTTCTGGCAGTTGCATGTGCCACATCCGTAGCTCGAACTGAAGTGCTGCAAGAGGATAAGATAATGTTTATAGTCCAAATATTATTAAGAGCTAATAATATTTGACTGTTCTATTTTTTGACTGGCAGTCTAAAAATAGACTCCGCCCATATGTGTAAAAATAGAGGTCCATCTATTTTTACCAACATGACCAATCATCCATAAATAGCATCCTGCAACTCATAGACCATGATCCATATGTCTAAAAATAGACTTTGCGTGAAAAATAGCCTGTGGACTCACTTAGTGAAGGCGACTTATTTTCACTAAGCTCCATCATCTTGTTGCATTTTCAAAACACACTCTTAACAAGAAATGGATTATCTGTAGCCCCTATCCTGCCTCTGTGGTATTCGAATTTGCTCCTAGTGAGCGCCTTCATCGAGATATCAGCATCCTAATCCTCCGTGGGAATGTATGAAAGTAACATGATTCTCCGCTGCACACAATCTCTGATATTATGGTCCATGATGTCGATGTGCTTGGATCTATCATGAAATACTGGATTAGCCGAGAGTTTAATGCAACTCTGGTTATCACAATAAATCACAGTAGGCTCCAAGTGTGACCCAAACAACCCGACCAGGATCTTCCTCATCCATATAGCCTCGCATGCAGCCAAACTTGTTGCCATGTACTCGGCCTCTGCTGAAGTGAGTGCTGCAGATCTATGCTTCCTACTGTACCAAGAAACTGCTGTCGACCCGATACTGAAGATCCCTCCAGATGTGCTCTTTCTGTCCATTGGGTTCCCTGCCCAATCTGCATCTGTGAAGCCACGTAGCTTCACCTCATCCTCCTGTTTGTACCACAATCCATATCTTGATGTGCCTCTGAGATAATGCAATACATGCTTGCCTGCCTTCCAGAAGAGCTTGGTTGGCTTAACCATAACTTGTGAAAGCTGGTTAACAGCATAGCATATATCGAGTCGTGTATTGACCAGATACATAAGCGACCCCACCAACTGTCGATAAACAGTGGCGTCCACTACCTCCACTGAAGTAGCATCCTCCTTCCTCCAACCTCCAGGAAGAGGAATATCAACAGGCTTGCAGCCATGCATTTTGAACTTCTCCAGTATCTCCCGGGCATACTTACCCTGAGAAACAAATAGTCCATCACTGCGCTGCCAAATTTCCAATCCTAGGAAATAATGAAGGAGGCCCAAGTCCTTCATCTCAAACTCTTTAGCAAGATCCTCCTTGCATGAAAGTATCAACAGCTCATCTCCCATCAAAATAAAATCATCTACGTAAAGTAAAATGATCAACAACTTACCCTCCACCACAATCTAGTATAGGTTAGGATCCGCCTCACTCTTGGAGAATCCAGTCCGGTGAAATAACTGTCTATCCATGTGTACCAATCACGAGGTGCTTGTTTCAACCCATACAGCGCTCTCTTGAGCCTGCACACATGCGACTCGCTGCTGAAGATCTCGAAACCTTCGAGATACTCTATGTACACGTCATCCTCAATGACTCCGTTGAGGAACACAGTCTTCACATCCATCTGATGGATGTGCCACCCCATCTACGCTGAGAGAGCAAGAATCGTCCGTATGGAAGAATACCTTGTGACAGGTGCAAAGGTCTCCTCATAATCGATCCCCTCTATCTGTGAGAAGCCTCGGGCAACAAATATTGCCTTGTACTTCTCCACACTCCCGTCAGCTGCCTGCTTCACTTTGTAGATCCATCTCGAACCCACCACTGATTTCCCCTCCGGTCTTGGGACGATCTCCCATGCATTGTTTATGAGAATCGAATCATACTCTTCCACCATGGCATCTACCCATGTGGGATCCTCCACAGCTTCCTCAAAATAGGATGGCTCAATCACGACACATTTGCTCACAAGAGCCATGTATCTAGTGTACCGATCAGGTGACTATCTCTGTCTGCACTGTGTTGTAGGTGGTCCTACAACCTTCTCTGCATCTTGAGCCAGTCACTCAGCTTCTGTAGTGCGCTTTTGCCCTCTAATGGTTGGCGCTGCATGAGTGGTCTCTTCCACTCCATGAACTTCATCTTGTGGATGATCCACATCCTGAAGCTCATCCTTAGGAACTAATAGCTCCTCATCTACATGCAAGTGTGGCTCCCTCTTAGTGAACACTTCATGGCTTTCTCCTCCTGAAATTTGATATCCCATCGCACAACAGTCTTGCAACTGTCTGGCAAATACACACGATAGTTTTGGGGCGTATCAGTGTACCCCACAAATATCCCAACCTCTGCGGTCGGCTCCAACTTCTTCTTGGCATCCTTCGTCACATGCATGTAAACAGGAGAACCAAAAATCCTCAAATGGGAAATATCAGGCCTCTTACCAAAATAAGCCTCCTCGGGTGTACTCATGTCAAGTATCTTGTGAGGACAACGGTTCTATACATATACTGCAGTATTGCATGCCTCCGCCCACAAGTGAAGGGGTAGGCCCTGATCATGCAACATCGCCTGTGCATCACCCACGATCGTTCTGTTCTTCTGCTCAGCAACCCCATTTGTTGTGGGTTATGGGGAGCTATGAACTCTCTTCGAATCCATTCTGCAATGCAGAAGTCCTTGAACTCGCAAGAGATGAATTCACCACCATTGTCGCTCCTAAGAGCCTTCACCTTCTTCCCCGATTCCTTCTCTACCAGTGCTTTGAGCTCACAGAACTTTGAGTATGTCTCGCTCTTCTTCTACATGAAGAAGATGCAGCACTTTCGAGAGAAATCATCAACAAAGATCACATAGTACTTGTGCTTTGCTGTCGAATCTACTAAGAAAGGTCCACACACGTCCGTGTGAATTCTCTCAAGGATCGTCGTGGCACGACTATCCTTCTCGTGAAAGGTGGCTTTCACAAATTTTCCCAAAGTACACCCCTTGCACTGATCTGACTGCGCAAGAGTGCCTTTAGGAAGCCCAGTAGAAATCTGTTGCAGTATCTTCAAGGCTCCATGGTGAAGGTGGCCCAATCTCCGGTGCCACAGCTCGCCATCATCCTGTCTCACCAATCGTTCTACCTTGCATGCCATTGTTCTGCAGCCATCTACATGCAATTGATAAAGGTTCTTGACTCGAACCCCTATCTTCCGGGTTTCTCCAGTTGTCTTACTGCGCAGGAAAGCCTTTCCCTCGCTGAAGACAACATCATATCCCTTGTCTTCTAACATCGCCACAGAGATAAGATTCTTCTTCAATCCTGGAACATGAATCACTTCCTTCAATATGAAGGGTTTACCAGACTCCCTCTTAAAGTAAATGGTACCGATACCGGTCGCACTGTACCTACCATCATCGCCCATCTCGATGTGCACTCCAAGATCTTTCTCATCTAGATCAAAAAACAAATCTCAATCATGTGTCATGTGAAAAGACACACCACTGTCCAAGAACTATACCGATCCCATCACACTTGATACCAACCATGCGATCATCGAAAAATCCAGCTCAAACTGCGAGGCTAAGGCCTCTCCCGCTGTAGATCCAACAACTTGCTTATTTTTATTCTTCTGCGGACAGTTTGTGGCATAATGTCCTTGCTGGTGACAGTGAAAGCACTTCACCTTGGACATGTCCTGCTTCTTGCCTTTCGCACCGGAATGAGAAGCTTTCTTGTTCTTCCCCTTCTTTTCTTTGGCATCCAAAGCACAATTTTCTTCATCAGATGCCTTTGATGAAGATCCGTCCCTGGTATTCCACTTGATCTCCTCTTGCACAAGATCAGACCAAAGTCTCTCCCATCCTGGCAATTTCTCCTGACCATTGATAAAGTCCTGATAGGAATGTCAACTCTTCGGAAGACCAAGGAGAGCCAATCTCACCAAGTCCTCATCATTGATAGTCACCCCCACACTTCCCAGCTCATCCCGGCATTGGGTGAACTTCTTGAGAACTTGGGCATACTATCTCCTTTCTCACACTTAATGTTTCTGAGTTTATCCTTGAGCGCCAACTTCCTCTGGTCACTCTTGCTTTGGAATAAATTTGTCAACGCTTTCCACATCAAGTATGGAGAAGCCTTTCCATGCAGGTTGGATACAATGTGATCCTTCACGCCCTCCAACAAAATCCTTCGACACTTTGCTGTCTTCTTTTGCCAAGCCTCAACTTGAGCAGCATCAGTAGGCTTTGGGACCTCAGCATCTATGAACTCCTTCAACCCATTGTCATCTAACACCGCCTCCATCCTGTCTTTCCATGCAATATAATTTGAGCTGCCTTCAAGGGCATACTCCAATCGCAATCCGTTGAAAGACATTTCAACTTCGACACCAAGAAAACACTGCTGCAAATTTGAATTCCACCAGCTCAAAACTCAACCGCTTCTAATCTAAAACTCGTGAGAACAAGGTATTTCTCATGCAGAGATTGACTGTATGGGCATTTACCGGATATCTCACCTTCCAAAATAAGGATGAATCCAGAGGCTACTTGGCCCGATTATAGACTCTGCCTAAAGAAATAAAATGTAATCACTTTCTGAATAATATAACACTTATTCATAGAGATTATCCTGATTATACACTATTTGCGGAATGCATGCATAATACATAACCTCCTCTACCGTTGATCATCAATTTGCGGAATAAAAAAACAATCGCATGTGCACATTGAAACATCAATCACACATATCAACACAGTATGTAATGCGGAAAGCATACAGCTGAAAACCCCCAACTATATATATATTATAATGATAGAGAACATGTAACAATACATAGTACAATACTCCTCACAAGTACTCAGTACTATCTCCACATGCTACTCACAAAACTAGCTCAGATCTGAACAAGTCACGGGTTCAAATCTCCTCCAATGTTTGCCTGCCTCTATTGCACAATCCAAGTAGAGAATGGATCAGATCCAAGTTCAAATTCCCTTCGTTTGTATTGCGCAATACTCAATGGCAATCTCAATCAATGATTGTGCAAATCTCATGCACAGCTATAGTCACAATTGATAGTAGTCTCACCCTTTCACCCACCTCTAACACTTGTCTCCACTGAACTATCCATGCACTAAGTTAATTGATGTATCCTTTAGTTGATTTATGAGTTAATAATTAGTGAATTAATTAATAATTAATTCACATCACTCATCACTACTGTATTTGGCAGTTAGACTAAATACAACTAGTTCAACTAAGTCAAACTGAACACAACTCCATCAACTACTCAATCAACTCCACCAAACTCAATCACTTGAGTTCTAACTAAAGTCCATCACACAATAGCTCAACTAACCCATAGGAAAAGGGTATTTCCTTCTGGCAGTTGCATGTGCCACATCCGTAGCTCGAACTAAAGTGTTGCAAGAGGATAAGATAATGTTTATAGTCCAAATATTATTAAGAGCTAATAATATTCAATTGTTCTATTTTTTGACTAGCAGTCTAAAAATAGACTCCGCCCATATGTCTAAAAATAGAGCTCCATCTATTTTTACCAACATGACAAATCATCCATAAATATCATTCTGCAACTCATAGACCATGATCCATATGTCTAAAAATAGACATAGTCTAAAAATAGGCTTTGTGCCAAAAATAGTCTGTGGGCTCATTTAGTGAAGGTGACTTCTTTTCACTAAGCTCCATCATCTTGTTGCATTTTCAACAATTAACAGAGGAGCTTTTCTTTCGAATAGTTTTAGATTGGCTTCCTTTCCGTCATGGATTGAACCAGGCTATCCAACTAAGCCTGTTTCTTTGGATTCCATTCTTGTTTGTCCGAATCCATGCCCCTCTACCCTGACTGGGTATAGTAGAGATCAAAGAGTTGCGCTTTGTGGATGGCCTCGTCTTCAGTTCAGGGTACGGCCTGGTGGTGGCCATGTATTTGGTGATAAGGGGAAGTAGACACTTCAATAACCAATCCAGGAGAGACTGCTCACTTTACAACAGAGGGTGAGAAGGGGAAGGTTTCTACTTTAAAAGAACCTACCTCTCATTATTCTTCTCTGGTGGCAGCTTTGGAGGCTAGGGTTGTTAATATATTCGGTGAGGAGCCTGTGAAAGGGGCAGAACCTATGGGGAGCATCAATATGATGGGCTTCCTTCTGAATGCGCTATGGCCGATAGGTGTCCCTACGAATGTTCCTTTGTCTGTGCAAAGGGATGGTTCCTCTCAGGATCTGTCGCTCGTCTGTGTAGTTAGGTTTGAGCACAGTCCTGTATTCCCAGGAGCTTGGGAAGGAGATGGCTCTCCTAAACATATATGGTCCATATGATGATAGGGTTCCTTAACGAGATTTTTTGTAAGAATGGAGTTACTGAGTAAAGGGAATATTTTCATTGGTGGTGTCTTGAAATTTTCCTTGGGTCTATCTTCTATTTGGGGACCTACTATGCGACTCTTTGTCTGATTTTTTTGTTGGGGAAGCTAGAGGATAAAGGTATTTATGATATTGAACCTATAAAACTTAGTATTACCTTAAGGAATCAGCGTGGGGGAAAGAGAGGATTTCTAATCATGACAGATTTAGACAATGGGTTCCTACACGGAGAATTTGATCATTTCCTTTTTTTATCTAAAGTTGTAAAAGTTGGGAGGAAACCTCGAAGTCCTTTCAAATTCAACTCTCTTGGCTGGAGGAGGATTTTGATTTCTTGGTTTTTTTTATCAGTGGGTCCCTTTTGATGTATCTATTTTTGAATTTGCATCCATTTTTCTCACAATCTCAATAAGTTTAAGCAGGCAGCAATATAATGGTCTCATGATAGGCAAATTAAGGATGAGTAGGCGGAGGTAGAGGGGCAGTCGGAAGTTCTACAAAGTCAGAAGTGCCTGGTTATCTTAATAAAGAATTTCAAAATGTAGAAGTCAATTGGAGCAAAATAAAAGCAAATTGTTGGCTGATAAGGAGGCAGCCTTGAGACTTAAAATTAGAGTGGTTTGGCCGAGATTAGACTTCAAAGTTTTTTCATCAGTTTTTATTGCAGAAGTTGTTCATATGACTTATTTTTTTCCCTATTTTCGTGAATGGATATAGTAATGATTGTTTGATGGCAGGTGATTTATGCCTACACTAATAAGCCTGCTGGGACAAGGAAGTACGCAGGACGATGAGGTGATTCTTAGACTCAATCAATTGGAACTAGATCAATTGAAACTAGTTATGATTCTGCAAGGTAAACTCCAACTCCTGCCATTTATTCCAATGCCTTAGCCTCTTTTTATTATGATAACACTTATGATCCCACCTTTATCTCCATCCTTGCCTCTTCGGGTGAAGCTGACTCTCCAACAGGTGGGACTGCAACCTTTGCCTGTGTTGCTTCTTGCTTTGTTGCAGGTGAATCCACTACCTCCATCTCTGCTTCTGGCTTTATTGTTGCTTGTTTTCTACTGCTATGGGTATGGGTGGCAGTGGTTCAACTAAAACTAGTCAATTTCCAATTGGATATGGATCCCCGACAAGAACTTAATCTGCTCGAGATGGTTCTCTATCCAAAACTCAATATGCTACGAGGGCTAAAACAAACTATTAAACTGACTCAAACACTTCGACTCTTGCTACCTATGTCTCTGCTACTGATGCTACTAGATCCAGTCAGTTATCAAGGGGTTAGGGCTCTAAAACAAGGAGGGACCCAGGGTAAGGCTCTAGCTCTAAAACTAGAGGACCTGCTACTAGGTCATCAAATGGAACTAGGCAAGATGATGGCTCTATATGGTTATATCTATTTTCATCAAGTGCATTCTATATAGTGGTAGTGCTACTTCATTGGTGGGTACTACTATGGAATCTAATCCTATTGGCTCTCAAACATGGACTCAACCTTGATCTAGGATTAGGGACCTGCTACTGAATCTATATTTGTATTTGGATATGCAACTAGCTTTTGATCTCATTTTCATACTAATGCTACCTCTATGGCCTCTCTTCATGATGCCTTCCCTTCTAATGATGATTCTTTTCTATGTGGTTTAACTTGATCAACTAACTGTACCTTTACCACCTTAACTATTGGCTTTGATGGGGCTTTTGGTACCTTGTGTTTGGTTATTATGAATCAGGCTATCAATATGCTAGATGAGATAGTGATGGGTTAATAGAAGCAAATGACTCATATGCGTACTCAACTGAATCAACTTACTTGTATAAGCTTTCATTTTTTATGCCTCATAATAGGGAAGTGGAGATTCTCAGGGTTTAATGTTCTGTTTTGTTGTACAATCCATATTCTCCAAGAGCAACATAGGCACCTTTCGACAATAGTTACTGCCTGGTTGACTGGAGCTTTTTAGTGCTTGTTGCAGTGGATAACAGGACAAGAATTGCTATAACAACTTAGTGAACCACACTAATCGTAATAGGATGAGGATCACTAGCCGTCACCTGAAAACATAGAGCTGTGGGACCCACTCTAAACTTACTCCACACCATCATCATACTGCTCGAAAGCTTCGTGAATGAAGGTCCAGTGCATAAGTGAGAATACCCCTCATTATTTCTTTCCTCTTCTCATCCCAAACCCGCATCTTAACTGCAACTAATTCATATATTCGCATAATCAATACCTTAGCTCTCCAATAAAAGGGGATTTATTGCTTCTTGGTTTATGGATTTTGTGCTTAACTACGACGACTATTCTTAGGTCTTTGTTTGGCACAACTATTCTTATGTTTGAGATGGTTTAATGAATGACTCTCCTTTCTTTTCATCATGCTAGGTTCTATTTAATAGCTAGTGAAAACCATAGAATCACGTTTTGACCATTGTTCTAGTATCTGCTGCTAGTAATTGGAGGTTTGCTAGGTGGTTGAATTTTCGGAGGAGGTAGGATGCTAATTTCTCTGAGCTGGCCTTGGGTGCTGTTGTGTCTATTTGTAAGAGGTTGGTTTATGCTAACTTTATCTTAGGATATAGGGCAAAGGGTATAGTTCTCTCATGTCCTTGTACATAGTGTCCTGGGAAAGAAGAAAATAATATCGTTCACAATGGTATTCACTGTAATAAGAATCCTTGCTCACAAATAGTCTCGTCAAAGCTAGGTCGACCACCAACCAATTTTAAATAACAAAGCAATTTTTTTTTGCCCAGATTCCAGCAAAACAATTCCTACTACGAAACCAAGCGAAGCGGCAAGCTCAATATCCACCAGGGCTACATTCTAAAAAGAACCAGGAAAAAGGCTTAGGGTTATTATATCGGCCTGGAACAAACATAATTGAGATATCGCCCTCTCCAATATGTAGGAGGGGTAAAACTGCGTGGGGTGAAATAGTTGAACCAAACAGGATAAGTTATGTGGTTGTGGTGTAATGGTGAAGTGGGGAAATTTGGTTTTCACAGATTTTTAGTCCAATCCCAAACAAGATTATCTACATATACATTTGGATAAAGTGGAGAGCTGCTTCAAGTGCGATTTATTTCATTGTAAAAAAAAAGTATTTTTCCATCTGAGAGTATTGTTCTATACAGATAGAGGGTTTTTTCCCTTGAGGAATAGGCTTTACTCCTTAGAGACTTAATATGAATTTTTATTGGTCTGTCCAGATGGAAGTATTTTTTCCTCAAGGTTGAGAGATAGACTTTACTCCTTAAAGGTTAAAGTTTATGATAGAGGCTTAATATGAATTTTTATTAGACTATCTATATGGAGGGATTTAATAGCCTTTACTCCCTAAAGGTTAGGATAGAGGCTTAATATGAATTTTTATTGGTTTGTCCAGAAGGAGGGATTTTTTCCTCTAGGTTGATGGATAGGCGAGGATTAATATGAAATTTTATTGGTCTGTCTAGATGGAGGGATTCTTTCCTCAAGGTTGAGGGATAGGCTTAACTCCCTAAAGATTATGATAGCAATTGGATACCAAGTATTTCAGGTTGTAGTTGATGAAAAGTAATGGGCATTATATTTAATAGAATTGATTTAATGTTCGACATTATACTAGAGACTACTTGTCTTCTTTATTTTAGTTAAAGGAATAATTAATAAGTTTGTAGGTTTAAAATAAAAAATAAAATTTCTAAAAATTAGAGTGAAATTTTTCCAATTTTTTTTAATTAAATTTAAATTTGGGGAAGGTTTTATTTTATTTTGTTGACATCACTAAAATTTGTATAATTTAAATATTTCAAAGGTATTTTTTTTTTGGTTTGTTAGACAATCTGAGTCTTGAGAGGATTTCCACACTTAACTTGTGGCTTGAGTAGCTTGGACCTAAAGGCATCTAAGTCTCTAAACACCCGCATTGGGCCAAACCACATAGACATATTTTCAATTAAATTTGTCTAAGATTTTATATTATTTTTGTTGAAATCATCAAAATCTGCATAATCTATATATTTCAAAGATACATTTTTTGTTTGTTTGTTATGCAATGTGAGTCCTAAGAAGATTTGCACAATTTTCACACCTAACTTGTGGCTTGAGTAGCTTGGATGCAGGGGCATCTAATCCTTTAAAATCATCTAGGGATAAAACCCACCTTGGGCTACACCACACAAACATCCCTGGATTTTTGCCCAAGAAATTTTTAATCACCCCAGAACTCTCTACTATACCCAAAAATACACATTTTAAATAACAAATAAACTACAATTTCACCCAAGATTATAAAGTGCACAGAAAAAGAAAGACTCACAAAGTCAATGTACATTTTTCTAATTACATTATGTACTAATTACAAAATTATATCTACTCATGATGTGAAAACACTAAAATGTGTGTATATATATATATATATGAATACCATCTAATATCAATTTAACTAATATATAATATTAATTTAAAAATTTTATATATATATATGCCTATTTATATTAATTAATTTTTTACATAAATGTAATGAAATGTATTCAAATAAAAATATAAAATTTCAGCATAACTAATTCATATATAATATTAATTAAAAAAATAAATTTATTAGTTATTTTCTAAAATAGCTCCTTCTAATTGTCCATTTGAATGAACTGGTTTATGGGATGGTATCATTGATTTGGAAATTTCTTAAATAATCCATCTCTTCATAATAGATGATTCTATCACATTTTCAATTTCATATTTTAAAAATGAAAAGCAAATTAACAATAAATTTATTGTGTATCTTATAAGTTTATATTAGAATATAGACCTTATAAATCATCAATAAAGAAGCTAAAAGGATTGTTATGTATTACTGGCTAAAAAACTTACCCGTCCTAAAAATTAAACAAATAACAGTGAAAGTTGAGGCGTGAAGGCATGTACCCGACTAAAAAGTTCATGTATCCCCTGCAACAACAACATGCTCTTCATATCCATAGCATCACATGTTTACATGCTCTTTATATCCATAGCAGCACATGTTTACACGGTAGTTATTTCTTGATACACAAACATCAAAACATGTTAAAACAAGGCCGTATAGCTAGCGTTCCCTATGGCTTAGTTTAATTATAATTAAATTGTGTTAAAAACTATTAATGAAATACAACTGTATATTAATAAACATTACAACTAAAATAACAAAGAGAATTCATTGTTGCATTATAATAAGAATTATATTTGTAGATGGTTTTTTTCATAAACTTTAAGTTTTTGTGATTATAATTTATTGTACACTTTCTTTGACTCACTAGGAATGGTTCTCCACATATTTGATATACACAATAACATAGGCTTAGAACTCTAATTTTTTCATTATTAAATATTGTTTATAGGAATGAGGTTAAATTTGATGGATAGTTATGTTCATTAAAATAATTGAGTTTTTCATTAAAATTACATGAATCTAATGATATTTAATATTTATTTTACTTTGCCTAATGTTTTATATCTATTTTATCTTTTTGATGAATATTAAATAATTTAAGCCCCACGGGGTAGGCGAGTTGGTAATCACAATGTGGTGAAGTTCCTTAGAAAGGCGGGCTCTGTATTGAAGGTCACGAATTCAAATCCCCCAGACTAGCTCGAAGCTATGGAGAGGGGCGGGCGCAGTTCCCAGGGGTTATAGTGGTAGCCGTCACCCCATGTTACCCCATGTTATGTCTGACCCCATGTTATTCCAGTTGCGAGACGCTCCAGTTGCGGATTCCTCTTTAATAAAAAAAAATATTAAATAATTTATATTAAATTTTTTATAATGTTAAAAGCATATATAATTATTATCAAAGTATGTTTCAAATCAAATATAAAATTTGTGCAAGTAAAGAAGAGAGTGGCCACTAAGGTATATGTATCAAATAACAAGTAGAATGATTGGGGTTCTCAATCATTCTTTGGAGCCATAGGAGATAAACTCAATTGACTAATATTATATTTTTATGTGTGTGAGAGAGAATCAAGTTTATATCAAATCGCTAAAATGAATGATTATTATCCACTACACTTAAATTTGTTTTCTACAAATTTAATTAAATTACTACTTAAAATAAAAATTTGTAAATATGAAAACATATTTTTTATAAGCATAAATTAAAGGCATACGCATACATTCAAATTTTTACTTTGTAATATAGATTTGTAAAACCCAAACACCTCGTCTTTGTGAATGAAAATAGACTATGTGATAATTAAATATAAAAATGAATGATATCGTATTTAGAATAGTCACAAACCACTTAAAATATAAATACAATTTAATTTATTCCATTGATACTATTTTGAAAAAGGAAAAAAAAAAAAACTAAATTTTCATAATTTTAATACATATTTTTTAAATACAATATTATTATCTAAATATTATAAAAATTAATTTAATTTATTAGTTAATTAAATTAAT
The DNA here is from genome assembly GCA_031772625.1 of Pinus tabuliformis. Lineage (NCBI taxonomy): Eukaryota > Viridiplantae > Streptophyta > Pinopsida > Pinales > Pinaceae > Pinus > Pinus tabuliformis. The sequence continues at coordinate 592,116,414 of CM062819.1, forward strand.
TAATTAATTAAAAAATTCATTCATAAATATTTCTAAATTATATACATATAAAATGTTAAATATTTTGAATTTCAAATGATTAAACATATTATCAAGCAAACTTTAAAATTTAAAATAATCAAATTTATGAACTAATGCTAAACTCAGGAAACAAAAGGGATTTTAATTCTTCTTGATTTTTATTGTAAGGATTTTAACTCTTCTTGATTTTTATCTTAACAAAGCCTTTCACAAATTTTGTAATTATTTTTAATGAATTTGAAAAAAAAACAAAAAATATCCCTTGAAAATTAAAAAAAAAACTTATGATTAACCAATATCAATTAACAATTATCGCTTTAGGAAGGATTTGGTACATGGATTTGGTGCATAGGTCCCATGCATAGCAATAAGGGCCAGACTCCATAGGGCTTAACTATTAGCAATAAACTCCTTCAGAGGTAAGGATGATAAATAGTGGTAAAAAAATTGGTTAGTGCTAATAAGTTTTGATTAAACATTTAGAAAGTAGAAAAAATAAAATAATATTAACCATGTTGTTATATTAATATATTTTAGAGTTCATTGCAATAAATAAACAATAAAATTCTTGTTATGTTAATATGTTTTGGAGTTAGTTTCAATAATAAAATCTCGAGAATTTATTATCTAGTATGAGTGAACTAGCATAAAAGTCAAGTATATTGGCATAAAAGTTTATTGTTTGACGGGCAACCTTAAATTACTAGTAGAACAATGGTTCTGCTGGAAATATAAATGAAACTATGAAATCACACAAAAATTTATGGCTAATTCTCCAAAATCAAATGGTAAAAATATAAATACAACTGTGAAATCACACAGAAATCCATGGCGAGTGGCCACTCTTACAAAAACAATTTCATGCTTGGGTTCCTTCATAAAACATGGACCATAGAAAAACTATGAGCTGGCCTATTTTCTCACATGCAACAATAAATAAAAATGTGATATCACCTAGAAATTCATTTTCATAAAAAAATAAGGATTTATTTAATTATAAAAAAAGTCAAATCCTATCACTCTCTAATAGACTTGAAGACAAATAGATACTAATAATCTATTAAAAACAAATAAATACTAATAATTTTTAGAGATTCTGTCGTGCTTATTGTCATTAATTTAAAGCACACTTCACTCCCATAATCTCGTATTGCAAAACGCAAATACTAATAATTTTTAGAGATTCTGTCGTGCTTATAGTCATTAATTTAAAGCACACTTCACTCCCAGAATCTCGTATTGCAAAACGCTGCAGCAACATCATTATCCAATAAAATCCAAGCTCTCTTCACCCATCACAAATTAAAAAAAATTGAATTAATATAACTAAAAAATAAATTAATTTGTTTTATTAAGTTAACATTACAAATTTGTTTTTAATATTTGATCAATCACAAATTAGAAAAAATTAAATTAATATAATTAAAAAAATAAATTAATTTGTTTTATAAAGTTAACATTACAAATTTGTTTTTGATTTTTGGTCGACTAAAAACTATTTTAGATTGTCGGCAAAAGCCGGAGGCTATTCAACCTCGCGACAAATCTCGGTCCGATGGTATCACGTTCAAACTTGACTGGATGAACTTCAATTTCGCCGCAACTCGATGGAGACCGATAGTCCTTTGGTAGCAATTTCGTTTCAGCCGATGCGGGTTGCAGTTATTGGGAAAAAAAATTGATAATTTTTTTTTTTTTTTTTTTGGACGAATTTCCGTGCATTTCATTTCATTTGAGGTCTGAAATGTCAGACCAGCGAGCTCTACAAAAGCTTCAGGTATTGCGAGGGAAGAAGCAGCTCGGCGCACCAAAGAGCGGCGAAATAATGGTGAGGAAATTGCATTGGTGCAGAGCAATTGTTACTATCAGCTCGGCCGTTCTTTTATGTACATTTTGAGCCGTTTTTCGATCAATTTTGCCCGCTCTTACGACCAATCCTGTAAAGTTGAAATTTACGCACTTAATTCACATGTATAAATTTCCGTCCCGTTTGCATCATTTACGGTATGAAATCCATTTTTAGTGCCGAAGTTGGAAGAAGTATAAGGGTCGAAGTTGGAAGAAGGGCTCAAGGCGGAGGAATTGTTCGGATGGTTAAAAGTGGTCGGAATCCGGGTAAAAAGATTTCAAAAAATCTTTCAGAGAGAGTGTGTAGAGTGTGTTTATGATGATGGAAATGGATTAACCACCATGAAAAACCTTTACGACACCTAAAATTTTGAAGTTTAACAGCTATAACTTGGATTTACAAAAATCCTTAGCAGATTTTCTTTAAATATGACCATAATTTCCATAATTTTCCGGGCAACTCTTACTACGCGCAAATGTTATCACTAGACAAATAAATGCGAATAACTTTTAGGGATTCTGTCGAACTTTTTTCACCAATCACAAATTAAAAAAATTCAAATTAATATAACTAAAAAATAAATTAATGTTTTATAAATTTAACATTGTAAATTTGTTTTTAATTTTTGCTCAACTGAAAATTATTATTTCAAATTCAACGCATTTTCGAATGCATAATACCGTCCTTGGCAGGGATAATAATATCTCAATTCCGCAAATAGCTAACGATTTCGAACCTTGAATCCGGAAATAGGATTCGGCATTACTACTATGTTATTTTGTTTATTTTTTTTAATAATATGAATTAAATATATTAATATTAATATTATAAAATAAATTAAATTAATTATACAATAAAAGAGATTTTAAATTGTTTTAAAAAATTTAGAATAATAAAAATTAATCAATTTATTACCAAAATTTAAAATAACATAAAAACAAAATTTATTATAAAACTAAATATAATTAATATATCGAATAGATATTATTTTTTTAATAAAAATATTTATTTACTAGTTTAATATAATATATGCCATTCAAACGTCCTTCCTCGCCCCCGAATGATGATTTTAATAGACAAATACATGTTGGTTACATATAGAAAATGAGATTTCTTAGGGTATGGGTGGAACGTCCTTCCCCGCCCCCGAATGATGATTTTAATAAACAAATAGATGTTGGTTACATATGGAAAATGAGATTTCTTAGGGTATGGGTGTATAAATGAGTATTGTTTTAGCGATTCTAAATAAATAATAATTATTTTTATTATTATAAATTAATATATCAAATATATATTAAAACAATTAATTTTTATATCGTAATTATTTATTTAAATATTTAAATATCTTTTTACAATACATGTATTTATATAGCATTATTTTTTTAATAAAAATATATATTTACTGGTTTAATATAATATATGGCATGTTGAAAATAACAACAAGAAATGCTAAATATAGAAGTGATAAAAATAACACTGCCATAAATAGTATTTCGGGATACCTTCCTATTTTAGTTAGTCCCTGAACTAAAATAGTGAAGTAAAATTCGAATTTGATCTTAGCAGCTATTTGTAAATTAATTAATTAATTCATCTTGAGTTAATTAGTTAAAGAAAAATAAACATGAAGTCTATGTGAGGACATGCAATAGTTATTCCTTTGATTAAAGGATTTATCCATTAGTTAAAGAGATAAGAGTGAGTTGTAATTTTGAGTTGTAATTAGTTAGCTCAGTTAACTGAGTTAAGTCCAGTTAGATTAGTTCCAACAGTTGGAGGAACTGATTGTGAGTTCAGTTAGTTAATGCTTGCATGCATGTAACTACTGCACTTCAGATAACTAGATATTTTCTCATAAATAACTCATGCATGTCAGTTCTGTCAGAGACCTAGTTGAGATCAGATGGAGGGACAATGTACTATCAGTTGCAAGAATATTCTATTGTGAATATCTCTTGCATGCAGAAGGAATTTATTCCTTGGAGATTGTGCAGTTACTTCTTCCAGTTTAGTGAGTGTGATGAGGCCAATTCACACATGTGACATCATTAGTCCCCAAGAAAAATTGCGCAAGGAAATAGGAGGTTTGGAGGGCTGTGGATGGACACATGTGTTGTCTGTTAACTCTGTGAGCTGTATTCTTTGATTGTACTGAGAGCTGGTTGGTTTTCAAGCTAAGGCTTTGTGTAATCTGAGATAATTTCCACTTGTATGATAATACAGAGAGTGGGGTTTTAGGCTGTTGTTTTCCCCAGATTATATTTCTGTGTAATGTGTGATTGCTTCTCATTCTCAGTTATATGTGATCTTGTTTGATACTGCTCATATGTGATTAAGCTTCCACAAAGTTTATGGTAGAAGTAGATCTAGTTTTATGCTTTAGTACATTGCATATATCCGTTGATCTACAGGTGAAATTTCTACATGGTATCGGAGCAAAGGTGAATCAAGCGAAGAACTGTATACAAAGAAGGGAGAAGTACGAAGTTTAGTGTTCCTGATATAGATATCGAGTTCTTATCACATCTCATATTTCATCAATGGCAGTCAACGGTTTGAGACTTGAGTATGCCCTTGATGGCAGCTCAAATTATATAGTTTGGAAGGATCGCATGGAAGTGATATTAGAGGACAACGGGCTGAAGGACTTCATTGATCAAGAAGTCCCCAAGCCTGCAGCAACTAGTGCCCAAGAATTGGCAGAATGGAAGAAATGTGTGGCTAGAGCAAGGAGAATCCTCCTGGAGGGAGTTGAAGACCACATTGTCTCGAGCCTCCATGGGAAGGAGACTCTGTTTTCGATGTGGAAAACATTGAAAGATCTGTATCAGAATAGCAGCGATCAGAGGAAGCTGGCGCTGAAGGACAAGCTTTGGAAAATCAAGTGTGAAAAGGGCGACACGATCTCTACCTTCCTGAACAAGCTCACCACCTGCAGGGATGAGCTTGGAAGTGTAGGGATCATGACTGCTGATGATGACATGGTGAGTCTTGCACTCCTCGATCATCCTAAGAGCTGACATAGTTACCAAGACTCGGTTAATGGAAGGAGAAACTGCAAGATTGGGAACGACTTTGGTCGGATTTGATGCAGGACGAGATAAGAAGAAGCACCAGGAATGGATCTTCATCAAAACAAGATGATGAAGAAAATCTAGCTTTAGCGAGTAAAACTAGGAAAGGGAAAGGGAAGGCATCCCAATCCAAATCTTCTCATGGTGGGAAGAAGTTTGACAAATCGAAAGTGTGATGCTTTCATTGTCATGAAGTGGGCCATTATGCTACAAATTGTCCACAGAAGAAATCCAAGAAAGGATCCTCGAAGGGATCCGATGGTGAGGCACTCGCTTCACAGTTTGAGTTGGATTTCTCTCTTATCGCATGCATGGTTTCATCCATGGTGGGATGTGTTTGGTACCTGGACAGTGGAGCTTCATTCCACATGTCAGGTGACAAGAATCTTTTCAGTACCCTGGAGGAGAAGGATCTCCAGATGCGCATCGAGATGGGCGATGATGGAAAGTATCGTGTTTCAGGTGAAGGTACGGTTGTGTTTCAAAGGGAGCATGGAGCTCCTCTCACCCTCACTGATGTAAAGTATGTATCGGGTCTGAAGAAGAATCTTGTGTCCATTGCTATGCTAGAAGATAAAGGCTATGATGTAGTCTTTAGTCAAGGAAAGGTGTTCCTGAGGCATATCGGCACTGGACAGACCAAGCGAATTGGGATTCGAGTAAAGAATCTCTACAAGCTGGAGGTAGACGACTGTGCTGCACTAAGTTCCAAAGCAGAGGTGGTGCAAAGCCAAGATGTTGGCGAGCTATGGCATAGAAGACTAGGCCACTTGCATCACGGGGCCTTGAAGATCATGCAACAAATTTCTACCGGACTACCCAAGGGAAAGCTGGATCAAGTGGATACATGCAAAGGATGTACCTTGGGTAAGTATGCGAAAGCTTCCTTTCAGGATCGAGACAGTAGAGCTGGAGAAATCCTGGAGCGAGTTCACTCAGATGTATGTGGACCATTCTCTACAGCCTCCACCGCTAAACAAAGGTACTATGTTATTTTTATTGATGATTTTTCTCGTAGATGTTGGATCTACTTTATGCAAAAGAAGGATCAGACCTTCTTGAGGTTTTGTGAGTTTAAAGCCTCGACAGAGAAAGAATCTGGAAATAAAATAAGAGCCTTGCATAGCGACAATGGTGGAGAGTATGTCTCCCAACAATTTAAAGACTTCTGTGCAACAAAAGGGATTAAACGGGAGCTGACAGCACCCCATAACCCACAGCAGAATGGGGTGGCTGAAAGGAAGAACCGATCTATTGGGAGTAGCTCGTGCGATGTTGCATGACCAAAGCCTACCACTTCATCTGTGGGCTAAGGCATGCAATACAGTAGTATACTTGCAGAATAGAAGTCCTCACCGTATATTGGGGATGAAGACGCCTATGGAGGCCTTTTTCGGGAAGCGACCAGATGTGAGTTACTTCTGAATCTTTGGATCACCAGTTTACTGCCATGTGACCAAAGATGCTCGGAAGAAGCTAGATCCTACAACTGAGACGGGGATACTTGTGGGGTACTCTGCATGAGTGGATGTCTCCACTCCCCAATCCTCTGAAGGCCATTTGGGTGCAGAAGATTCTAGTGGGAATGTTTGGTTAGATGATGGATACTACAGTGATATATTGCGATAATTAGAGTTGCATAAAACTCTTTGAGAATCCAATGTTTCATGATAGGTCCAAGCACATAGATATATGTCATCATCATCTTCGAGAGTGTGTGGTGAGGAGGATCATGATGTTGTTGTATGTTTTGACTGAGGAGCAAGATGCAGATATTTTGACTAAGGCGTTGTCAAAATGCAAGTTCGAGTTCCACAGAGACAGGATTGGGGTGACTGATAATCCCTTTCTTGTTGAGAGGGAGTGTTTAAAATAGCAACAAGAAATGCTAAATATAGAAGTGCTAAAAATAGCACTGCCATAAATAGCATTTCGGGATACCTTCCTATTTTAGTTAGTCCTTGAACTAAAATAGTGAAGTAAAATTCGAATTTGATCTTAGCAGTTGTTTGTAAATTAATTAATTAATTCATCTTGAGTTAATTAGTTAAGGAAAAATAAACATGAAGTCTATGTGAGGACATGCAACAGTTATTCCTTTGATTAAGGGATTTATCCATTAGTTAAAGAGATAAGAGTGAGTTGTAATTTTGAGTTGTAATTAGTTAGCTCAGTTAACTGAGTTAAGTCCAGTTAGATTAGTTCCAACAGTTGGAGGAACTCATTATGAGTTCAGTTAATTAATTCTTGCATGCATGTAACTACTGCATTTCATAAATGAACATTCTCTCATAAATAACTCATGCATGTTAGTTTTGTCAGGGACCCAGTTGAGATCAGATGGAGGGACACTGTACTATCAGTTGCAAGAATATTCTATTGTGAATATCTCTTACATGCAGAAAGAATTCACACATGTGACATCATTGGTCCCCAAGAAAAATTGTGGAAGGAAATAGGAGGCTTGGAGGGCTGTGGATGGACACATGTGTTGTCTGTTCAGTCTGTGAGTTGTATTCTTTGATTGTACTAAGAGCTGGTTGGTTTTCAAAGCTAAGATAATTTCCACTTGTATGATGCTTTGTGTAATCGGAGATAATTTCCACTTGTATGATAATACAAAGAGTGGGGTTTTAGGCTGTTGTTTTCCCCGGATTATATTTCTGTGTTATGTGTGATTGCTTCTCATTCTCACGTATATGTGATCTTGTTTGATACTGCTCATATGTGATTAAGCTTCTGCAAAGTCTATGGTAGAAGTAGATCTAGTTTTATGCTTTAGTACATTGCATATATCAGTTGATCTACAGGTGAAATTTCTACATGGCATTCAAACTTCCTTCCCCAGGAATGATGATTCTAATAGACAAATAAATGTTGGTATGTTGGTTGTACATAGGAAATGAGATTTCTGAGGGCATGGGTGTATAAATGAGTAACCATTCAATAGATAATCATAATAATTATTTTTATTACTATTTTATAAATTATTGTTTATTTATTTATTTTTATTTATTACTATATTTATAATATATTATTAATATAAAAAAATTATTATTTTTAAAAATAATTTCTTCAATAAAAAATTAATATATTATTTTTGTCTTCTTTTTAAAAGGTTGAAACTAAAAGTTATCATTACCTATTTGAGATGAAAATAATATTCTAAAAGATTATTTTAATTGTACATTAAAGTAACCATTCAAAAGATTGAAGAATTATGGAGTGGGCAATTTTAGTAGAATTTTCTTGGTTTGGAAATACAATCAAGTGACCAAACTTACATTAGCATATGCATTTTATTTAAATTTGAAATTGGATTATATTATAATTTAAATTGAATATTCCAAATCAAGTATTTTTAGTTGTAACTCATGAAAGATATTGAACATCATATTTAATAGAATGATTTAATATATTAGGCATTGTATTAAAAGTTTTGTTGCCTTTTTAAGTAAAGTACTTAATAGAATAGCTAATAAGTTTGTAGGTTTAAAATATAAAACAAAATTTTCAAAATATTGTAGTTTAATTTTTCGAAGTTTTAATTTTTTTGGTATATATTTTAAATTAAATTTCTTTGAAAATTTACAAGAATTGTTAGAATTACGAATTTAAGTTATAAGATACGCATTATACATAATTTAAGTGTTTCAAGAATATTTATTTTAAATATTATAAATCTAACAATTTCACTAAAAATTATGAAGTGTATTGAGAAAGAGAAAAACATATAAATTTGCATTTACATTTTTATATTTCAAATGTATCTCAAATTATGATTATTTTTGAAACACAAAATATTATATCTACTTATCATGTAAAACATTATAATTATATATATATATATATATATATATATATATATATATATATATATATATATATATATATATATATATATATATATATATATATATATCAACCAACTTTTATATATATATATAAAATTAATTAATTAAAATAAATTGTATGTAATTTTATTTGATTTGTAAATAAATTTATTCTTTTAAACACTTAAATGGTTATTTTTTATAAAATGATCTCAACAGTTTAAGAACTTCCAAAACAATACATCTTTTTGATAAAAATAATTTTAAAAATTTGCAAATATGTCATCTCTTTGGTAATCACTGAGTTAAAAAAATTACATTTCATATTTTAAAAATTTACAACTAAATTAAATTTTATTTTAAAAGTTGAAAAGCAAATTAAACTTCTTTAAATATTAAATCTATAATAAACCTTACAAGTTTCAATTAAAATTCAAATCAAAGTTTCACTTATAAATCAACATTGAGAAAGCATAAAAATTAAGATGTACTCTATAAATAAAAAAATTAACCATCCTGAAAATTTCATAAATCCTAAAAATTTCATAAATGAACAGTGGGGGCTGAAGAGATGTACCAGACTAAAATGTATTGTACCCTCTTGCCATAGCAAATAAGTGGTCGCATCACATCTTAAACGAAATTTATGCCTACATGAAATTTAAACATCCAAGCATGTTAAAATAAATCTTCGAATTCCACAAACAATTAAGTAATTATTTAGGGACCTTGAATCTAAAATTAAAATGCACATATATTTAGAAATAAAATTCATGGATATCCTAATTCCACAAACAGCTACACTATTTAGAACCCTAAATCCAGAAATAAGATTCTGCATTATAACAACAAATAAGATGTTACATATATTTTAATTTTAAACTAACTCCACTTAATTGAATTCTGAAAAACATAAAATATATTAAATTTGAATTTTAAACTAACTCCACCTAATTGAATTCTGAAAAACATAAAATATATTAAATTTGAATTTTAAACCAACTCCACCTAATTAAATTCTGAAAAACACAAAATGTGTTAAGACTTATATAATTATCTATAAAATTAATATCATAAAACATTTCAACAGAAATACTTCAGAGAATCAAAAATTTAATATCATAAAACATTTCAACAGAAGTACCTAACAGAAACTAAAGGAGAATATTACCAGAGTAAAATTTTGATCATGTCAACTCCAATTTCCAGTTGTTCATAATTTTTAATGGAGGAAGCAACTCCTTTTTACTTTGAATTGAACGTTGCTTTGTTGTTTGATTATGACTGATAGTGATGAACAACTGTCTCCAATCCTCGTCACTATATCATTAATTGTACGTTACTTTGTTGTTTAGTTGTGACTGATAGTGATGGACAACCGTCTCCAATCCTCGTTATCATATCATTAACATCACAACAGTGATACTCATTATCCGCTATGCATTAGGGAGTTGGCATCAATGTTAAATGCTTTCTTGTGCCATTGTAGCATGGGATTCGAAAGAGAATCAAACATTGCTGATATGGAATCTAAATATAGTAAAATAAAAGTGAGGTTATTTGGAAAGAAACCAGAGAGTCTAGCCATCTTTTGGATGATAAAACAATTTCTTTTTGCTTTAAATGGAAGAGAAATTAATTTCGAGGTAGAACGGAGTGAATTGCAGTTGGAAATAAAATATAACTTCATACCAAAAAAACCAACAAAAAATAATATAAACAAGGGCTGTAGCAGAAGTAGTCCCTGCCGAGTCTAAGAAAAACCAAGAACCGGCTTTGGGGCTAAGAAAAACCAAGAATAATAGTCATTACTAGGATATTTTGATATATGTAAAACAATTGTTTGTTTATGGCATACTCGAATAGTGGAATGTTTCATAAGTTTAAAGGTGAATAGAAATGACTAGTAGTTTCTGGAGCTAAATTGTATCCTTATTGCAAGTCAAAGAACCACTGACTAGTTGCAAAAAGGAGGATTGAATTGAATTCCGTGAAATTAGTAACACAGTGAAGGAGGATGTTATAGTGGATCTAAATTGTATCCTTATTGCAAGTCAAAGAACCACTGACCAGCTGCCAAAAGGAGGATTGAATTGAATTCCGTGAAATTAGTAGCACAATGGAGGAGGATGTTATAGTGGATCAAGCTAATACATTCAAGTCAGGGTAGAAATGCTTTATTTCAGACCTAGAGCCATGTTTGTATCATTCCACTAGAAACAGAGAAAAATGTGCATGAACCATTTATAATGGGTTTGAACTGGGTCTGGGTAGAGAAATAAACTGATTTTACTTCTCTCCCATAAACCAAAGGCTTATTGCTATAGCTTCAGGTGGCATCAGTTAATATGGGAATATGTCATAATAAGGCCTATTGCTATTGCTATAATTGTACAACTAATGGATGTCATAAGAGATGACCAGACTCAAAATTTATTTTGAATATTTTTTTCCAGAAATTTCAAAAGAGATGGATAATGAAATATTAATAGGTGTTGGAATGTCATCAACATTAATGGAAATATAGGAGGCATATTGAATAGATATAAAAGAGGAAAGATATCAAATGATATCACAGTGAATGTAAAGGACATAAAGAAAGTTCCATCAGGTTTAGAAGTATCAGTGAGGTTTGTAAATCAGCTTTCTGTTGGACTGTATTGGCACTGCAATTGTCTAGCATATTTAGATTTCAGAGTTTTTTGGTCTGGAATCTTTCCTCTGGAGTATTAAGATTTTCTTGGACTTCAGATTTCTGCAAATGTAACCTCTTTTGTTAAAAAAATAAATAAAAGTCAAGCTGTTTTTTTCTCATTTCTCTTGGAAAAAAAATGACATAAAGAAATGAAAATAAAACATGCAAGAAAGCATACAAAAGAAATCCCATCTTTTCACTTTATTCCAATCACTAACCGGGTGTAATTATAAAAAAGAATCCTCACTTTCGCAGCGAAGTCTCTCTATTCAGCTAATTAAACTACATGCCTTTTTTATCTACGTTATATGATACGCTCTGACCGCTTCTCTGAACCCCTGATCCATTCATCCCAAACATCGCAGTTCACGCTGGAGACAAGACCAAATCACTCTAATTAGCAAATTAATTCCCAATAACTCTTCAAATGCTCAACAACAATCCAAGAGGATATTTGAACCTGTGCAAGCCATGTGTAAACAGTAAGACAGATGCACAATAAAATCAATGAAATAAAATTTAAGGAAAAATTAAATTCAGGAAAAATATGATTGCAGGTAGGTTATGAGTACATGAACCACAATAACTAAATATAAAACCATTGAAGCAAAATTAAAGTTTAGAAAACAGGAATGAATGCAGGTTATAAAGCCATGCACCAGTGTAACTGAATATGGAACATACGATAATGGAAACAAACAATATATGAGATATACCAATAACCTGGTATGAGTTGAATTATACTTAAACATGTAAGGCTGCCAGTGACAACTCCAAAATAGAAATTTAGTCAAATTTTGGTCAATAGGAATGCAACAATAATGCTTTCGCAAAATTCCCTCAAGATAAAGTTGCAAGTATGGACTGAAATTAACCCAAGGAACTTGTTCAACATAGAGAAATTATCCCACAATAATTGCTTCTTCTGTTCACTTGGACAATAATGTGAGAGACTAGGCCAACTACAAACCACATGATTAGTCCCTAAGAGAGGAGACAATGAGTTTGTCCAGAAACTGCATCTAGTAAGAACTGATGTATGGGAATCTTGGATGGAACCGTGAAATATGAGCTAAGTGAGTTGGTGGTAATGCCTTAACTTTAACTTTACTTTTGCAGAAAGACAATGTGGCCAATCAAAGGGAGCACTTAATTTTGTTGCTTGCCAATGTGCATATAAGGCAAATTTATAAAGCCTCGGCCAGACATGTCAACGATAATCCACAAAAATAATCTTGGTTTGCCATTGTATTGAAAACATTTCCATTGTAAATGAAAGTCATAATACGGATACTTGAATCTCCAAATTTTTTGGTATTGTGCATTATGACAGTTGGATGACAATGCTCTCAACGACGTCATGAAAAACTTGTTCAAAAAGGAAAGCTGCGAGGTAGCAAGTCCCTGCATCAAGTTAAAACTAGTTACTTGTGCTGAAGCGAAAGCATCTAAGCTTTAATAGAGTCATAGGAAACTTCAGAGAATCTATTTAGCAGAGTAGAGAATCTGTTGAAAACAAGTGAGTCTCGAATCTGTTGTGCGTAAAGGAGACTAAGTTGAGACTTAAATTGTCAAAAGAGAACTCGAATTCCTATTTAGTTCCTACAAGCTATACTACAACAAGCCTTAGAGACTGCCTTAATTGACACGGTATATGGAGCCTCTGAAAGCTCCCCCTATGGGGGGAAACTTGCCTGAGTCTAAGGTCCATGGCCTATTACAGAATTTGGTTGATTGGGAACTGTCTTCAAAGAAGATCCCTCATGAAGTCCTCCTGCTGGACCAGAATGATTTGCTATAATTATTAATGATGTCTTTGACAGGAAGAGTGGGGTCACCACCATCCACAATTGACGCAGGAAAAGGTCCAGTAGCATTGAAAGATTCATGTGTCTGAAACATTTCATGCAATTGAGACCCTTTAGATGAAACAGATGGAAGGTGAACAATTTCCCTAGCTATACCCTCATTTGGAATGTCTCCAAATGTAGTTGGAGAAATTAAATCATCCATAGAAGACTGCAGCAACATACTTGGAGAAGTTGATAAACCTAAGCTAGCTATATCTGGTTTGTTTGAAAACTTCACCAAATAATTATTTGCAGTCTCATCATTTACCAATAAAGATGTTGATTCAAAAACGGGAGCATCAGAAGTTTCACCCTTCGTAGTAAACTCAGGAACCAAATTAGCTGAACTCTGAATGTGTAATGATTTCGAAGGAGGACATGATCCAGAAAATGCCTGCGTTGACGTCGAAGTGTTGCTTTCCTACTGCAATGGAGACCATGGTACATTGATTTCCCCTGCGTGATGAGTAATCACAGTTTCTAGAAGTAGGGATCGTGTTTCCTCAACTTCTGTCTGTGCAGATTCAATCATGGGATGTTTATGTATCAGATTATATATAGTAAAGTATAAACCATAGACTAAAACGATAAACTGACAGAAGCAAAAGACAACAGACTACACAAGAATGAATTTGAAATCCACAGTCAATGCACACTTAAGCAGGAATAAAAGAATGGAAGCCAGCCAGCTGTCGAGCTTGAAGCAAATTTAGTCTAATCTTAACACCGTAATAGTGTGATACCTGGTAGTTAATCACATTTGAAAACCTCATTATAGCCGTAGATAAAGTATAGCCATAATAGTTTTAGTGCACGTGAGCTATAGCCATAATAGTTTTAGTGCACGTGAGCTACAGCTACTACTCTAATACTACGCGCAATAGTCTACCTATCAAGAATATACAATATTGCATTGATACGCCCAAAAAGAAATAGAAAGAAAGACTTACTATGATAAGAAATATCTATAATAAATAGCCGTAGATAAAGTATAGCCATAACGAACACAAGAGCTATTTATTTAGTTTTGGTTACAGGGCATATATGTTTTGGGCGCAACGAGTGTTCTAACGTGGAGATTGCATGCGTTTCACGTGTCCTTGAGTTATCCATTAGTCACCACACCGTACCAACGTTACCTTTCCTTCAGGAACTTGGCCTTTCTTTCCTAGCGTGACGATGATTTCGGTTGCAGAATGGTCAAAGTCTTTGAATTCAAGCTCAAGCAATTCCAGGCCAGGCCAGGCTACGCACGAAACTCGCATCTGGTATACGATTTTGCATGATTCACCGAGGGAAAACGCCTATGGAGTAGTCAATTGATCTGTCTGGGGTACCAATTTTGCAGGATTCGTCTAGTCCTCCCTCTGGCCATTCCAGCATTCGGGTCGCACCCCACCCACTTAGTCTGAGCTGCAACCCAAATCATGAAAATGCAAGTCCGAGAGGATTAGCATAAGAGGGTTAGGTAGGACAAAGAGCTACTCAGGAGCGCAAGCGTGATGATGATTTCGGTTGCAGAATGGTCAAAGTGTTTGAATTCAAGCTCAAGCAATTCCAGGCCAGGCCAGGCCAGGCACGGCACGAAACTCGCATCTGGAATATGATTTTGCATGATTCACCGAGGGAAAACGCCTATGAAGTAGTCAATTGATCTGTCTGGGGTACCGATTTTGCAGGATTCGTCTAGTCCTCCCTCTAGCCATTCCAGCATTCCGGTCGCACCCCACCCACTTGGTCTGAGCTGCTTATAAAGCTCTGGGTATTATTTTTTTAATGTTCGACCTGTATGGGCTTTCTGTTTGCAACCCAAATCATGAAAATGCAAGTCCCAGAGGATTAGCATAGGAGGGTTAGGTCTGTTCTATCAGTCTACAACAGATGATGTGCTAAAATGCTGAAAGAACTCTCTGCTCCGCTCTTTTATTTTTTTATATATGCGGTAGTCTGCTGGCTGTGGAGATCGAACGGATTGAAGGTCGAAAGCTTTCTCTCTACCCTAATTTGTACAATCCTGTTGTTTTGTTACGGTTGGTACCTCAGAAGTTTTTGGTGTCTCAGAAGCAATGGTTTTTTAAATGCGTCAAGTATAAGAAATCAACTCGCTCCTAGCACCCTGTTTACAGAAACTAAATCACTTGTTTTTTGGGACCTGAAGGAAATGCAGAAATAGAAATAGAGCTTGTTTTGGGACGCAGAAACTATTGGAGAAAGAAAATGTCCTGGAAGGACATCAATGTTCCGGGTATTGAACTAGCAATCTCCCTTTCTATTTTCATTTTTAGAAGTAGAGTAATATAAATAACAATGAAATCTTTTATATAATTAATTATAACAAAAATATTTGCAATAGATAATTTGGATACTGTCATTACAACAAATGACAAGAATATGTGCATGGAAAGAAAAGATACTAATTAAACTGGCGTAAACGATGAACTAGGCAACAACAAATAGCTGCGATAATAAATACATGTGATACTCAATATGTAGGCTGTTAAATGTTTTGAGACTATCAAAAAAATATTATAAGCAGTATAACGGTTCGAACTAATGTAAGTATTAAAACTATTGTAAAATATTAACATTATTGAAAAGTATTGAGATTATGAAAAGTATTAGAAATTAATTAAGGCATGAAAACTATTGCGTATTGAAAATACTGAAACTATTGTGATGAAACAATTCGATACAATTGTTCTTTTTCGTACGGGATTATTGTATTGAAGCTGTTGTTTTTTCTTGGATAATCACTGTGCATTGAAAGAAAAGAAAACACAAATATTTGCATTGGATCATTTATATTCTTAACAGTGAAATGTTCAGGTGCATGTAAGACGCTGAAACAGTGAAATGTTCAGGTGCATGTAAGACGCTGAACCTATAGAGGCGGCAGGATCTCATCATCTAAAATATGACGAGTTGCAACCAGCTGCCTCATCTATTCATGATGCCAACGAAGGAATCTGCTGGTGGAATCCTGAAATTTCAGTGCTGTCTCTGAAGGAAAACGATTCGGATGACATGATGCTCTTCGAACTTCTCAACGAAGCCGCTAAGCATCGATGGTCTGCATCTCATCGACAACAAGAGATGGTGATATCTGGAGCTTCTGGATCCACTGCCAGCACCCCTCTGATCTGCAACACAGAAGCAATCAAGGCACAAGGTGAAATTGCAGAAAAGTCGACTACAAAGCGTTGCAATTTCTAGCAGAGATAGTGCTTTTTATAAGCCATACTTCCTATTACCGTTGCAGTATTCGTGGCACCACCATGCAACGTGTAGTTGTAGTGTTTGTCTCATCGTCTTGAAAGGTGTAGGTGGCAGTTACAAGGCGGTGGTCAGAAAATATACTTTCGCATTCAAAGAAGATATGCCATAAGTTTTCTTAACATTAAATGTTGCAAATTAATGCTAAGGCAAAGATAGCATTACTTCATGCAGGTGTCAAGTTGTTTTAATTACTTGTACTTCTCCCAAATTTTTCCTAACTTTTGAGTCTGTATGCCTCGGTTTGAGGCCAAATAAGAAGAAGATTTCGTTGATTGGTTAAAAGCACAAGAGACTTCAGGAAAATTTAGTTAAAATAAAAAATATTGTATTGGTTGATGTGTCATTTCAAAAAACTTTACTTTAAATTAAAATATCTTTATTGATTATTGTGTCAAAGTAATGCTATGGACTAAAACCGATTACTATAGTCCCTGCCAGCCCCGAAGGGGCAGGGACTAAAAATTACAAACAGTAGTGAAAATATGAAGTCACAAAAGTAGCCTCTAGTAATATCCTCTGATATGACCATGTTCTTACTAATATTACTATAATTGTCATTGTGTTGCATAATGAGATGATAACAGACATATTGTTGTGGCAGTAGTTTTGGGGTTCACTCTGGGAATATACTTGAAAGATTAGTTTTCTGGTTTTGTCAAATACAGGTTGCCCCCAATACCATACGATGTGCAACAACGTAAAACTATATATATGTGACTCTATCTTCTTATTTCAGGAGAAGCCGCGAATCTATGGTTTATGCCAGAATGCCTCTGTTATATTCTACTTGTGTGGACTTTCGAGATCTGTAATTCATACCATAGGATTGAATTTCATCCACAAATTTGACGTCTTTTAGGCCCACAAAAATTTATGATTCAATTATTTTGAGAACTTAATGTAAGGTTCTCCAAGACAAAGGGTTGAAAGTGAAGTACTTAAAATACCATCTATTTGGAAAACTATTCGGCAGATTAAACAAAAAAGTTAACTGGAAACTCTTACCCCTTACCTTCCCCTCATAGGGTCGCCGAAGCTGGTTGATGGACCTGACCGACTAACGTCAGTCATGGACCTATAGTTCCATGTAGCTGATACGAATGGCGAAGTGATCACTTACCTCGTTGATTTATTTCATATTAAGGCGATGCCTATCGGAGAGGGTCTCAAATATCTGGGATTTCACTTGAAACCTGTAAACTACAAAGCTGCTGACTGGTCGTGGATTGCCGACCGTTTCTACAGGAAGATTACATCATGGGAATCCAGAAGTTTGTCTATCGGAGGACGTGCCACTCTTGCCCAGGCCGTATTGGTCCAAATCATGGTTTTCTGGGCACTTCTTTTCTATATTTCGTCTTCTGTCATAAACGGTCTAAACAGCATGATATCAAATTACATTTGGGGAGGCCAAAAGGAAAAGACCAAAATACATCTTTGTAGACTTGAAAAGCTGTCCCGCCCAAAATCCATGGGAGGTTGGGGATTAATGAATTTACAGTCTTTCCGAAGGGCGTTGCTGTGTAAGACCATGTGGAATGCGCTGACGGGGGAATCTCTATGGAGCAGAACTGTCAGGGCCAAATATATGTATGGTCACGACATTACTTACTGGTACAGACAATCCACATTCGGTGCCAACAATGGGTCTATCATCTGGAGGGGATTCAAGAAAATGTTTCCTTTTGTTCGAAAAAACTTGATTTGGCATTTCCATACAGGTTCCAAGATCATCATCGGCATGGACGATTTTGCTGGAATGAGCGGGCCGATCCCAATCTCTACTTCACTTCTGAGACATCTGCACAACAAAGGATATTTTTTCTGGGCAAGTGTTATAAAAAGGTGGGACGGCGGGTCCCCGATATGGAAATCTGCTGTTGATTTAAATATCCCCGGAGATCTGGCTTCACAATGGAACGACGTTTCCCGATCCTTAAATTTCGCTGGCATATACCGTACAATGGAAAATGACCATATCAGTTGGAGAGGACTGGGCGGTTCTTCTGTGGTAAGTGCCAAGCATATATACCAACAGATTCTACACTCGGACTGGGACTCGAGAGAAAAGACTTTTCCACAGGCATTTTGGAAAACCCACTGCCCAACAAAAATTATTATTTTCTCTTGGCTGGTTTTTTATGACAAAAACCTTACCTGGGATAATCTACAGAAGCGTCAGTGGCACGGGCCTGCTATCTGTTCACTCTGTAGTATTAATTCAGAAAATAACTTGCACATATTTCTCCAATGTCCTCAATCCAAAAAGATCTGGCAGCTCTTGGCTTCACATTTTGGTTTCGATATGATCACCTCCCCTTCCATCTGCGATGTTTTTTATTCATGGAGCAACATGCGCTGCAGGTGGAGGTCGCTTCCGCTGATTACTATTTGGACCATTTGGAAATGGAGGAACCGTATCATTTTTGAAGACAAAAAGGACCCGATTTATTCTATCTATGAATCCATCCTTTCATTATTTGAAGCCATCGATCATCCTCAACAACCCACAGTCAAACAACAAAGGATGCTGATTCATAATGATATCTATGAATATCCAATTGCATATTTTGATGGCGCAGCCCAGAGGAACATTTGTGCCTGTGGGATTCACATTATTCCGGAAGAAGGACAATCATATGATATCTATTGGAACGGAGGTCCCGGTTCAAATAGTAAAGCGGAGATTATGGCCCTCGCTGGTCTCATTGCTTTTTCTGATTTCCTTGGCATCAAAAACCTCCACATATATGGAGACTCCAAAGTCACCATAGAACATGTTCTATCCAAAAGCCGAATCAGAAATATACATCTTTCCGGCTGGTTAAACTGGATTACGGATTGGTGGCGCACCAGGACGGACTACAACATATCCCATATTCCCAGAAGGAAAAATCGAAGAGCAGACTTATTGTCCAAACAAGGACTCACATCTCCGCCGGGCATATGGAGACTGCAGATAAATGTGGACAATTGCGCCTGCCAGATTCAAGATTTCTCTATATCGGGTACACATCTCCAAATTTTGTGATGTCCACAGATAAGTTCTCTATACTCCTATTTATGAATCTCGCATATGCTGTACATTTTTGCTAATATTTTGGACCTACGTCTCCTACAGATAGGTCTGTTTTTTCTGGCCTGCTCTCTCTATGTTCAGTTTTTTGGTATAGTTTCATATGCCCGTCAGTATGCTGAACTGTTGACATATCAAAAAGTTTGTATACTTTTTATTTTGTATATTTTTGACAATACAATCAATATACCGCTTTTTTTCACACTAAAAAAACTATAATTACCATATATCAAATTACTGCCACCTAGTATAGCAAAATGCCCAACCACTCCACTAGATAGGTTATTTGGTTATTTCATCTACGATTTAATTATCGACCACCCTGACAGGATTAAGTACCATATACAAAAAAATTACCCATCTCTAATGGCATAAATTAGTAGCATGCAAAGTTTCCAATAATAGACAATCTGCTAAGTGGCTGAAATCCTGGAGAAATTTCTGGGGAGGATTTCTATTGGATTTCTCCTGAATTTAATTATGTTAATTGGTACTCATTGCCAAACGACAATCCTCAAAACCACTTGTTCGATTGAAAATGAACCCATTCTTATGGATATCTTAGAGACACGCGCTGATTTACAAATATTGCCAGCCATTACAGTGCTCAGAAAACTACATTGAAGAGAACAAGAACAATTTCTGACCTCTGTGATGATGGTTGTGAGATGCCACAAGCAGAACAGCTTCTGGAACCTGGCTCAAATGCATTTCACTATATGAATATGTTCAAGGCAAATTGAAAAGTTTATGTGGCAGCAAAAGATAGTTTTCCCTTAGTAGAGACATCGATAGCAAAACGGAATTCTCTAATCATCTTTGGATGTTGTCCGGAACGCTGAGTTTTGTTGCTCCAATACCCAATAACATGGTAGCTTTTACCCACTAGAATCGCCAGAATCTTCGTTGCTCCAATACCCAATAACATGGTCGATTTTACCCACCAGAATCGCCAAAACCGCTATCTCATAAGTGGAACCCATAATTTCTCCATCCTGCAAGTGAACTACCCCACTTAAACCCCAAAAATTTCTCCACAAGCTTCTGCAAGTCCTTCTTGAAACACCTTAATATCTTGGAATGAAGAGTGGATGAACAATCTGTCTCCAATGGAATGGAGAATGGAGAGGGGCAAGAGGGGGCAGGAGGGCGGTGGAATGAAGTGACATGAAAGGAGGGTGGTGGAATGGAGTGATCTGGAATGAAGTGAAGAGAGATGGCGACAACTATAAACCCAACGGTGACAAGTGTAAGTTGGATAAGTTTGAAAATCTTTGCATAAAATAATTTGTCCGATGCATAAAATCATTTGCTCCACCTTTGTTTTGAAAACCTTTGGATAAAATAATTTACGCTCACTAAAATCAAATCGGGGCAAGAGACGCTTGAAAAACTTTGCATAAAATAACTTGCCCGATGCATAAAATCACTTGCTCCGTCTTTGTTCTGAAAACCTTAGGATAAAATAACTTACCCTCGCTAAAATCACATCCGAGCAAGAGACGATTGCAATAAGAGGGTAAATTCTAAAGTTTGGTTAAAAAAATTTTCCAGTCAAATTACGGACAATAAACTTTGTTTAAGGACTAAAAATTTACAGTCAACGGAAGAATTAATAGCAAGTCAACACTGTAGCGAACGCTATAGTCCTAGGGACTAATAATATTAGTGTCTTTAGGGTACGGTGAAAATGAAGTTTAAAAACATAAACCAATAATTCTTGTCACAAAATCGTTAGTGGCTCAAAATATTCATGTCCTTAGGTTCCGCCGAAAATGAAATTTAAAAACATTAACCAATAATTCGTATAGCATAATCATGAGTCGCTCTCTCATAGATCTTATAGAATGTATTATTCTCTAAGCTTTAGTGGCCGTAAAGTTATAAAGGCATGTTCATTGCCACAAGATTAATTTAAAAGATCTTTTGGAATTCATGTAATTTATGAGTATGATGCAAATTTAAAGATAATTGGTATATTTTTTTTAGTATAAATTTAATATGAGTTGAGAAAGATTAAATTTTTTTATGCGTAAATTTATTTAGAGTACAAAATATAATGTGTTATTTTTATTATTTTAATTATATATTTAAATGTTAAATAGATTATATATAGGATTAAATAAAAAGTTTAACCATAAGAATTTATTATTTTTATATATATGAAATTGATATCGACATAAATTAATTAACATAGATCTTCAAGTAGTTTATTTAAATCTTTTAATGAAATATTTTTTAAAAGTATAGTATTTAAACATCTAATTCACACATTTTTTAACTTTTAATTACTTTACAATATATTCATTTTTTAAATTATAGTTGACATTATTTTTCTATTTATAACATAATATTTTATTTTTATTTTTATTTTAAAGGGCGGATGGACAGACAAACTTACACATCCCCTCATAGTGCGCTGTAGAATGAGTCTCTCGCCTCAATAATAAGAAAAAAAAAATATTAATATAAATATAAGCTAAAAAAAATGTAAACTCAAATATAATAATAATAAAACAATATTAATATGAACCTAAGTTAAAAATAAATAAATAAATAAATAAAAATAAATAAATAAATATTAATATGAATATAAGTTTAAAATAAAATATAATGGTTAAAAGAATAATGAATATTAATAAAAGTTTTAGTTTAATTCTTTTACATTTTTAGTTAATTTTTAGGTATATTATTTTGGTGAATCATTTGAACTAGGCAGTATGTATAATCCAAGTATTTTAGGAGTTTTTGAGGGTATCGAATTCATTTATGTATTTAAAAGACATTTTAAATAATGAAAAATTACAATATCACTCAAGTTGTATAGTGTAATTCCAAAAAAAAATCAAAACATAGAAATATTAACAATACCTTAATAAAAAGTAACAGATCTAAATAACGAATTTAAATTTTTATAAATTAATTTATCATTATATAAATATAATTTAATATATATATAAAATAAAGGAAAGAAAGTTCTATAAATATCTAGAATATAAAGGAAATAATGGCCATAAATCGAACCTTGCATCACATCCTTCCCTCCTTTAGCAATACAGTGGCATAAATCGAACCTTGCATCACATCCTTCCCCTCCTTTAGCAATACAGTGGTGGGACGAGCTACTAGGAATCCATCTTAAAGACCCAATCCCAAATTTGGAAGGAATAACGTGCAACCTACTGCAACATCCAAAGCACAAATAGAGGAAGGAAAAAATGAAACAATGCAGGAAAATCAATAAGCAAGCAACTTAGGGAATGCAAGCACATGACTCCCACAAATAGCAAAAACTCCATTGCATGAAATAATTCCAGACAAAGTGGGATAAAAGATACAAAAACTTAAATATCATGCGTTAATACGCAAATTTGTGGGTATTTGGCTTTCATAGAGAATACTCATAGGGTGGATTAGAAAAAACAACCAATGAACATGAGACATTGAACTCAAGTGGGGTTAAAAGGGTTTCTTTATATGTAATATTTTTTTTTCTTGATATGGTTAAAATGGATGGAATCTGCCCATGGTATTTACCATCATTTTTTGAGGGATAACAACAAAAAAAAGGTTTCTAGAGAGTCCATCGAGCCTATAAAAGGGAATATGAGCTAAACATTTGGGCATCTAGAGTTCTCTATCTATTTTGTCTTTGTTGAGAACTTGGCGAGGTCAATTCTAATTTGATCCCAGAATGAAAATGTTGCAAAGACCTTTGTTTGGCGGATCCATTCAGGGTCCACAATTGTGCTTCAGAGTACAGTTGGTCGAGTCAGTTGATGAGCAACCTTGCATGCCATTGGCAAGGATTTCTATGTATTATTTGTAGTTGTTAATTAAATAAAGTGGCTGCGTTTTTCAAATCCCTTGTGTGTTCTTGTTCTTGTTGAAAGTTTACTTTAATCATAACACTAAAGTGTGTTAGAACTGTTTAAATTTTTTGACATTGGGATCTTACAGTGGTATCAGAGTTGTGCATCCTGCCAGCCTTAGGGTTTCATGCACGAAACTTCGGTGGGATTTATTCTCACCCTCGTGTTGACGGTGTTGGACCCACCAAATTGTTAGGGGATCTCCCTGGTAAGAAGCCCCAACTACACCTCAGACCGTTTGGAGTAGGAGTGATCTGAACTTAAAGAGGGATGCAACAACTTATAGATATAATCATAAATACAGAGATGCAGCAGAAAAACACTTCATTTCATTAATAGAAAAATACTGAACTATGCTTACAAACAAAATGGAAATAAGATAGCTCGAGCGATGGTAGCTTATTTCTGAGAAGAGATGTGGCGGCTACATTCCTCTCAACCGTTTTACAGTGAGGCTCAAAGGCCTATTTATTATTGAGAAACAATGGAAAACCGTAAACATCCAAAAACCTAACCCTAGGAGATGAAGCGCCAAAACTGTGGGCCCCATTTGGGTAAATTGGTACATCAACTTCCCAGGGTTGTAACTTTGGCATACGATCTCCGTTTGGCTATCATAATACCTTGTTTCGAAAATCTCAAAGAGAAGATCAATAACAAATTGGCAAGCGAATTTAGGGTGTTTTTGGTTTCCTCGTTTTCCCTAAAAACGCCGTTTAGGGCCTCAAAAGGGCTCCGGAAGTTTAGGACCCGAAAAACTGCCAAAAATAGTAAATTGTGCTACAATAAAGGAAACCGAAAAACTGAAAGAGACAGTGTTAGGGGTCCAAGTGGAATAGGCGGGTGGCCACCAATATCCACCTAGATCATTCCTCCCCCCTTAGGAAGCAATGGTCCCCATTGCATTGAGTGCCTTCATGAGATGGGAAAACTTCTACTGAACTTGGTCCCTAGTGAACCACTTGCCTTGGTGAAGGAGTTGGCCAGCTTTGCCAACCCGATATAGTTGGATCTTTTGCTGGCGAGTGTTATTGATTTGTGTGTCCATGATCTGATTGGTGGTGGCATGTTCCATGCAGTCTAGATTTAGCTTTGCTGGTGTGAGTTGTTTTGCAATGTTGGATGTGTCCAACAATGGTGGAAAGTATGGCCGAAGGCGGTATACATTGTACATTGGGTGCAGACCAAGGAACCATGGAATGCTAAGCTCGAATGCATTGTCCCCTATAACTTTGGTCATGGTGTATGACCCGTATCAGAGCGGGTGCAGCTTGCAGTGGATTTGAGATGTTATATTGTAGAATGAAATTTAAATGGTTGGATTTGAGATGTTATATTGTAGAATGAATTTTTCAGATTAATGACATCATAAAGATTTAGTTGACCTTTCGAAATAAATACTCTAATTTATCTTTAAAATATAGTTGACATCTATTTATAAAAAGGAAAAAAATAATGAAATTTGTATTATAGGATTCTGAGGGCGTTAGGATTATTATTTTAGTAATTTTTCAGATTCGATAGGGGAGATTCAAAGTTGCGAGCAGGTGTAGAGACTCTATGCAAGAGACAAAACCAACAATTAAATAATTGTAAATTGACCAAAAATTGCCTGGGAAGAAGAAAATTTCTCATTAACAAGAGGAATATGCCAGCAAAGCTACAAAATGATTTGTTGTTGTTCGATGAACGAGAAAACCAATCTTCTAATTCAGAATACTATTACAGACCAATAAATGAAATAAACATTGCAGAAGTGGCAACACTGGATATGAACAATAGACAAGAGATAATGGCCAAAGGTATAGGAAAAAGGCTAAATATAGAAATCAAATGACCAGACAGTCTTATCTCATAATAAGTTTTTGAGAGAACTCATTATTAAGTAGAGTAGGAAAAAAGCTAAATATGGCAATAATAACCTAAACCAGAGTCCAATAATATAATGTTTGTAGGAGTTACTAGAGCCAAGCAGCAGATAAAGAAATGTGATGATGTAATTTCTCAACGCCTGAAGATGTTGAGTCTTCCACCTGAATGATTGTTACCACATGCCAGTCAAGGACATTAATATTTTCCTCAACCATAGGATGAGGAAAGGATAACACAAAAGATCACACAAAGAAAGTGGTATAATGAACTTTCAGTTAACCATTACTTTTGCCTGACAACAACTAGATTTGATCAGAAAAATCATCTGATAATCTTGCATCATCTAATCCAG
Source organism: Pinus tabuliformis (assembly GCA_031772625.1). Classification (NCBI taxonomy): domain Eukaryota; kingdom Viridiplantae; phylum Streptophyta; class Pinopsida; order Pinales; family Pinaceae; genus Pinus; species Pinus tabuliformis. The sequence goes on from CM062819.1 coordinate 592,142,187, forward strand.
AATCATTAATGCTTTACATAATTGGGAATCTCTTCATTTCCTTGCCCTTGAAACCATTATTTAGCAATTTATATCTGAGAGAATTAGATTTAATTCAGATAATAAAATTTATAGTTTTTTAGTAAATTTAATTGATGATTGTATTATTATGAAATATAATATAAATAATGAAATTTAAATGGTTGGATTTGAGATGTTATATTGTAGAATGAATTTTTCAGATTAATGACATCATAAAGATTTAGTTGACCTTTCGAAATAAATATTGTGATTTATCTTTAAAATATAGTTGACATCTATTTATAAAAAGGAAAAAAATAATGAAATTTGTATTATAGGATTCTGAGGGCGTTAGGATTATTATTTCAGTCATTTTTCAGATTCGATAGGGTAGATTCAAAGTTGCGAGCAGGCGTAGAGACTCTATGCAAGAGACAAAACCAACAATTAAATAATTGTAAATTGACCAAAAATTGCCTGGGAAGAAGAAAATTTCTCATTAACAAGAGGAATATGCCAGCAAAGCTACAAAATGATTTGTTGCTATTCGATGAACGAGAAAACCAATCTTCTAATTCAGAATACTATTACAGACCAATAAATGAAATAAACATTGCAGAAGTGGCAACACTGGATATGAACAATAGACAAGAGATAATGGCCAAAGGTATAGGAAAAAGGCTAAATACAGAAATCAAATGACCAGACAGTCTTATCTCATAATAAGTTTTTGAGGGTACTCATTATCAAGTAGAGTAGGAAAAAAGCTAAATATGGAAATAATAACCTAAAGCAGAGTCCAGTAATATAATGTTTGTAGGAGTTACTAGAGCCAAGCAGCAGATAAAGAAATGTGATGATGTAATTTCTCAACGCCTGAAGATGTTGAGTTTTCCACCTGAATGATTGTTACCACATGCCAGTCAAGGACATTAATATTTTCCTCAACCATAGGATGAGGATAGGACCATGCTAGAAGGGAAACAAAAGAAATAATCTCTCTATCCAGAATTTGAAGGAAAGGCATAGACTGGTTCCAGACATATAGACAATAGGCTTCTTCTTTACACCAACCCGGTTTTGAAATGCAAGTCCTAAAATAAAACAGCCAAATACAGTTCTATGCTATTAAATTGAACAAAAGGGTGGAAAATTTTACCTCCATAGTCCACACAATTGACAAGGAGGAAGCATTACATGAAACTAGCCAATATAAACACGAGTTAGTAGAAGAAATACATAGAGAAGAGGCTTAGGTGCAGGATAACAGAGAGCCTTGACTTCCATGAAAAGTCTTAACAAACAAAGACGAATCAGTGTCGACCCATATTTGACCACCAATTTTCAGTGCACCATTGAGGCACCCAGTACCCATCCTAAGATCTTTGTCGAGCAGGTAGCAATTAGAGAATTGGATATTCCCCCAACTATAAAAAACACACCAACCGAGCATTCCACCAAAGAAACCTTCAAGGAATCTATCAGACATATAGAGAGTAGGCTTCTTCTTTACACCAACCCGGTTTTGAAATGCAAGTCCTAAAATCAAATAGCCAAATCCAAATACAATTCTATGCTATTAAATTGAACAAAAGGGTGAAAATTTTTACCTCCATAGTCCACACAATTGACAAGGAGGAAGCATTACATGAAACTAGCCAATATAAACATGAGTTAGTAGAAGAAATAAAAAGAGAAGAGGCTTAGGTGCAGGATAACAGAGAGCCTCGACTTCCATGAAAATTCCTAAAAAAACAAATATGAATCAGTGGCGACCCATATTTAACCACCAAATTTCAGTGCACCATTGAGGCACCCAGTACCCATCCTAAGATCTTTGTCGAGCGGGTAGCAATAAGAGAATTGGATATTCCCCCCACTATAAAAAACACACCAACTGAGCATTCCACCAAAGAAACCTTCAAGGAATCTATCAGACATATCAAAAATTAAGTCATACCAAAAGTCAAGAGGGTTTCGAGGGTTTGTTTGGGGTCATTGCTGCAATGTTCCATTTTTCCTTTGTCTTTCTGCTCGGGGCCGGTTGTTGGGCGAAACCCTTTGCCGAGGATGGCACGGGATGGCTGAGGATGGCACGCCGAGGATGGCATGGGACGGCCAAGCACGATAACAGTGAAAATTCACAAATACCATCATGAAAAGCCACAAACAACATCAAAATATCCACAAAAACCCTAAACCCTCAAAACCTGCCATAGAAAGTTTACAAAAAATCCAAATAGAGTTGTTTGTGTTGAAAAACACAGAGAAATTGCTGGTAGGATTAAAATCCTACCGGATACAGGCCATGGATGGTCGCCGACCTTCCCTGGAGCTCGCCAGACCTTCTCCACACCTGCAACGAGAAGAAAAAGCCATTAGACAACAGAAAACCACCAAAAAAACCAGCACAGAACAAAAAATTAAGCAATTACCTGTTAAAAAAGACCTTCCACCTCGAGCTCGGTAAAACTGCAACCGGCTCCTCCCCAAACAACAAAAACTGCGAATAAGACCACCACCAAAGAAACCCTAAACAACCGGCGGTCCAGAACGACCAACAAATCCAGGCAGAAAACCACAAGAAAGGCAGAAGCGATGTTCCAACCACAAACCCTAAACCTCGAACAAACATTTGCATCAGCACCTGCATACTAGACGAAGCGCGCAGGTCCACAAACCCTAAACCTCGAACAAACGTTTGCATCAGAACCTCAATACCAGACAAAGTGCGCAGGCTCTAGTGCCGTCCCATGCCATCTTCGCCGGGGGGCTTCACCCAACAACCGGCCCGAGCAGAAAGACAAAGGGAAAATGGAACATCGCAGCAATGACCCCAAACAAATGGAGGAAATGGCGCGGACATAGAATTTTATGTGATGACACAATGCCCAACACGTGGACCTCCACGGTGGACAGGTGTCGTACCGGATCCATGCGGGTTGACATGTGGTTTTGTGACGTGGCAAGAAGAGTGCACAGGTAATGAAGGCCCTCCCCTATATCGAATATAAAATGGAATAACTTTCAATAAAATATACATTTACAAACCCACAGAAACTTTCTTTTAGTATAGAGCACAAACGAGCACTTGTTATATAACCCCACGCTACACGTAATCAGTGAAAAATCTTTAAACGAATAGTGTAGTTTCACTAAGTTGGGGTTAGGGTTTTGGAGGTTTGCCTCGCTTTAATGTTAGGGTTTGTCGGGGTCGAGATGAAGTTTCATTTACATCAGTGCTCTTAGTTCCATTAGAGCTGTTCTCTTTTTAGCTTTTAATATATGTTTACCATTCAAATGAGGGTTTTCTGCAGTGTCTTGATTTCGTGTGTTTTACCCGATTGAATGAGGTCTCTTATTTCCGTCTGTTGTCGTCATTCTGTATTTTGGTCTTTCTGTCAAATTAATTGCGTATCTGTGTATGTTCCCCTCGCTAATTGTAATTTTCATGAGAGGGCAATCCAAACTACGTTCGAAACCCGTCTGTTTTAAACATAAGACTGCGCCCAACTCTGAATCGGGAAAAAATCAGTATTGCAGGTTCTCAGACTTTTAGGATAAGACCTTCTCTGTTTTTGGGTAAACTAGGTTAGGGTTTGTTGAGGTATACATGGGGTTTCCTTGATATCACTGCTCTTACTTCCATTAGAGCTGTTCTCTTTTTAGCTTTTAATATATGTTTACCATTCAAATGAGGGTTTTCTGCAGTGTCTTGATTTCGTGTGTTTTATCCAATTGAATGAGGTCTCTTATTTCCGTCTGTTGTCGTCATTTTGTATTTTGGTCTTTCTGTCAAATTAATTGCGTATCCGTGTCTGTTCCCATGGCTAATTGTAATTTTCATGAGAGGGCAATCCAAACCACGTTCGAACCCGTCTGTTTTAAACATAAGACTGCGCCCAACTCTGAATCGGGAAAATCAGTATTGCAGGTTCTCAGACTTTCAGGATTAGACCTTCTCTGTTTTTGGGTAAACTAGGTTAGGGTTTGTTGAGGTATACATGGGGTTTCCTTGATATCACTGCTCTTACTTGTATCAGAGTCTTTCTCTGTTGAACGTTTTAACATCCACGGAAGTCTTCCTTTTTATGCTTGTCGCTAAAAAGGTGTTTTTTGTTTCCTGTGTATCGATTTCGTTTCATTGATTGATTGAGCTCAGTTATTTCCGTCTCCTGTCGTCATTGTGTATTGGCCTGCCTGTCAAAGAAAGTGTGTATGGTGTCACAACTAATTGGAATTTTAGTTAGTGAGGGCCCATGGCTAATGATGAAGAAATTGTCCGTACCATCCGAGACAATATGTTGTTGAGGACTAACCTCTAGCTTCCTGAGGCCCATATACTCATCATTTAAGTTATTTGTATTCTTATTGTGAGGTAGATGTTTATATATGCAAGGATGAAGAACTGCACTGGGCACTGAGCCTGTTGGCTTCCATGATTAATCTGCATGGCCTGAAAAACCATTTCTGACTTGCCAAAATTCTGAAAATCTGTCTATGAACATTTGTGATTTTCGATATACGTCTTTAAAGAGAACCGTCTGTGAGGGTTACAGAAAATGTGACAAGAAAGGTGGGCGTTATCTCTGTCATTATCTTTTGCTTGAACCATTCTTTGAGTTTTTTATTATGCTGGAAGTACAGAGATGTGATTCAAAACACACACAAATTTAAATTCGGGTGTGTGAGTAAGATGAAATAAAATAGTGTCTTCAGTTAAATGTTAGGATTGATATGCGACAAGAAGAAAGGTTTCTATTTAGTATTTCAATTTTTTTTATTTTTTTTTTGAAGGCGTCATAGTATATGATTCCTCCATGGGTTTTGACATGATTTTGTATTACTGAATTCCCAATGAAGGCAACATTTAGAATAAATATAAATGGAAATCTCAATGGTTAAGTCCCGTTTAGTACACTAGGAAAGATCTTGGTTGTAAACTGATCTGAAAGGAGTGGTACATCGGCTCCACGAGGATAAGGGGAAAACACTTATCAATTGAATGGCCTCGTAGCTCTCAGTTTGTTTATGGCTGTTTGAGATCAACATATATGTATTTGATGCTGCGAAGATATCAAGTGGGGAGTAATATTTATACTGGTAGAGGACTCTATTCCTGGCTGTCCATAATGCGCAGGAAATTATTCATGGCAAAGCTTTATGATCATCGACTAAGTTTGACTTCTAACTTCTATAGCTATCCACAAGGAGCTCTTCCTCCCAGTTACCTGAACGTCGTGCCAGAACTAATAACTTTTTCGATATTTCCTGAGCGAAGGTGCAGTTCTGACACAAGGTATGCATACTTGGCCCTTGCCAAGATATTTTCTTCAAATCAGGAAAATATCCTGGATATGATGGGGATTTCACATGCCATGGAGTATCCCAGCGTCAACATTTCTCCTGGTTAGCTGGTAAGAAACTTGCTTTGTATCCCATGTTAACTGCTTTCTTTCTAGAGGGATTTCATGACCAAATCAGGTTGTCATCTCCCTCAGATAAATGCATAGAACATAACTGAGGCCCATATACTCATCATTTAAATTATTTGTATTCTTATTGTGAGGTAGATGCTTATATATGCAAGGATGAAGAACTGCACTGGGCACTGAGCCTGTTGGCTTCCATGATTAATCTACATGACCCGAAAAACCATTTCTGACTTGCCAAAATTTTGAAAATCTGCCTATGAACATTTGTGATTTTCGATATACGTCTATAAAGAGAACCGTCTGTGAGGGTTACAGAAAATGTGACAAGAAAGGTGGGCGTTATCTGTCATTCTCTTTTGCTTGAACCATTCTTTGAGTTTTTTATTATGCTGGAAGTACAGAGATGTGATTCGAAACACACACAAATTTAAATTCGGGTGTGTGAGTAAAATGAAATAAAATAATGTCTTCAGTTCAATGTTAGGATTGATATGCGACAAGAAGAAAGGTTACTATTTAGTATTTCAATTTTTTTTGTTTTTTGTTTGTAAGGCGTCATAGTATATGATTCCTCCTTGGTTTTTGACATGATTTTGTATTACTGAACCCCCAATGCCCAATGAAGTCAACATTTAGAATAAATATAAATGAAAATCTCAATGGTTAAGTCCCGTTTAGTACACTAGGAAAGGTCTTGGGTGTAAACTGATCTGAAAGGAATGGTACCTCGGCTCCACGAGGATCAGCGGAAAGCATTTCTCAATTGAATGGAATGAAAATCTCAATGGTTAAGTCCCGTTTAGTACACTAGGAAAGGTCTTGGATGTAAACTGATCTGAAAGGAATGGTACCTCGTCTCCACGAGGATCAGGGGAAAACATTTATCAATTGAATGGTGTCGCAGCTCTCAGTTTCTTTATGGCTGCTTGAGATCAACATACATGTATTTGATGCTGCGAAGATATTAAGTGGGGAGTAATATTTATACTGGTAGAGGATTCTATTCCTGGCTGTCCATAATGCGCAGGAAATTATTCATGGCAAAGCTTTATGATCATCGACTAAGTTTGACTTCTAACTTCTATAGCTATCCACAAGGAGCTCTTCCTCCCAGTTCCCTGAACGTCGTGCCAGAACTAATAACTTTTTTGATATTTCCTGAGCGAAGGTGCAGTTCTGACACAAGGTATGCATACTTGGCCCTTGCCAAGTTATTTTCTTCAAATCAGGAAAATATCCTGGATTTGATGGTGATTTCACATGGAAACTTGCTTTGTATCCCATGTTAACTGCTTTCTTTCTAGAGGGATTTCATGACCAAATCAGGTTGTCATCTCCCTCAGATAAATGCATAGAACACAACTGAAGCCTCTTGATATCGTTGTTCAATTGAATAACATCATTCCCATTAAGGGCGAGGTCTGCTGAGCTCCTCACCCGTTTTGGCATAGAGTGCTTCTAGTATGTTAGCTGAATTAGTCAAACAAAGGATTCATTGTGTCTTAAAAACGTCATCTCCTAAGATAAATGCATATAACACAACGCCGTGCCTATTCCCAGTAAGTACAATGTTTGCTGAGCTCTTCACCCATTTTGCCCAAGAATGCCTTTACTCTTGTCAGCCGAACTAGCCAAAGTCAAGGATTCAATCTTAAAAAGCAGCAACATGAGAGAAACATCGAATTCAATCAAGGATTTATACCTACGTTAACCAACCATCCATTTCCAGATTGCCAACCCAGCCGGTTCCCTAGAAAGGGTATAAACCAGAATTAGGGCTCTTTAGATAAATTCAATCTTAAAAAGCAGCAACATGAGAGAAACATCGAATTCAATCAAGGATTTATACCTACGTTAACCAACCATCCATTTCCAGATTGCCAAGCCAGCCGGTTCCATAGAAGGGTACAAACCAGAATTAGAGCTCTTTAGATAATAGAAGCATTTGTAGGAGATATATTCCACTGCTTGATTCAATCCTTCACTGATAGGTGGTCAATGTAGTTTTGTTTAACCACTTGTTACCAAAGGCCTGAACATGCATATTTACACCTATTAAAAGGATATACAATAGGTTTAAATTGTGATCCACTATTATAGTTGATCATAAATATATCATGATTGACAATTGTAAGCACATACATTTATTATAAAGCAATAATTGCTATCACACAGAAAATGTTGGAGTAAGATTCATCATGGCTCGTTCAACAAAAACTGCAAGTAAACAATGGGAATGTACACAGGAGGAGCAAATGAAATACCACTTTCTAAGTTGATTCTTAAAGTTCGAGGTTAAGACAGCTGGAAAACCTGAAGATGGTGAAGGAAATCCTTTAAGCCAAAACATGTGGCAGTCACCCTGGCTTGGTGGTTATTCTCAAAAGCCTCTTAAAGGGATCTGTATACTAAAAAAGTGCAAGGCAACTACGGCAATGTACACTGGAGGAGCAAATAGCATATTGCTCTCTACATTGATGGTTAAAGTTTGAGGTTAAGTCAGCTCGAAATCCAGAAGAGGGCGAAGGAAATCTCAAAAAATAAAACAAGTTGCACACACTCTGGTTGGTGGTTATTCTCAAAAGCCTCTTAAAGAGAACTGTAGACCCAAAAACAAGTGGTAGGCGAAGATATCACTCCAGCCTCGTGGCTATTTCATTTGGTACATTTGTATGAAAATTATATTTCATTTGGTATATTTGTATTAAAATTCAGTAAAGTGACAACAATTATAGAAAATCAGTAGGAACATTCACATGAGAGGATGTGCAGGGTATAAAAAAGACGGTAGCAGGTGAAGCAATAGCACATTGACGGGCTGTAAGGACAATTCTGAAACTGGTAGGCATTCTCTCAATTAACATTTCACAACCCAAATCAATAGCTGATAGCTAAAAAGGAGTTCACTTTACTTTTAACACCATGTTTTTTTTGTATTACTCACTTTTTCAATGAACTTCAATGTATTTTTCATTAGATATATTTCTGAAATATTAATTCTTAGTCTTTGATATGCAAATTTGACCTCTTCTTGATTTGTGAAAATGTTGCATGACATATGAGAGTGCTGCTTAGTTTTTTCCTTTTTACTTTCACAAATGTGACATAGCCTTTCCCTCCATGGTTCCAACTTTCATTGTTTCATGTTTCACTTTCTAAGCATGTTCTTAAATGTACTACTGTTTTTCACCCCATGGTTCATTGTTTCATTTTCTGAGCATGTTCTTGAATGCACTACTGCCTTTCCCTCCATGGTTCCAACTTTCATTGTTTCATGTTTCACTTTCTAAGCATGTTCTTAAATGTACTACTGCTTTTCACCCCATGGTTCATTGTTTCATTTTCTAAGCATGTTCTTGAATGCACTATTGCTTTTCACCCCATGGTTACATTCACCCCATGATTCCACTTATTTGTTGAAGTTGTTTATATAGTATTATTTTCTACTGGTGTAGTTACTTCCTTCTTCCTGTGCATATGTTTGGGGCTTTTCTTTATCTAATGTCTTTCTTTATTTGATATCCCAATGGTTTCTTTTCTCAGCGTCTCCATCCCATGGTTATATTCAAGTGGTACATGTTTGCTGAAGTTGTCTATCTAGTGTTCTTTTCTTTTCGTGTGTTTTTGTCTCTACCTTCTTCTCTTGTGCATATTTTTGGGGGTTTTTATTTATCTGATGTTGTATTTGACATCCCAATGGTTGTTATTAGGAATGTCTCAAATTCTATTTTTGATTTTAGTCATGCTTCATATGAAGAGTATCGCAAAAGGAAATGTTGTATTCTTCTCTTAAGTAACTTATTATCGGGTGTTTTTGCATTCATTTGTAGTATTTCTAACTGTTTTTGAAATTTCCCAGTCTCTATACTTTATCCATAAAGTTGTAGGCATTAATGTTATGAGTATTTGAAAGAGGGAGCACAACATTTGTGAGTTCCAAGTGTCTGCAGTTCTACATGTATTTTACAGCAAGGAGAAAGTTACTTAACCCTTGCACTGTTTATTTTTCTTTTCTTTCTTGTTGGAGGATGTTCTTATTCCATGTACCTCCCATTTCTATTGGGGATGGTTAGATGAAGAGTACATCTCATAAGGAGTGTTGCATTCTTCAAGTAGCTAGCTTGTTATCAGGGTTTTGAATAGGTTCTTTCTGTTTTTGAAAATACTTGGTCCCTGTACTTCAATCCATATTAAGTCTTAATATGAGCGTTATAGAACATTTAAAAGAGGGCACAACATTTGCCAATTTCAAGTGTCTTTAATTCCACATATCTTTTGCGGTAAGGATCAATGTTATTTATCTCTCCCCACCATTTTCCCTTGTGCATGCTAATAGCATTGTTTTGTAGAGCACTGCTATTCTAGTTTTACATGTATGCACAGTGACCCTACCCTCCATGCAGGATTCTTGTAGGTCCCGATACTACTCGTCACATATGCACTATTTTATGTTGTGTATTGATTGTGCTTTTTGTTGGTTGAATAAACCTTGTTACATCTGTTTCTGGTTTTCATCCTGTGTGTTAGTTTTCCTTGGCAGAGGATATTGTTTTTTGTGTATGTTTAATGGCCTATTGGAATTTAACACAGTGAAGGGTGGTAGCTGATGAAGAAATTGTTCGTACCATCTGAGGCTGTGTGATGTCATTGAAAATTAACCTATAACTTCATGAGGTCGCAAATTCACCATTTAAGTTATCATTATTAGAGGCCTGAAAAAACATTTTTGTTATCATTAATATAATGAGGTGAAAAACCATTTCTGACTTGCTAAATCACTCTAAAGCTTTCTGTCTAACAACATATAGGCTTCGGGGAAGCTTATTTCATTTTTTAAAGTACACATTTGTTAAATGCATGTAAAGTTGAATGCGGAGTCCACAAGGAGGAAAATGTAAAATGCATGTTTGTGAGGCGGATTAGGTTATAAATTAGGGTTTCTTTTTATGGCGATATATTTTTTCTTGTTCATTGTTTAAAGAGCAGCATTTGGAGGAGTTTAAATGCAAGGTTCAAAAGGTAATCCTGATATAATGCACCCGGATAGATTATTAAGATTTTTGCACCTGCAGAATATCATTGCTAAAGAATCGAGGAGTTTGGTGTTCATTGAAGTATACATATATTTCTCTTTTTTCGTCGTGAAAGAAAAATCATTTTATTTAAAAAAATTACAAATTTCCATACATTTTCATTCTTTCGATTACATCAAACAAAATAAAGAAATCAAGGAATCAAAACACTCGATAAAATGATCCTTTCGGCACTTGTATATATGTTTGTATCCTAACTCATAAGGTGTAGATCAATGGGTTCATGTGGGGTTTATTGTAAATTAGGTCTTAAATTCAAATCTCATGGGAGGAATTGAGGGTGGGCACCATTTGTGAGGGATAAAATTTGTGTCCTATGGAGTGTCCAGACCCAATTGAGTCTTGTGAAATCTTGGTGGCAACATCCCACAGAGAGGCAGATTGTTCTTCCATCCAACAGTGGGGTTAACCTTTGCCTTGGCTGTCATGTCCCTTTCTGGAGAGTGATATTGATTTAATTGTTCACTATCACTTTATTAATTGATAGTGAACAATTAAGTCGATATCCTTCTTTGAAAAGGGACATTACATATATCAGAGCTCTCGTTGTTTCCTAGTTTTGGTATTGAGTTACACACATTAGCTAATGGCGATTGATTATAAAGTGATATTGAACAATTAAATTGATAACCCTCTTTGGAAAGGGACATTACAGATATAAGAGCTCTAGTTGTTTCCTAATTTTGATATTGAGATACACACCCTAGCTGGTGGCATTTGGTTTCAGTGGTTGTAAAAGCACCCTAACTAGCCATTGTGATCTTCACAAAGGAATTGAGTCAAACCTCATCAGACTGGCAGGATGGCAGGATGCATAATAGATACCATTGTAATATCCCTTCTATTAATTTATCTAAAATTCCTAGAATTCCCTTTCCAAGATCTTTTCTGCAAATCAGGAAAAAGTCCTAGATTTGATTGCCTTGTATCCCATGTTAACTGCATTTTTTTCTAGAGGGATTTCGTGGCCAAATAAGGTTGTCATCTCCCTCAGATAAATGCATAGAACACAATTGAATCATCTTGATATCGTTGTTCAACTGAATAACATCATTCCCAGTAAGGGCAAGGTCTGTTGAGCTACTCCCTTGTTTTGGCATAGAGTGCCTCTCATATGTTAGCTGAATCAGTCAAAATAAGGATTTGGTGAAAAATTCATAAGATAAATGCATGTAACACAACTGAAGCCTGTTGATATAGGCAATTCACTAAACAACGTTGTTCCTATTCCTAGTAAGTACAATGTTTGCTGAGCTCTTCACCCATTTTGCCAAACTTGTCAGGCGAACTAGCCAAACTCAGGGATTCATTGCACCTTATAAAACAACAACACTAGAGAACCATCGCATTTAATCAAGGATTTATACCTACATTAACCAACCATCCATTTCCAAATTTCCAAGCCAGCCAGTTCCCTAGAAGTGTATAAATGAGAACTAGAGCTCTTTAGATAATAGAGGCATTTGTAGTAGATATATGTCATTGCTTGATTCAATACTCCACTGATAGGTGGTTAATGTAGTTTTGTTAACCAGTTGTTACCAAAGGCCTGAAGAACTAATCGCCCTCCATATTCCCCTCATAGATAGTACATTTACAACCGAAGTCAACACTTTGACTTATCTAGATAAGAGCACAGATTATCTCTAAGAAGATGATACATGAGATCAATTGAAGACATGTTGCTTCAAATGATTCTCCAAGGTGACTTCTTCACCTATCATCGTGTTGCATCTCGTCATCATGCTGCACCTCATCGTGCTACACCATGTTGCATCCATCATTACAACGCTGGACCTCATGATTGCTGCACTGTTATCCATGATAGCAATGTTGTCCATGCTTGCTGCTATACCATGTGCCTTCTGACATGTCACAACTACTGTCCCACTTTGCCTTGCCATACCTTGTAGCTGTCCCATATGTCTTAGCATACCTTGTTGTTGTCCATGTGTCTTAGTAGCACCATGTAGCCTTGTTGTCCTTTGTATCGTGGCTCCACCAAGCTTCATTGTCTAGTTGTCCCATTCATCTTTGCAACACTAATTCACCTACTTTCCCTTACATCTTGGCAGCACCATGTAGCCTAATAGTTCCATTTACTTTGTTGCACTAGTTAGCAGCATCATGTAGTCCTAGCACTGTTGTACTAGTTGCCTTGCTTGCTATTGTCCATACTTGCTGTTGAGCAACACCATGTACCCTTGCTGCCATGTGTTGTTTCACCACATTGCACTACTGCACTGCATCACCGGTTAGGGCATCACCCTACAACCCTTATTCTCCATACAAATCAACAAACCAACCTTCTAAAGATTGTGGTTCTCCAAGGGTGTAACCCTCCACACTTACGCTATTCCTTTTAGCTTTGTTTAATTGCGGCTAAGGCCACACTGTCACTATAGTCCCTTCACACTGTTTAGGGCAACCTCCACACTGTTCTTTTGACCCCTTATATTGCGGCTAAGACTTCGTTGTCCACACAGCCCTTCACGTTGTCTAGGGTAGCCTACACGTTGTCCCTTTGACCCTTCATGCTACGGCTAAGACTCAGCTATCCACACAGCTGTTCCTCGGCCTAATTTGCCCAACAATACACACTTGGAACAACCCTTACTTACCACACTGTCACCTACAACAAACCCTCACTGCGGCCCATAAACTTGACTGCGTCATAGGGCTTCTCACTTGACTGCGTAGATACTAGGGCTATCCTCCTTTTAGCGTTAGGGCTGCCTTCTTTTCCTCCAACGTCTAGGGCTTACACTCCTAGATTTCTCTTCCACTAAAACCCAAGACAAGTGGAGAGAAATCAAGATAGAAGTGTGTGTAGAAATGACTATCAAGTCACCTCCTTTTATACTAAAACGTTGAGCACATGTGGGGTTTATTTGGTTGCTGGCCGACCTTGACGAATTGCCTTATAACACATAAATTCATAACTCCACGAATACTTATCGGAATCGCATGATCTTTAGATCAATCCTACACCTCTCGATGAGAGGGATCCAAGAAAAATATTAGCTGCCATAAATAAGATGACTCACATGGAGTTTGGCCCTAGTTGCCAATTTTAACACTATGTGATATTATTAGACTTAGGTAAACCAGACAATGGTTAAATAAGTTATGGGTAACTAGTTCAATGCACAAGAATTAAAGCGAAGAGAAACAAAGACTAAAAGATAGAAAGAGTAGTGTTAAGGAATTGTTTGATAACGTTCAACAAAGGATTTGTTTGATAAAGTTCATCAACATGCAGTTGAAGGTTTAAGTTGTGAACCAACACTATAACTGATCATAAATATATCATAATTGACAATGGTAAGGACATACATTTATCATAAAGCAATAATTGTTAGCACAGAAAATGGTGAAGTTAGATTCACCATGGCCAATTCAACAAAAACGGCAAGTTAAGGAAATCCTTTAAGCCAAAACATGTGGCAGTCGCTCTAGCTCGGTGGTTATTCTCAAAAGTCTCTTAAAGGGATCTGTATACCAAAAAAGTGCAAGGCAACTATGGGAATGTATACTAGAGGAGAAAATAAAATATTGCTCTCTACATTTATTGTTAAAGTTTGAGGTTAAGTCAGCTGGAAATCCTGAAGATGGTGAAGGAAATATCCAAAAATAAAACAAGTTGCACACACTGTGGTTGGTGGTATTCTCTAAAGCCTCTTAAGAGAATTGCAGACTAGAAAACAAGTGGTAGTCGAAGATATCACTTCGACCTCGTGGTTATTTCATTTGGTACATTTGTATGAAAATTCAGTAAAGTGAAAGCAATTATAGGAAATTAGTACGAGTATTCACGTGAGAGGATGTGCAGGGTATAAAAAAGATGGTATCAGGTGAAATAAAATCACATTGACGGGTTGCAAAGTACAATGCTAAAACTGGTAAACATACCCTCAATTAACATTTTGCAACCGAAACCAATAAAGATGGCGAAAGAGGAGTTCACTATACTTTTAACGCCATCTTCCTTGTATTACCCTCTTTTTTAGTGAACTTAGGTGTATTTTTCATGAGATCTGTGTTTGAAATATTAATTCTTAAGCTGGATTTGGGTCCTTCTATTTCTTTTTTTAAAATACAGATTGTACATGCAAGTTCAAAAAAGAGCTAGATGTTCTCAACTTGCCCAGAGGGAAGCCAAGTTTGTTGACTATCTGGTGGAGTCATATCGTGACCAAAATTTAAAAGTCCTAATCAAGTCTAGTAACACTAAAAACACTGAAATATCATGTTGACCTCTAATATTCTATCTTGACAATGTCTGAAGGTCGCTAATTGAAAATAAAAAGTACTAATTATTAGACAACTCAACTAGGGTTGGATCCTTAGTAGTGGATCTCTGCTGGGCCGATGAGGGAATACATGGGATGTGAGTTTCAATTCTTGCAAGTCGCCCAATCACTTGATTCATGCCAAACTTCATCTGCTGCATGTCCTCATGGAGCAGGCACAACTCTCCTTGTGTCTGCAAGGGGTCTTCTGGTGTTGTTGCCATAACTTTGACCATTAGGGTCTTCATTCTCCAGTATAGAAGCAATGTATGAGTGTATAGATTCCTTCTCCCTCTAGTTTTTCCCGGGTCTACTACAATGTTTCCCCATTCTCTCATTAACTTTGTTGTGCTCAGTTTTGGTCTAGAATTCAACATTTCCTCCCACTCGTCTAGTCTGGAGCCAACTAGGGTTGAGGCTAAGGCTTTGTAAAATGCATATGCCTCCACCTCTAGTCGGGACCCACCTCTGTGACCCCTCCCTTTGCTAGCTTGACACTGACTGCCACCTCAACCTCCACTGTTCGACTCCCTTCCTCAATCTCTGCCTTAGTTGGGTGTGGTCGTATTATGTCGCCTTAGACCCAAGCAAGCTCTTTTCTTCTTTATCAAACAATTTCTTGCATCCTCAGAGCTCCATCTTGAAGAACGATTGCCAGATCCTATGGCCCAACTGAAGTTCTTGGAATTATCTTTAACGAGTGCTAACCCTGTAAAAATTACATTAGCAGAACAACAAATGACAAATTGTGAGAACATGAAACCTTCTAAGATATGAGATCTCGTTAACCAAGCATTTTCTCCAAGCTGGTCCACGTGGAATAAAATATCGGGAAAGCATGCCATAAAGAAGATAATTAACATAACAACTAAAGGTAGGTGTACCAATAGTGTCTCTACAACCTATATGAGGAAGGTGAGGATAGATTCTCTCCCTAATTGATTTCTGGCCTTTGACTCAGTTCCATAAGCCAAGCCTCCAACTTGAAAGTCGACCATAGATAAAAATTCTCAATGTCATATAATAGAGGCCATATTGAAAGCACCCCAGAATCGAACCACTAGGCATGGGATGAGACCACAATTCCAATTGCGAGCCTCTCTCTAGGCTAAACAATTAAACATATAGTGAGGGTGATAAAGAGCCCCAAGATAGAAATAACAGTACCTATGAACCTAAAGCCAAACACACCACAAAAATGCTTGCAAGTTCTCAGGCAAGGTAATTATACATTGATGAAACTTGCCATCATCCAGGAGACACATGCGAATCAAAGGGATGGGAAAATGAAACATAATATACCCACATGTGTTCATTCCCTGATGCCCGACCCTAGTCATCTTGGAACAAGATGGATGCTTGTCCTCCTTTAGTCTTGGTGTTCTCCCTATGTTCCTCCTCTCGGCAAAGTTTAAAACTATTTCCAAACTGCACCAGAAATGATACCTGACTGCAAGTATTTTCCACCTTTCAATATTTTGCCTCACGGGAGATCTCACCATCATTACTCCTGTGTACCTCTCCAGGTCTTTACTCATGCAGGTGCATGTGATGGGGTGGCCACGTTGCCCCCCCATCATTTATTACACTTGATCTTGTAACCATGGCGACGAAGATCCCACAGTCCTGATCGAGGGTGATATGTATTCATTTTGAGTAAATTGTTTAAATATCATATTTGAAATATATTCATTTCAATTAAAAATTTTAAGCATTGCAATTTTTTTCATTTTGTTTATTTTTTAAATGGTTTAGATATTTAAATTTTAACAAATTTATTAAAAACAATAATCATTCATTTTGTATAATATAAATATAATATTTTTTTATTAAATTATTAATAACAATATCAATATTGAAAATTATATTAATAAAATATATTAACATTATCAATAATTAATATTATAATATTATATGTGCATTAATTAACAAAAGTAAACCATAATCAACATAGACATCATGTCTTGGAAATTATGTTTATTAGTCTATTATCGGTCATGTTCCTTTGCTCTCACTGAGCTCACTAAGAAAACCAAGCACCATATTTGCATTGAATACTTCAAAATGCTAGCTAGGATTGATCATTATCATCATAGGAAGTTCAAAGAAGTCATTGAGATTGAAAAACACTCTGGGAATTTGAACATAGATGTGGTGGAAGATTAACATAAACTGGATTCTTACTCTTTCTTCTAGTTTTGCTTCCCCTGAATCTTTTCTCTCTCCCTTCCTTTTCTACTTTTAAATTTAATAATCTTTTGCTTTCTTATTTCTTTCAAAATAAATTTATAATTATTATTATTAATCTCTATTTTAATTTTTTAATATATAAATATTTATATATTCTCATAATTTCTTTGGCTTTTATTTTTTATTTTTTTCACTTTTGGTTTTAAATTATTTCATTACGATTATTTGGTTACAATTTATTTTATTTTCATTCTTTATATTATATAGTAATGATATTCTCATATATATATATATATATATATATATATATATATATATATAGATATATATATATATACACCTTCTTTGACTTTTATTTTTTATTGTTTTATTTTTCACTTTTGTTTTTAAATTATTTCATTACAATTATTTGGTTACAATTTATTTTATTTTTATTATTTATATTATATAGTAATGATATTCTCATATATATATACACCTTTTTGACCATTTATTTTTATTAATATTTATTATATTTACTTTTATTTTTAGATTATTTAATTATAATTATTTGCTCTTATTTTATTTTAATTTATTTTACTTATTAATAATTTATTATTTTTTGATTTTTTTTTACTTCCTTAGTATGTTATTTTTCTCATTAATTATTGTGAATCTTGGTAATTTGTTTATCATTTAAAAAAAAATCACATTTGACCTCCTAATGTTCAACTATCCTAACATCTATTTTCCTCGCATTTCTCACATGTTTATCTTTCAACACTTGATCATATTTCATATCTTTGTGAGCCACACTTGATGGCTCATAACGTAGACCACAAAAACTTCGATGAGAGAAATCCGAAAATGCAAGAACATAGTCCACCATAGTTAACTATAGTCAACATGGACATCATGTTCAACCATGGTCAGCTATAAGCATCATGGCCACAATCAACATAGGAACAAACGTTATAATAGTCATTAAAGTTAATAACTTTAATTTGAATAACTTCATATAATACTTAATATAATTTTGAAGTTAATGTTATTGTAAGTGTTTCAATATTTATTTTTTAATACAACTTTTCTAATTGTATTATAATTTAGTAATATAACTTTAATATTATATTTTATATTGTTCACAATATAACTTTAGTAACTAACATTGTTCGCAATGTCTACATTATTACAATGCGTTGAACAACAAATGATGTCACAATGTGATGGACAACAAATGTCGTCGTAATGTGATGAACAATAAACGTCATCGCAATGTGACAACCAACCAAAGTTGTCACAATGTGATGAACAATAAACATCATCATAGTGTGACAAACAATAAACAATGTCAGACAATGTGATGAACAACAAACATTGTTGCAACATGAGAAATAATAAATGTCATCACAATGTGAGGAACAACAAACAACATCGCAATGTGATGAAAAATGTTGCAATGTGACAAAAAATAAACATAATCACAATATGACAAACAACAAATGACATCACAATGTACCAAACAATAAATGACATCAATGTGATGAACAAATGTTGAATGATGTTGTCATTAATGCCAACATTGGTCTATGAATGCTCTTAATATACATTCATGGATTACATTAGTTGGATACTCCAATGGACAAACAACCCCAGAAGAAACCAAGTCCCTGCAGTGTGGTCATGATACCCTGTGTTTGTTGAAGAATTTTAGGATGAGAAACAGTGAATTTTCTCACGTAACCATCTCCATTGTGTAGCCCTCGTCATGCTGATTCTAATGATAGGTGGCATGCCTCATAACTCCTCACATTTGAGGATATTTGCTCATTCAAAGTTAGTAGCCCCATCTTGTGGTCAAAGTCCCCAAAATCAAATGACGTGACGACTCAATAATAGGCAAAATAATTGTTCAATTCATGGGGCCAAGAAATTTTTCTATTAAAGAATTTGATCAAATATGTTTAAGGCCAATCTTGTTGCAAAAGAGAATTTTATAAAGGGCACCAAATTGAAGTATATGTCTACCCTAATATTGTTGGGGATTTTGGCTCCAATATGAAAATTTGAAATTATCTTCCCTCCAAAATCTAGGTCAACCTCCCTCCTAAAGGGATCCTTGTCTAAGTATAAATAGGGCACTTTAGCACTCCAAAGATCAATTAAAAAGTGCGCATAAGGAAGAGCATATATGCGGCCTTTGTGGAGTAATGTTACATTTGAAGAAGAGGGAGGTTTGAGGCAAATCACTTTGGTTTAATTTCTTTCACTTTGGTTCTGGCTATTCATTAGGCTATTGGTTTCATTTTGAGGGCATTCAACCTCCATCACAATCTAGTATGAGGGAATTTGATGGGTTAATTGCTTGAGGCATTGTTGTTGGCACTTTGGTTTCAACGTCGTATTTCTGAGACAAGATTAAGACTGAGGTCATGTGGCTCTTCCTAATATGATATAAGTTTGAGAACAGATCAAGATTAATTCATGGTAGGATACTTCTATATTTATTTCATGGCATGATTTGAGGCAAATCAAAGGTTTATTTGAAGCACAAATAAGAGCTTAGCCCCACAGTCCTTTTGAGGCCCTAATTTAATCTCTCTTATGGCTTATTCTATGATTACTTATGGTTAAACTCAAGTCCTAAATTATGCACATGCATAGAATCTATTTCAACCCTCAGCAATTATAACTTGTATGATAAATGCACAATGATTTTTGCATATCTACATTCATTAATGCTTGTAACCTTTCTGAGTTGAAATCAAGCCTTAATAGAGATAAACCTTTCAAGACAAACTTGAGTTTCTCTTGGATTTGTGTGGTAACATTTGAAGGCATGCATGTGAGGTTAATATTCACATTCATTTGTACAATTCAGGCTTTGATCTAGCCTTGTGGACGTTCTAATTTAGGGCACAATTAGTGGTATATTGTGGCATTTTTCTTGGCTACCTATGTAAGGTTTGGACCTTGATTAGATTGGATGTATGGAAAATATTTGAAGCATACCTTGACATGTGAATTGCATCCCTTTTTGGACTATTTTGTAAAGACAAACACTGTGAACAAGGTCTTGCTCTAAAGCCCTAATTATTGTTCTATTTGTTACTTTTGTGGCATATTATGGACAATCTGTAGAATTCTTTTTAGGATTTGACCTCTATGGTTTACATTTATGAAATTTCACAAAGGAAATTAAGCACATAGTAGCAGTACCAAAGTCATATTTTGAAGTGGTTTCAATAAAATACCTTGTATAATTTGTTCCTTAATCATAGCCCTAATTTGAAGCAAACTATGGAATTTGGTTGGGAAGCTTCTTTAGTGGTATTATACTGAGACTTTCTCTCTCCCTATGTCAATGATAGATTGTTTTATATGACACAATCTGAGATATAATAGTGACTTTGATGACATAGGTGGTAGGCCTTGTCTAAGCCTGCATGCCAACAATGGTGATGTTACTACCTATGTTTACTGTTGTGTGATGCCATGGCTATAACATTGATATGATGAGCCTAGATACATTGTTGTTGCAAATGATAGATAAGTGTTCTTACAGTAGAGTGTTGTTTATAGATTATATAATGTTGTATGGAAGAGTTTCAACCTCCATTGTTGTAGATTTTACTTTGGTACTATGATGATAGAGAGTTGCTTATGTCCAATTACCATACATGACACTATTGTTGTATTTGATGGTGTTATTAGGTTGATGAATTGATGTTCTGTCATCAGGGTTTTGTCATTGTATGAATAGAGTGTGAGGGATTTAATGTATTGGGAAAAACTATTTGATGAACCTTGCATTGTCTTGAACATGGTCTATGTTGAAAGCGTGCTAAGTTGATGAGTTAGAAGCTGATGTATGAGTGAGAATAGAATGATTTGTTGAGTCAGGGCATTGCTATGGCTATGTTGCTAGGGTTTGATCTCATGGGTGAGTAGAGAGTGTTGTTTGGTATACTGTTGGTTAGAGCCATTGAATGCATGTTTTCTTCCAATGAAAACGTTATGTTGATATTGAATTGATGAGCTAGGGTTTCATGTTATGTATTGTCAAAGTTTGATACATTGGAGCAGAGGTCTTGCTGCTAATGTGAGTTGACATGTTGATGTAACTTGATGATAAATGTTATGCAGTGGACTTAATAGGGTTATAGTTTTGAGCAGAGTTATTATTGTTGATGTCAGAGTATGTTATTGTCTTGAACATAGTTAGTGGTTTGATGTACTGCTAAGTGTATTGAAACAACAGAGGATTGGAAGCAGATAGGCATATATATCTTGAGAAGAGCTACTTATGTCAATGAAAGTAATCCTTTGTGCAATGGATTACAAATTATAATATTTCTCATTCAATAATATATGTTGATCATGGATCCAATCTGAAAATTGTGAAACATGGTCCATTGTGATGAATTGATGGTTAGAGCCTTCAGGGCAAATGGAAGCTTGCTGAGCAGGGTGGTGCAGGCAAGAGATTGGAGTCTCCTTCAGGTTGGAGCCTGAGAATACTTCAGGGTGACATAATGGTGCTAGGGCAGGTTGGATCCTGTGTAGGGTGTTGGAGCATCCTTTCAGCCGAAGCTGATAAACCAGGGTGTTGGAGCCTCCTTCTAGTTAGAGCTGCTAAATCAGGGCGTTGGAGCATCCTTCCCGTTGGAGCCTATAAACCATGGGGTTGGAGCCTCCTTCAGTTGGCACTGAAAATATTGGAAGTTAGAGCTTCCTAATCGACGCAAAATTTTGAAGACCTATATTAAGTAGTGTTCAATAGTTTTTCTCCCAAAAAGGTTTCCACCTAAAAATCTCTTGTTTACTGTCTTGGACGTTGTGCATTGTTGAATGGTGTTGTTATTTGTTCATGTGATGTTATGCTAAATTATGTTTTTAATCTAATGCTAATGATAATCAATGCCCCGTGAAGTTAAAAGTAATTGATTGAAGTGAAATATCGATTCACCCCCCTCTCAATATTTCCAACACAATAAATGTCGTTGAATTGAGGCTTCTGTGATCCATATCAAGTTTACGAGAGTAGTCTTTAGCGAAAATCACATCATATTTTATTTGTCGACGTGTTTCGAACCCATGAGTGTGGTTCACCGTGAGGAGGAGTTGAAGAATCAGATCATAGATGCATGTTAAATAGAGAGAGCAAGACCTCAAATGGTTAAATTTGACTGGGAAAAATCTATAATTGACTGGACAACTAGATTGTACTAACGGCCACTATGAAAGGCTAAGTTTGACTGAGCACCAAGACCAAGAAATAGGGAGAGGAAAAATATTAATTAATTTTTTTTTATTTTTTTTTAGAGTATGAAATAATAATCTATTAATAGGTCTTTTAATTAAATAGAATAATAGTTAGTAAGTTAATATAAGGGATATTATATAATATTTAATTGAAAATAATAGGAAATATATTTAATTAGATAACCTATTAATTTTGTTAAATAAAGACCCCAAACTAACTAAATGGAATTCCACTAATTGGTCCATTAATAATTTATAACTACTTAATAATATATATATATATATATATATATATATATATATATATATATAAGTTAATAAAAACTATTACTTAGTGGGTAGAAAAAATGTTAGGTTGGTTTGTTAAAATTGCTATGTTAAGGTAGAGCCACAATCTATTAATAGGCTTTCTAGTTAAAACTAGGTATGTAAATAGTTCGTTAATTTATTTATGTGGGTTAGTATGTTATATTTATTACAGTAAAAGTTTGAGTTTAATTAATAAGAACCAAAATCTTATTACTAAATATTATTCTAGTAATAAATTTTTATGAAATAAATTTTTTTAGATAACCTAAAAAATAGTCAAATAATTACCTCAAACTAACTATAATTTGATTTTATCTCGATAAAATTAATATGTTAATTCAATTAGAAAGAATATATAACTCACCATAGGTTAGCTAATTTATTTATTTTATTTATATATAAAGGGTTGGGAAGAAAAACCGTACTATTGGAATTCTTCCATCCATGAGAAAGAACAAACAATGCTTGCTTCAATACCTTACCAGGTCACTAAAATATAGGTTTGCATTGTCGGTTCATTCTCATGGATGGAAGAATTCCAATAGTATGGTTTTTCTTTCCAACCCTTTAGATATAAATAAAATAAATAAATTAACTAACCTATGGTAAGTTATATATTCTTTCTAATTGAATTAACATATTAATTTTACCAAGATAAAATCAAATTATAGTTAGTTTGAGGTAATTATTTGACTATTTTTTAGGTTATCTAAAATTTTTTATTTCACAAAAATTTATTACTAGAATAGTATTGAGTAATAAGATTTTGGTTCTTATTAATTAAACTCAAATTTTCACTGTAATATATATAACATACTAACCCACAAAAATAAATTAAGGAACTATTTACATACCTAGTTTTAATTATAAAGCCTATTAATAGATTGTTGCTCTACCTTAACATACCAATTTTAACAAATCAACGTAACATTTTTTCTACCCACTAAGTAATAATTTTTATTAACTTATATATATATATATATATAGATATATATATTTATTATTAAGTAGTTATAAATTATTAATGGACCAATTAGTGAAATTCCATTTTGTGTGAAAAAAATCTAGCTGACCCGAGAGTTAGAGCCGAGAGAGGGAAAAAAATGGCCGGTTCTTCAAGCCTGGATATTGTGGGTATTGGCGGCGAAAGCCCTGCTACCGGGATGGCCTGTGTAGCAGACGTGATGGACTCTTATGGAACGCCTCAAAGTTTGCTGAAGAGGGGCGGACGCCATCTTTTGGAAGAGCCTGAAAACAAGCCCAGGATGCCATCCAGTCTTGAAGAAATTGAAGCTAAGCTCAAAGAAGCGGGCCTCAGGCGCCAGCAATGTCATGAGTGGCTGGCAAACAAGGCTTGGCCTAAACCTCGAAGCTCAACTCGGTCTGCAAGCCTTGAAGACTTGGCACTACGCTTCGAAGCCAAGCTTTCTGCGGCTGTGCAAGAAAGCAAGTCCTCTGTCCGCGTTGTAGGCCAAACCCAGAAATTTGTATCGATAAGAAACTCGTCGCTCTGCCAAGGGTTAATGCCGGTGCCGGATCCCCTGGCGAGTATTTTCCAGGACAAAACGTTGAATTTAGTGGAGCAGCGGCTTCGGATGAGGGTCATTAAGTTGCTGCAAATCTATGGCGAAGAAGAGGAACTGAACTTAAAGGTTCTGGAGAATCGGTTGATGGATTTCCTGGACCAGCAATGGACGTCTGATATCAAATCCAAAGAGGATGCGAGGCAAGTGTTTGAAGAAATGCCTCACCGAGATTTGGTCTCCTGGAGGGGCCTGATCTCATTCTTTGCACAGAATGGTTTTTCGGAAGAGGTTTTGAGAAACCTGCGTGAGATGCAGTGCTCCACTGCTGTATGGCCTCTGCTCGACCTTGCAGAAAATGGAGCCATGGGTTACAGTGGGGCCTTGACTCCAGGCAAGCCTAACTTAGCGATTAAAATCGCTTGCTGCCCTGTGAAGGAAAATAAAAAAAAGGCACAGTTAGGGCCCTCAGCAAGCTGTGCATGTACCAGCGTCCTCTCGTCTCAGATTTACAGAGGAAAGCAGAAAGTAGATTTCTCTGCATCTTTCCAGATCTTGATTGTGCTCCTCTCTGGCAAAACTCTGCTACAGTGGGTGAGCTCTTTAGATCTTGTGCAGGACCTCAAGCAGATCCTGGAACTTAAGATGGGGATTCCCTCAGCATCTCAACGACTCCTCTACGAAGGTAAACAACTGGAGGATCTCTATCCCCTTTCTTTTTACAACATTCAAAGAAATGCATCCATTATTTTCTCCCTTCGTTTGAGAGGGGGAGCTGCAGGACAACCATCTTCAGCTGCAGCTTCTTCTTACAAAGATGTTGTCCATGCTCAAATGCCCAAGAAAACAGCTCCACCAGATCAGGCTCCAAAACCTTTTTTGGTGGACAAACTGGAGGAAACCCCCTCCATTGAAGTAATGCATCCTACGATGGACAGGCAATACCAACTGTTTGCAGAGCTTGGCATTATTTGCAGGTTCAATGGGCTATGGCCACGCACAACAGATCTTTACCAATGGATTCACTCTAACTGGACCAAAAATTGCAGGGTTCTTTTCTGCTCAAAAGGTTTCTTCATTGTAGTGTTTGCTTGCAGCAAGGACTACCAGAAAGCATTAACTGAAGGCCCATGGTTTTGGGACTCAGCGGGGTTATTCCTAACCCCTTGGTTCCCAGATTTCGACCCTTCCACAGCAACTATCACCAAGCTCCCCATCTGGGTCAGGCTCCCTAACCTCCCGGCGCATTTATGGCACTTTGCTGTGTTTCAAGGAATAGGCAATTCTCTAGGACGTTATCTTGATACAGATACCTCTAGAGGGGAAAAGGGCATATACACCTACGCCAGAATCTGTGCAGAAATAGATATAAGCAAAGGTCTACCTGATCAGATTATTCTCAAAATTGGAGACTTCCATTGGACTCAGACCCTGGATTTCGAGAACACAGCCTTTCGCTGCCGAATTTTCCATCTCACAGGGCACCTTCAGAGCTCGTGTCCTTCGAAGCCTGCCCAAAAAAAGAAAGCCAATTCTAAGCCAAAATCCAAAAGCTGGAAACCTCATGATCCTCCCCCATTGGATGTTTATGAGTCCAGCTCAGAGGAAGAGGATGAGGATGTGGAAGTTGAGGAAGATATGGACGCAACGCTGGGACAGGATGCGCCCTCGTTTGGTCTTGAGGAATCCACTGCCCCTCCTAATTCTCAGAAAAGAACTCATCAATCATCTCCTTCGGATTCAGACAAGGAGATATCTCCTTCAGCCCAGCTAAGTTTACAAATCATGCCAGCCCAGCAGAGTAATCTTGGTTGGGTCAAGGTTGGTAAAAAGAAAGGAAAAAAAGGCCGAACAATTGATTCTACCCACGTTGAGTAGAATCCGTGGTGCTCCTCTTGTTTCTCTGTTCTTCTGGTTTCTTCTTGCCTAGCACTGCTCTCTTCTTATCCTCTCTTCGGGGCCGAGGTGGATAGTCTATCCTTTCCGGCTGCACGGTCTATTCGGGCTTCTAAAGATGTTTCTTTTGATGTCTAGTGTCTTCTCTGTCTAGTATTTTGATGTTTGTGTCCTTCTGATAGTTCTGGTTATTTGCCACCCTACGCGGTGTGCTGATCTTAGTTTTCAGTTTCTCTGCCTACTCTTTTTAGTCTCCTGAAGATAGGCCTGCTGTTAAGCGGCCTGTAATATGCAGTTGCAGAGGTTTTGTACTATATTTTCTTTTGTTAATATCAAATGCTGACTTACACAAAAAAAAAAGAAATTCCATTTAGTTAGTTTGGGGTCTTTATTTAACAAAATTAATAGGTTATCTAATTAAAGATATTTCTTATTATTTTCAATTAAATATTATATAATATCCCTTATATTAACTTACTAACTATTATTCTATTTAATTAAAAGACATATTAACAGATTATTATTTCATACTCTAAATAAAATAAAATAATAATAATTAATATTATTCCTCTCCCAATTTCTTGGTCTTGATGCCCAGTCAAACTTAGCCTTTCGTAGTAGCCGTTAGTACAATCTAGTTGTCCAGTCAATTATAGCCATTTCCCAGTCAAATTTAACCATTTGAGGTCTTGCTCTCTCTATTTAACATGCAACTATGATCTGATTCTTCAACTCGTCCTGACGATGAACCACGCTCGTGGGTTTGAAACGCGTCGACAAATAAAATATGATGTGATTTTCGCTGAAGACTACTCTCATAAACAATAAATGTCGTTGCAATGTGACAAATAATAAACGACGCAATGTGATGAACAATAAACTTCATGGAAATGTCACGAACAACAAATGACATCATAATGTGATGAACATCAAACATCATTACAATTAGACAAAAAACAATGATGTTGCAATGCAACAAACAAAACCATTGAGAGTCATGGTTAACCATGTTTAACTAAGTCAACCATTATGTGGTTAAGCATAGTTAATCATAGATAATAATAAGGCCATATATGGTCAAAACAATCAAGATGGCCAGTGAAGGTCAAACATGGAGAAACCACAATCAACAATGGTCAACATGGTTGACTATGGTTATGGCTAGTATGGTTAAGATGCCCAACCATGGTTAACATGGGACGTCACAATGTGACAAACAATAAAACTCATCACGACATGACAAATAATAAATGTCATCGCGATGTGATGAAAATAAAAAATGCCATAATGTGATGAACAATAAACATCATCGCAACATCATAAATAGTAAACATCATCACAATGTGATGAACAATAAGCAACATTACAACGTGACGAACAACAAAAAATGTCATAATGCGACCAATGAAAAATGATATGACAATGTGAACAATAAATGACATCACAATGTAATGAATAATAAAAAACATCATAATGTGACAAACAACAAATATCATTGCAATGTCACAAAAAATAAATGTCATTGCAATGTGATGAACAATAAATGTAATTGCAATATGATGAATAACAAATAACATCGCAATGTGCCAAACAACAAATGAGGCCATAATTTGATGAGAAATACACATCGTTAGAATGTGATGAACAATAAACATCACAATGTGATGTCATTGCAATATGACACACAACAAATGACGTGACAATGTAATGAACATCAAACGCCATTATAACTATAAAATAAATGATGTCGTATTGTGATAAACAGAACGATTGACAACCATGGTAAATCATGTTTAACTATGTCAATAATGATCTTCTCTTGGTTGATCAAGGTCAAACACAATAAACCATGGTAATATTTGGTTGAACATAGCCGATTGTAGACAACAAGGTCAACCATGCCCGACATGATGAAGATGGCTAAACTTGTTCAACCAAGGTCAAATGTAGCCAAACTATAGTCAACAATGGTCAACATGGTTGACAATGTTAGTCATGGGTCTATAGTCTTGAAGATGGACTCGACTGGAGGTTCTGAAACGTTGACTACAATACTTAAATCTGTGGATCTTCCTCTATCTATCAACAATGTTAATCATGGTCAATGATGGTCAAGATTTTGAACCATGGTCAACATGGGGATCATGGTCAATCATTCTCAACCACAATCATCTATAGGTAAATGCTGACAACCTTGGTCTACGAAGTTTAGCCATAGTAAACCATAGTTGAATAAACACAACCATGGACAAACATTGCTAAGAAAGCTCAACCATGGTCAAACCATGACAGATTCACCTTGTCGACTAATATCTTACCATGTTCATTCATAAAGTTTTTTTTTTTTTTTTTAATTATGAAAAATAGAGTCAATATATTGTAGGTATTGGTGGGAGATGTGGGGTAGGGGAAATTATAAGTATTACGTGGTATAAAAAGGGGTATTCATTAAAAATAGGGTAAATCTATTAAAAATAAGGGTTACTTTTATTAGAAAGTTATATTGGACGAGGTTAAACAAAAGAATTATGGGAGGTTTTTATCAATATCTAGTGAGATTAGGGTATTCTTTAATATCCCATGAATGGAGGTTGTATGACATAGATTGACTAGGTGGAGACCCAATGGGTCAAACAAGTCACCATGTTCAACCATAGTCAACCTTGTTCAATCATGTTCAAACAAGCTAAACCATGGCCAACCATGTTCATCCATGCCCAATCAAAATTCAACCATAATCAACCACAGACAATCTGGTCAACCATAGTCAACATGGTCAAACCATGGACAACATTGACTACCTTGTTCATGGTCAACCATAACTTTACCATAGTCAACCATGTTTAAACATTGTTAAGCAAACTTAACCATGGTCAATCTTGTTCAACAATGTAACATAAATGCATTGTTACATTAATGGTTGACCATGGACAATCATGGTTAATTTCATCAAACCTCTTCAACCATTAATGTAACATTAACATTAACACTAATGTAACATCAACCATGGTTAACAAACATTAATGAAACAATGCTCAACATTAATGTAGCATAAGGATTTGGATTTCATCATTATATTATTTTTCATCCATCTTTATGCTTTCACAGTGGGAAACATGGAGAAATCATGTCACCTAACCATTTTTACTAGTAGGTACCTATTTGGTGAAGTGGGGCATGAAACCTTTTTGAAGCAATTTGAGGCATTAAATGACATTTTTGGAGATACAACTTTTCCACTTAAGTGTCATACCCCATAGCACTAGTCCATACATAGATACCTTTCCTAAAACATAAGAATCACCTCAATCATATTTCACATGCAAAATTTATGCCACCCAAAAGTTGACCCCACTATTTTGACCACCACAATTCTAGAGGATGCCATGTCAACCCTCATTATTCATGGAAAAGGGGATAGCCACATGATCATGATGAATAAGTCTCTATAAAATTCCATATTGTAACAACAATGTAAACTTTGAAACGGGAACTATAAACTCAAAACGGGAACTCTGGCCAAAAAACCCTGAAAAAACATCAAAAACAGTGCTAAAAATGAAAAGTGTGTATACTAGAACGATGATTTTATTTTTTAGGGGTCAATTTTGAACATGTTTTAAAAATGGCAGTGACTACGAAATTTACTACGAAATTTTCGTGCAAAATATAGCTTCAAAACGAAAGTGATGATACTGGAACAATGATTTTTTTTTTTAGGGTCAATTTTCAAACTTTTTAAAAAATGCTAGTAAAACCAAATTTTTATGTGCCAAACAAAGTTGTTTATGAGGAAAAAAACACATTAATGTTTTTGGTAGAATATCATTTTTCTTTCCTAAGTATAAATTCAACATGTTTTCAACCATAACATGCTAGATACAAAAGAAATTGAAATTTTTTCAACTATAAAATTAAAAAACCATGACATTATGAACAAATTACATCACTAAATGAATTCAAAATTTAATGTTTCATTGTAGATATTATAAACAATAAAAATTATCATAATTAAGACATATAATCCAACAACATAAAAATGATTCATAACTTCTCATTTAACACCATATGGAAATCAAAAATTTTATTTCAAGATACGATGCATACATCAGTTAGATAAACTGTCTTAAACAATTATTCAAAATCACTCATATTTTCTTGCACACCATCAGAATTCACATCTTCAGATGAGTGACTGGATGCTGACAAAGATGTTCCATATTCTTCTCTTTCATCAACTAGTGCCCCATCTGAGTCCACATGCATGCCCAACATTTCAGGTTTTAAAATTCTTCTAGATCTACAACTGATTTCAGCAGACTCCCATCTCAACGCTGTTCCTTCTGGTAACAACCTTTTCAGAATCTCTATTGTCTTGAAGCAAAGAGTTCCTCTCTTTGTTAAATTGAAGTCATAAACAAGTATGTCAACATCCTCCAATTTTAATATGTCTGTGTAGTGGTGATTTATATTTGTACCCTTTATTTTTCTCTTTCCGCCATTTTTTTTGTCAACTACCATCTCTGGCTTATACACACCATTGAATGGGTGTGGATTTGTGTCATACCAATGTACTTCAACACTTGTAACATCCTCATTTTCTGTAAAGACCTTTATAACTTTAGCAACCCATAATGGATAGCCATTGGGATCCCCATTTGCTAGCATTGCAATCACACAACCCTCCTTAATATCCTATACTGAACCCTTGTAAAGGTCTTCCATGGCTTCACGTTGTGCACGAGATCTTCTGGAACCAATATACATCTCTCTTTCCTCTGCCTGTGAAGAATTAATAATACCTTGAGATTGTTGCTGTTCAACAACGTTTATTTCCTCATGTTCATTCGACACATTTTGTGGCCAAATAAATGGATTTTTCAAAGGTATATCCTCATTTGTTGTTGTTGAAATGATATCACTTTGATTTTTGAAAAATGACCCCCACCAAACTGAATCAGCAATTGCAAAGTACTCATATGTATATCTAATACATTTTTTAATTTCTTCTAGGCAATCAAAATAGTTTATTTCTCTATTTTGTCTGCGTGCAATCTGAACTTCACCAACTAATTGTAATAACAATATTTTTGATGCAAATATTGAATGATCTGGAATGAACTTCAAAAATTGCAAACTTGATGATGGTGCCCATTCTGCAGAAGTTGAATACTTCTTGCCCCATATTAGTGTTTTCCCATCAATTTTTTTGACACGAAATTGATGTTGGAAGCTAATGTCATTAAGTTGTTCAATGCATTTCCCCTCACCATATGATCCCAGAATAAACCTTCGCATGTCAAGAGTTTCTTCCAACACATCAAAAGTAGGCTCTGGCATGTATGATTTCTTAATACATTCAATTAGTGATGGCAAGCTCCCAACTTCCTTCCTCCTCAATGTGACTGAAAAACGACTGAACATCTAATCAATATGGTCATGAGTGTGGCCAACAAGAAGGAAACCAACCTTTACCTTTTGAAAAATTTTGAATTCAACAAGCATGTTTAGATATCCAAAAACAACCTGATTTTTGTTTTCATGGCAAGTGTTGTCCAATTGTAGATACAAAACTTCAGGAAGATTACCAGACCAATGATAAATCACATCATGAATTATAGTTATGGTCATATTTGCATCATTATGAATATTTGGAGTTGTGAAGTACACCCTTGGCAACATTTTCCCATTGAAGACCATACAACCGACCAAGTGAAACTAAATAAAACTTTCCTCTTGTAAATTTTTGTGTGTGTGAACAAAATGTGGTAAAAGTGTTTTCTTCTGGTCCATACCATCAATTATCAAACCCAAATATTTATTTGGATTATCATAACACTTCTTTCGATGCTTGTACAACTTCTTCCTTTCGTTTGTTTTTTGTTCCTGATGCTCTTGAAGTTCTTTGACAATTAAATCTACACAACATAAAAGAAATTCATTAAGAAATATGTTTTCATAGTTGATGACTAAACAATTTTAAAAGTTAAAGTTATGAATGCTTACCTCTTTCTGACCCTTCACATTTGTCTCTTTTTGATATAAGAGAAGCACATGTATTGCAAATCCCCATCCTTGTCTTCTTAGGAATACGGACATTGTTGAATTAATTCTTCCATACTTTCACAAAATATTGATATGTAATAAACTAGCCATGTCCCTCAGCACCTTCTGCATATTCTTTGTATGAGTTGTAGATTTCTCGTCTTGAAAAATTATCTGGAATATGTATTGTCTCTCTATTTGGCATACACTCTCCATGCTTTGAAAATAAATCTTTCATCCATGACATTTCAGTATTTGATAATGGCCCAAACTGTCTTTTATGATGTACTTCTGAATAAAATGTGGGATCCTTTTCCAAATTTTCTTGAATTCTCGAGAGACGAAAATTCCCAATCGAATGAAACATTTTGAAAGCCTTTCTATAGATAAATAAAGTCCTAATATGATAATCATAACATGACAATGTAGATTTCATGCACCCAACTAAATATGAATTTTGCATGCTTTTATTCATCGACAAATATCTCTTCCTGCTTTCTAATGCAAATTTGAAATCCATATGTTTCAAGCAATATTTTTGGCAACATTCACTTGAAATGAGAGTGATGATAGAACTTCTTCTCGTCAGATATTCTACTCTACCCCTTGCATAACTAGAACAACTTGCATTGATACGAAAAGGTTTGCTCCTACTCCTCGATACAATATTTCTTGGCAACATCTCCATAATGGGATCATCATTTGTATAAGGATTTTCATCATCATTAAGAGGAATGTTATCCACACTATGATCAGCTCTGCTTTTCAAATATTGACTTGGAGGATATTCTTCATCTTCCCCTTCTTCAGTGCTACTGTCATAGTCCGTAGAATTCAGACTGAATGGAAAATTTGACTCGATGTTTAATGGATATTCTTCCTCATATGCATTATCAGTGCTACTCTCATAGTCCATAGAATTAGGACTATGTCGAAAATGTGACTATTTACTTATTGAAGATGCTACATCCTATCCTTTGTCACTGCTACCTTTATACTCATTAGAATTAGGACTAAGTGCATCATCTTGTCCTTCATCACTGCTACTCTGATAGTCCTTAGAATTAGGACTAAGAGGACACTGTGACACTCCATTCTTTTGAAATTCATCATCACGCTCTTCATAACTGTTGCTCTCATAGTCCTTAGAATTAGGACTAAGTGGACACCATGACACTCCAATCTTTTGAAATTCATCATCCCGCTTTTCATCACTACTGCTCTCATAGTCTTTAGAATTAGGACTAACTGGACACCGTGACACTCCATACTTTTGAAATTCATCGTCATGCTCTTCATCACTACTGCTCTCATAGTCCTTAGAATTACGACTAAGTA
The DNA here is from genome assembly GCA_031772625.1 of Pinus tabuliformis. Taxonomy (NCBI): domain Eukaryota; kingdom Viridiplantae; phylum Streptophyta; class Pinopsida; order Pinales; family Pinaceae; genus Pinus; species Pinus tabuliformis. The sequence continues at coordinate 592,175,552 of CM062819.1, forward strand.
GACACCGTGACACCCCATTCTTTTGAAATTCGCCATCATGCTCTTCAAAACTACTACTCTCATAGTCCTCAGAATTAGGACTAAGTGGACATTGTGACACTCCATTCTTTTGAACTTGACCATCATGCTCTTCAAAATTGCTACTCTCATAGTCCTCAGAATTAGGGCTAAGTGGACATCGTGACACTCCATTCCTTTGAACTTCACCATCATGCTCTTCATCATTGTTGCTCTCATAGTCCTTAGAATTAGGACTAAGTGGACACCGTGACAATCCATTCTTTTGAAATTTGTCATTAAGCTCATCATCACTGTTGCTTTCATAGTCCTTAGAATTAGGACTAAGTGGAATCTGTGACTCTTTATTTATTTGAAATTCTCCATCCCCTCTTTCATCAGTGCTACTCTCATAGTCCTTAGAATCAAGACTAAGAGGAAGAATTGACTTTCTATTCATAGTGGAAGAATTCCTGCTATATTCATCAATATGAATAGAGTTGTTACGGGATGAAGATGTTGATGGTGTATAAATTGAAACTTCAGTATTAGAACAATCCATCCCTTTCAAAGAGAAGATGTTGAATGATACAAATGAAGAGTCTCCTAAAGATATTATATAGCTTAGAGAATGAAATTTTCCCTCCAAAAAGTTTCGCGAAAATATTTCCCTCCAAAAATTTTCGTGAAAATATTTCCCTCCAAAAAGTTTGTTAGATTTATTTACCTTCATTATTTTATTTTACAATTTATTGAGAAATGTAAACTAATTTTTTTTATGAAATAAATCATTAAAATTATAATTTTAAACTATAACTTCTACATTAATTATTTTAATAGTTAAAGTATATAATATTTACTAAACAATTGAATAATTTTTTTTAATTTTTATAATATATTCCAAAACAAATTAATCCCACATTCTACCCGTTGTAAAACAATTCTACAATATTCGCTTTATAATATTTTAAAACAAATTACCCCACATTAACCGTATGGTAAAACATCTCCGTAATTTCAATTATATATTAAATTTCATTATCACTATTACTCACATCACATCCATGTTTTCTGAAGTTCGTTGCAAGACTTGTGAATTTGTGGAGCAGCTACATTGCTATCAACAACATATTCAACGAAGAATTCTCGCAATTGAAAGGTAAGTTAATTTTTTTCCTTGAAAATTTTCATATTAAATTAGTTTAATGAAGAAGATATATATTTTTTTTAAATTAATAATTTTTCTGAGCCAAAATAACAATTAAGTCCGTCGCGAGCATGGTGGGCCCAACCAAACTCAATCGCTCAACAGCCATGGGCGGAACACCGTGGTGTCATGGGGTGGGCAGGCATGCAGGCGGGGTGTGAGGGCGTGGGGGGCGGGGTGGCCAGTAGGGGGTGTGGGGGCTGGTGGGGCTGTGGAGCCCACCCTGGTGGCCCGCCCGCCCATCGTGGGGTTGGGCGATTCTGAGAATCGCCCAACCCCGGCGGTGGGCAGGCAGGCCGCTGGGGTGGACGTCGTAGCCTCACCCGCCCCCACACCCCTTAGCCCCAGCCGCCCCCACACCCCTTATTGCCCCCTCCCCCCCACTCCCACCCCCCGCAACCACACCCCACCCCTCCTTGCCCCCTCACACGCACCATCCCCAACCAACCCCCCAACCCCCCTCACATCCTACCCCCACCCCCCCACACGCACCTTCCCCAACCCCCCTTCCCCCCACACCCACCTGCCTACCCCGTCACACAGTCACACACCCAAGCGCCCTCACACTCCCGCCCCCTCACTCCCTACCCTCACCCCCTCACACGCACCCTCCCCAACCCCTCACACACTCACCCACCCGCCCACCCCCTCACACTCCCTACCCCTGCCCCCTCACACGCATCCTCTCCACCCCTCACACACTCACCCACACGCATACCCCCACCCCCTCACACGCACCATCCCCACCCCCTCACACACTCACCCACCCACCCACCCCCTCACACACTCACCCACCCAACCCCCCTCACACTCACCCCCCCTCACACCCTACCCTCGCTCCCCTTCTACCCCCGCCCCCTCACACCCCGCCCACCCTCACGCTATCCCCGCCCCCTTTTCCCACGGCCTTCCCCTCACCCACCCCCTCCCTCGCCCCCTCACCCGCTCCACGCCCACGCCCTCACCGCCTCCTCACGGCCACGCCCTCCCCTCGCCCCCTCACCGGCACGCCCTCCCCCCGTCCCCTCACCGCCCTCCGCATCCCCTCTACCCACGGCCTCCCCCTCACCCCCTCACCTGCTCCATGCCGATGCCCTCACCCGCAATCCCTTCCCCTGCCCCCTCACCGCCCTCCCCACCCCCTCTGCCCACGGCCTCCCCCTCACCCACCCCCTCCCTCGGCCCCTCACCCACCCCCTCACCCACACGCCCTCCCCCTCACCCGCTCCCCCACCCGCACACCCTCCCCCATGCTCACAGCCTCCCCCTCAGCTGCACAACCTCCCCCTTGCCCACGACCTCCCCCTCACCCGCACGCCCTCCCCTGCCCCCTCACCGCCCTCCCCACCTACGGCCTCCCCTTCACCCGCCCCCTCACCTGCACACCCTTCCCCACCCCCTCACTCGCTCCATGCCCACGCCCTCACCTGCCCCCTCACCCCCACGTCCTCACCCGCCCTCCCCCCCCATGGCCTCCCCCTCACCCGCCCATCCTCTCACCCGCCCCACCCCCTCGCCCATGCCCTCACCCACCCCACCCCCTCACTCACCCCCTCACCCGCCCTCGGCCACGTCCGCCCCCTCACCCTCCCTCACCCATGCCCACGCCGGCCCCACCCCCTCACCCACCCTCCCCGCCCATGCCCACGCCACCCCGGAGGATCGCCCGCTCGCCCGGCTGGTGGCTAGGCGATTCCTAGAATTGCCTAGCCACCAGGTAAGCCGGCGGGCGGGCCGCCGGGGTGGCGCCAGTCCAGGCCGCGCAACCCCGGCGGCCAGCCCGCCTACCCGCCCGGCTGGTGGCTGGGGAATCGCCTAGCCACCAATCGGGCGAGCGGGTGGGCCGTCAGGGTGGCGCCAGTCCAGGCCGGGCCATCAGGGTGGCGCCAACCCAGGCCGGGCCACCTCGGCAGTTCGCCCTCCCCCCCGGCTGGTGGCTGGGCTATTCCCAGAATTGCCTAGCCACCAACCGGGTGGATGGGCGGGCCACCGGGGTGGTGCCAGCCGAGGCCGTGCCACGGCAGCAACCCGCCCGCCCACCCGGCTTGTGGCTGGGGAATTCCCATAATCGCCCAGCCACCAGCCGGGTGGGTGGTTGGGCCGCCGGGGTGGCGTCAGCCTGGCCACGCCACCCCGGCGGCCCGCTCGCTCGCCCTGTTGGTGGCTGGGCGATTCGGGGAATTGCCCGGCCACTAGTGGGTGGGCAGGCGGGCTGCCGGGGTGGCACGGCCTAAGATGGCGCCACCTCGGTGGCCCACCCGCCTGCCCGCAGGCGAGCAAGCCGTAGGGGTGGCACGGCCTTGTGTGGGCATGGGCGAGGAGGGCAGGTGAGGGGTTAGGGTGGGCGTGGGCATGGGTGAGGGTGGGTGAGGGAGCAGGTGAGTGGGTAGGGCAGGCGTGGGTGAGGGCGGGTGAGGGGGCGAGTGAGGGCATGGGCGAGGGTGTGGGGTGGGTGAGAGGGCGGGTGAGGGGGCGTGGGGGTGGAGTGGGTGGGGTGGTTGAGGGGGTAGGGGAGGGTGTCCGGGTGAGGAGGGGGTGAGGGGGGAGGTCGTGGGCAGGTAGGGCGATGACGGGGCGGGGTAGGGCATGCGGGTGAGGGGGCGGGTGAGGGCGAGGGCGTGGAGCGGGTGGGGCGGGTGAGGGGTCGAGGGAGGGGGTGGGTGAGGGGAGGGCGTGGGTAGGGGGGAGAGCGTGCAGGTGACGGGGAGGCTGTGGGCGGGGAGGGTGGCTGAGGGGAGGTTGTTTGCATGGGGGAGGGCATGCGGGTGAGGGGGTGGGTGAGGGGGAGGCCGAGGGCGGGTAGGCCATGCGGGTGAGGGGGCAGGGGGAGGGCGTGGGCATGAGGGGCCAGGTGAGGGCGTGGGCGTGGAGCAGGTGAGGGGGTGAGGGAGGGGGTGGGTGAGGGGGAGGCCGTGGGCAAAGGGGGTAGGTGGAAGGGTGGGAGAGTGGTAGCCTGAGGGGGGGCGGGGGTGTGAGGGGGGTTGGGTGGGTGAGTGTGTGAGGGGGTGGGCGGGTGGATGAGTGTGTGAGGGGGCGGGGATAGGGAGGGGGTGAGGGTTGAGTGTGTGAGGGGTGGGTAGGTGGGTGAGTGGTGGGCGGGTGGGTGAGTGTGCGAGGGGGTGGGGAGGGTGCGTGTGAGGGGGTGGGGGTAGAGAGTGTGAGGGTGTGCACGGGTGGGTGAGTGTGTGAGGCAGTGGGCGGGTGGGTGTGAGGGGGCGGGGGTACGAAGGGGGCGACGGTTGAGTGTGTGAGGGGTGGGTGGGTGGGTGAGTGTGTGAGGGGATGTGGAGGGTGCGTGTGAGGGGGCGGGGGTAGGAAGTGAGCAAGTGGGTGAGTGTGTGAGGGGGTGGGGAGAGTGCGTGTGAGGGAGCAGGGGTAGGGAGGGGGTGGCGGTTGGGGAGGGGAGGTAGGGGGGCGCGGGGGTAGGGTTTGAGTGGGGTTGGGTGGGTGAGTGTGTGAGGGGATGGGTAGGTGGGTGAGTGTTTGAGGGGCAGGGGTTGGGGAGAGGGGGTAGGGTGTGAGGGGGTGGGGGTATGATGGGGGTTGGGTGGGGGTGTGAGGGGGTGGGCAGGTGGGTGTGGGGGGAGGAGGAGTTGGGGAGGGTTCGTGTGAGGGGGCAGGGGTAGGGTGTGAGGGCCTACCTGCCCACCCACCCTCGCCTGCCCTCGCCCACTCACCCACCTGCCCTTGCCCACCCACTCGGCCCGCCCCGCCCACCTACGCACCCGCCCGCCCGCGCCCGCCCTCGCCCGCCCGCCTACCCACTCGCCCTCGCCCACCCACACCCGCCCACCCGCCCGCACCGCTATCGCCCGCCCACCCACAAATAAAAAGTTTATGATATATTTTCGTTGTTAATTTAAGTTAATATGTTTTTGTTATTTACTGATTTATGTGCTTCTATTTTTCAGGAAAATGGCATCAAAGAAGATTTCTGTGAATATTTCTAGACCAAAGACTTTTAAAGGTGCATCTTCAAGAAACATTGGTGAACGAACTCGACCTGAGCTCATGGCTACAAATCTTTGAAGTGCCTCAAGTGATAAGAAGATGATTTCAGACTAGAAGAATTCAAAAGGGGTGAAATTTCCATCAAGAATCTGGTATGTGAAAGAAAAAGAAAGCAAAAATGTCAATATATATCTATATATTGATATACCGAATGATAATGGAATTTTTGAGGTGATGGGAATAGTCATAGATATGTGTTTGTACTGGACATTGAAGTTGTTTACATACTTACAAAAGCTCCCAAGTCACATGAAAGGATTAAATACCAACTATCATATTCATTTTATGACACGAGAGAGTTATCTACAAAGTTGTGTAAACAAATCGTAAATGAGATGACATAAAACATCGTAAGCATTGTTATTTATATTTGTATTTTACGTTCTTGAAAGTGTCTCGCTATATTTTTTTAACATTGTTTTTATTGACATATGATATTTTGTTTGGCAGAATTTTGTTGAAAGTTGTTCAATTAAGTTGGGAGGCATTCATTTCATAGAGCATGATATCATGAAAGTTGTCAGCAATTTTTACTCAGTGTCAGAAGAAGATATGGAAAACAAGCAAAATGTAGTAATTGATGATGCTACAAAACTACATCCAAAGAATCAGAAGAAAAGGCCTCTGGTGGATAAATCTAGCAAGGGTAAACAAGTTACTTTTGAGGACGATGAAGTTGAAACTGACAGTGAAGCATATGTTGCCATTACTAAAGATGACATTGGAACAGAGAAGAACCGTAAAAGACCAAAAGTAACAATGCCCAAGAATAAATCTGTTGGGAATGTTATGGCGAAGAAAAATAAAGTTGACGATTTTGAAGTAGTCGTTACCAGCAGTCAAGAACCTAGTGAAACTTCAAAAGAAAGCAGAGAATTCATTACACCACGAGCTGATTTAGAGGATGGCATTATCAAAACAAAACGAAATGCCATTCGACAAAATTTGACAAAGAAAAACTTAATTGATGGTGGTCGTACATTTCAACTTAGTGTCAGACAAACCTATAAGGCAAGTGAAGGACAATGTCAATATCAAGTCAGGAAGCCACATCATCTGCATGTTCACAACTTGAATACATTGATGAGGTACAATCCATATGCTCATGTGGTTAGTTATGTGCTTCTTGTTGATCCACTTCAAGTTCCCAACAAAGAAGCATTTGATAAGTCAAAATGTTTTGAATACAATTATTATGTGCTTGGGGGGAACCATTCTGTAGAAGCTCAAAGACAATTGATGGAGGAATATCCTAATAACCCACGTTTTGAAACAATGAAATGTATCATTTATGCTGGTTTATCAGATACAGAAGCAAAGTTAGTGGCATGGGATCATAATTCAGATAATGAGTATAGGATGTCTATGACTTTCATCTAAAGGGTTAGATTTATTCATAGTGAATTTCAAGAAAAATGTGGTGGGGATATGATAAATGTTACTGCAGATTTCTGAAAGGAACGTTGTATGGAAATAGGCTATCAAATTGAAGAGAAAACCAATTCAAAAGGTGGAAAAGGCAACAAAAATAGTGATTTATTCAGAGGTGTTGATAACTGATGTAGGAGCATCTGGTTAACAAGGTGGAGATAGAAAGAAGGATGACATGGTTTCTTAGAAGGATGACATGGTTTTTTAGAAGGATGACATGGTTTCTTAGAAGGATGACATGGTTTTTTATTATTTGTTGTTTTTTTGGTTTCTGTTTAAAATGCCTAGAGTACTGTAACAAGTTCTAATTAGGAATAGTAGTATTAGTTAGAGTCATTAGTCGCTGAACAATTATTTACTATTGTAAAAAAAAAACAAACAGACAAAGGGAAACAAGCTAGCCATAGATAAATGTCAATTATGAAATAACTGATGTAACTGATAATTGAACAACTGACATAAGTTATCTAACTGCCTGGAAACAATGTACAAAAAGGAGGGAAAGCAAGCCCATAGGGGTTCAGCAGTAAGAAGAGAAAAAGAAGGAACAAAAATAAATATATTTTCATCTTGTTTTCAGTGCACAAACAACTCTTACGTGCGTCCTCAGAAAAATAGAGACTGTACAATTCCATGTTGTGTTTATAATTCATTTTATTTCATGTACAAAACCCATTACAAATTCTTGACAGACTTCGAACCAGCAGAAGGACAAACAACCAAACGAGAGGTGACACCGACCAGCACCGGTCACGAGTTACAGCGCCCAGACAAATACAGTTACAAGGTATGCAAACGAAACTGAAGGTGATACAAGTTTTCTTTCCGCATATATCTAACAATTCATCTCAGCATAAATACAAATAATAACAGTCCATCTCAGCATACGAAACAATGTTTAACGCAGCTTCAACCCTACCTAGTTCACAAGCCTAGGGTTTGACAAAAGTCATGAACACAAGCCACGGCGAGGACTATACACTACAGTAGCCAACAACCGTAAACAACGACCCATACAAGAATCCATTACAGAAAAGAAACAAGAACAAGTCTACCCGGAAGATATCCAGAACAGCCAGACGCCAATGCCATCGACGCAGTGAGAGGCTCCACCTGAAAAGAGACGAGAGGAGGAAGGGTTAATTTCCAACCCTTGAAGAAAATTGGGAAATAGAGGAAGTGAAAGGGAAAAATGCAGAGAGCAAGAACATGAAACCATACCTGAAGGTGAGCCATGACTGCGAAGCGAAACCCTCGAACAAACAAACCCTGCTCACAGAGGAGCCGAGTCATTAGAGTCTAAATAAGCTGTGGTGAAGAAATCTAGTATGGAACGAGAGCTTACCAGTTGAAATAGCCGAGAGCCGAACAGGGCAAGCCACGAAATCCATCAAACTTGGAGGCTATCAAACCGAGAGTGTAACCAGAAAGCCATTAACTCATAATGCTCAGATAACTATGGACTTTTGAGAGAAATGACCAAACAACACCGAGACAAACGACAACACCAGTGGGAAGCGCCAAACGACAGAGGGACAAGCATAAAAATGAACAGAATGAACTTACCAAAGTGACACCAGACCATCGGGGCAAACAAGCCGGACCAGGAGCAACAGAACCGCAATCAAGCATTTTCTATACAGCAACTGAGCAGGCAGGAACCGAATAGTGTTTTACCGCAGACCATACAGCAAACACAAAGGAAAAATCGCAGAGATTGTAGAGCCAAACCACCAAGTAACAATAATAACCCAAAGGGCGCAATCAGGGTAAAACCCAAGCGGAAACTTTCCAGGATCGCGAGGAGGACAGTTGTCCACCGATAAGACCACCCCGGTACATGCCAAGTTGATTGTAAATCAAACTAAAATTAATACCAAATCAAACGTATACTGTCCGGTTCATAGAATTGTTACACATCAGCTAAGGTGAGGCGGGACCACGTGGGTTGGCCCCGTCATGTGGTATCAGAGCAACGTTTTGAGGAAGTAGAGGAAGATGGAAGTACAAAGACGAGGACGTGGAAGAGGTGCACGTAGAGGAGCAGATGAAGGATTGAGAGAACAGCTGAGAATCCTCACAGCTCGCTTAGAAGCAGTAGAGGCGAGTAGGCGACGAGACCCGGAACTTGGGGATGACAGTGAAGACGAGGCAGCAACTGTTACAGATGGGTCAGAGGAAGAAGCCCCAGAGTTGAGGCTGTTGCGATCAGTTCTATTAGCCAGCAGCAAGCCCAAACCGGAGATCCCTAACTATGATGGTAGTCTGTCCGCGGATGTCTTGTTGGATTGGGTGAGTGAATTAGACAAATATTTTGAGAATGAGGAGATCAGTGAGGACAAAAGAGTTAGATTTGTTGTGACCAAGTTGAAAGGACACGCTGCCCTATGGTGGGATAGTGTCCAAGTGGACAGAAGGCGAATGAACAAACTGCCGATAAGAAGATGGCCAAGGATGGTGGCAAAACTGAAGGGTAGATTTTTGCCTAAAGACTACCAGGTTGAACTTTATCGGCGAGTGTAGAATTTAAGGCAGAAAGGTATGATTGTACAGGAATACACAGAAGAATTTTATCGTGTAAATTTATGTGCTGGTTATACGAAGGATACTCCCGAAAAAACAGTAAGGTATGTGAATGGCTTAAGAATGGAAATATTGGATGAGATTAGCATTCTCTCTCCCTGGAGTGTTGAGGAAGCCTTTCAAAGTGCTGTAAAGGCGAAGGAAAAAATCAACAGGAGATAGAACAACAGGAGAGGGAGAGGAAATGGCAGAGGACGAGGACAGTCCTATGGCAGAGGGAGAACTGCCGCAAACAGCGAGGAAGGCAGCAGTTCCAGAGCTTCAGGGACAGCAGAGAAAGGAGAAAGCACCAGAGGAGGTCGGCCATATCAGCGGGGACGAGGAAATGGCCACAGAAGAGGGACTAATGTCCAGTGCTATAGGTGCCATAAGTGGGGGCACAGATCCTTCGAATGCCCAGAAGCTGAGCATGCGGGCCAGAGGGGAACACTTGTTGCATAGCCTGAGGAAGCTGAAGCACAACCCCGGGAGGTAGAAAACATGGCAGAAACAGGTGAAGCTTTGATTTTAAATAAAGTACTGTTGAAACCAGCCAAGGAGGTGGCTGAACGGACCCAGCGAAAAGCACTGTTCCGAACAGTTTGTAAATCACTTGGAAAGTGCTGTAAATTGATAATAGACAGCGGAAGTACAGACAATTTGGTTGCCACTGAAATGGTGGAAAAGCTGGGACTGAAGCGACTCAAACACCGCACACCTTACAGGTTGTCGTGGCTACAGAAAGGCCACCAGCTATTAGTAGATGAACAGTGTGAAGTTGAATTTCGCATTGGCAAATATCACGACACGGTGGTCTGTGATATTATGCCAATGGACGTGTGCCATATAATACTGGGAAGACCGTGGCAGTATGATCGGAAAGTGACACACGATGGGAAGAAAAATTGTTATAAATTTGTAAAAGATGGGATCAAACATACACTTGTACCCATCAAGGAAGAGGATGCAGTGGAACCGAGCGGAACAAAGGCACTATTAGTTGGAGGAAAACAGTTTGAGAAGCAGGTTGAGGAAAATGAGGTCAATTATGCAATTGTGAGGAGGACGAAGCCGATGTTGCTGAACACAGAAAAATCAGAACTGCCTAAAGAAATTCAGTAGCTGTTGAAAGAATTCCAAGACATTGTAGTTGATGATTTACCTGATAAATTGCCCCCCAAGAGGAGTATCAGCCATCACATTGACTTTATACTGGGAGCAAGCTTGCCAAACAAGGCAGCGTACAGGATGAGTCCGAAGGACAATGAAGAAGTTCGCGAACAAGTGCAGGAGTTGCTGGATAAGGGACTGATCAGAGAAAGTTTGAGCCCTTGTGCAGTACCAACAGTACTTGCACCTAAGAAGGGTGGAGAATGGCGAATGTGTACAGATTCGCGGGCCATTAACAAAATCACGATTCGATACAGATTTCCCTTGCCCAGAATGGACGACATGATGTACTGTCTTAATGGGGCAGCTTATTTTACAAAAATAGATCTAAAGAGTGGTTATCATCAGATCAGAATTAGGGAAGGAGATGAGTGGAAGACAGCATTTAAAACCAATGAGGGACTGTACGAATGGCTGGTCATGCCATTTGGATTAAGCAACGCTCCTAGTACCTTCATGAGATTGATGAATGAGATGTTAAAGGAATTTATTGGCAAGTTCGTGATAGTTTATCTTGATGATATCTTGATTTTCAGCAGAACGAAGGGAGAACATCTTCAACATGTTCGAAGGGTGTTAGAGAAGTTACAGCAGAACAAACTGCTGATAAACTTGAAGAAATGCACTTTCCTGCAGAAGGAGCTGGTCTATTTGGGATTTGTGGTTGCAGAAAATGAACTGAAAATGGACCCAGAAAAGATTGCAGCAATTATAAATTGGCCGTCACCAAAAAGCTTATTTGAGGTACGTAGTTTTCATGGACTGGCAAGTTTTTATCGGAAATTTATTAAAAATTTCAGTGAAATCTGCGCACCAATGTTAGAGACCATCAAAAAGGCAAGTCAACCTTTTTGCTGGACCAAGGCGGCAGAAGACAGTTTTCAGCTTTTGAAGCGGAAGATCACGGAGAGGCCAATCTTGAGACTGCCCGACTTTAATAAACTTTTCCAGGTTCGATGTGATGCAAGTGGAACAGCTATTGGCACTGTGCTCAGTCAAGAAGACAGACCAGTGGCGTTCTTTAGTGAAAAACTAAATGAGAGTCGGCAGAAATATTCCTCATATGACAAGGAATTTTATGCAGTGGTCCAAGCTTTGAAACATTGGAGACACTACCTACTGGGCAATGAATTCGTTTTGTTCTCTGATAATTCGGCATTACAATATGTAATGCAGCAGCACAAGTTAAACCATAAGCACGCCAAGTGGGTAGAATATTTGCAGAGTTTTACTTTTGTGTTAAAACACATAAGTGGGCAAGCCAACAAAGTGGCAGATGCTTTGAGCAGGAGAGCCTTGCTCCTACAGGAAAGCAACATACAGGTGATGGGATTCGAACATCTGAAAGATTTGTATCAGACGGACACAGACTTCAAGGAAGCTTTTGAAGCCTGCCAAAATCCCGTATTGAGAAATGCAAGCCCATGGTTAGATTATAATTTACAGGAAGGATTATTGTTCCGAGGTGGGCAGTTATGTATCCCGGACTGTTCAATGAGGGAGAATATAGTACGGGAGAAGCATAGTGGTGGATTAGCAGGACATTTCGGGATCAACAAAACTTTGGAGCAAATCGGACATTTTTACTATTGGCCTAAAATGAGCAGGGATGTACAAAGATTGGTAAACCGGTGTAAAGTCTGCCAACTGTCCAAGGGACACAGTCAGAATACTGGACTTTACACACCACTACCCGTTCCAAGCAGGCCATGGGATTCGGTCAGCATTGACTTTGTTCTCGGACTGCCTAGAACACAGCGGGGGTATGATTCGGTAATGGTGGTGGTAGACAGATTTTCAAAAATGGCTCATTTTATTCCTTGCCGGAAAACTAGTGACGCCACATATGTGGCACACCTGTTTTTCACAGAAGTTGTTAGATTACATGGCTTACCCAAAACTATCATTTCAGACAGGGATGTAAAGTTCACAGGACACTTTTGGCGCACCCTGTGGAAAAAGTTGGGCACGCAATTGAATTTCAGCTCTGCGTATCATCCGCAGACTGATGGACAAACGGAGGTGGTGAACAGGAGCTTGGGGAATTTATTGCGGAGTTTGACTAGAGAAAATTCACGATTATGGGATCGAGCTCTTGCCCAGGCGGAATTCGCCTATAACGATTCACCCAATCGTAGCACCAGACTTAGCCCATTCTAGATTTTGTATGGCATGCATCCTCGGGGAATACATGAACTGCGAGATTTGGGAAAGCTGGAACGGAGGAGCGTAGATGGGGAAGATTTTGCAGAAGCCATGAGCGAGCTTCATGAAAAAGTCAAATTAAGGTTGCAGGACAGCGTACAGAAATACAAACAGCAAGCAGACTCAAAACGATGAGAGGTGCATTTTAATGTTGGGGACGAGGTCCTTGCACATCTGCGCCGGGAACGGTTTCCTAAAGGCACATATAACAAGTTAAAATATAAGAAAATTGGTCCATGCAAGATCCTACGGAAATTTTCAGCCAACGCTTATGAGATTCAGCTGCCACTGGACATAGGCATATCACCTATTTTTAATGTGGCGGATCTGTTCCCATATCACGCCCAGGCAGAGGATGATAGTGCGGTACAGCTAGAACGGGACACCCAGTTAGAAAGCAGTTCTTGGAAGAAACAGTTACCTTCGGCCCGGACCCATGAAATTGAAGGGATCCTCAACACCCAGGTAGCCAAGAAGACGCGCAGGAAGGAATATCTGCGTTACCTCATCAAGTGGAGAGACCGTCCAATGGAGGACAGCTCGTGGCTCGACGCGGCACAGATTCAGAAGGCTGGTTATTCGGTGGAGGAACTCATGGAACGGAGCCATGAAATTTCTTTTACCCCGGAAGCCTGATGCAGGAGCATCTGGTTAACAGGGCGGAGATAGAAAGAAGGATGACATGGTTTCTGAGAAGGACAGGAGACATAGCTCGCAGAACGGACAACAAGTCTGTTTCGTTTTTATTTTTAAGTATTTTTATTATTTGTTGTTTTTTTGGTTTCTGTTTAAAATGCCTAGAGTACTGTAACAAGTTCTAATTAGGAACAGTAATATTAGTTAGAGTCATTAGTCGCTGAACAGTTATTTACTATTGTAAAAAAAACAAACAGACAAAGGGAAACAAGCTAGCCATAGATAAATGTCAATTATGAAATAACTGATGTAACTGATAATTGAACAACTGACAGCAGTTATCTAACTGCCTGGAAACAATGTACAAAAACGAGGGAAAGCAAGCCCATAGGGGTTCAGCAGTAAGAAGAGAAAAGAAGGAACAGAAATAAATATATTTACATCTTGTTTTCAGTGCACAAACAACTCTTACGTGCGTCCTCAGAAAAATAGAGACTGTACAATTCTATGCTGTGTTTATAATTCATTTTATTTCATGTACAAAACCCATTACAAATTCTTGACAGACTTCGAACTAGCAGAACGACAAACAACCAAACGAGAGGTGACACCGACCAGCACAAGTCACGAGTTACAGCACCCAGACAAATACAGTTACAAGGTATGCAAACGAAACTGAAGGTGATACAAGTTTTCTTTCTGCATATATCTAACAATTCATCTCAGCATAAATACAAATAATAACAGTCCATCTCAGCATACGAAACAGTGTTTAACGCAGCTTCAACCCTACCTAGTTCACAAGCCTAGGGTTTGACAAAAGTCATGAACACAAGCCACGGCGAGGACTATACACTACAGTAGCCAACAACCGTAAACAACGACCCATACAAGAATCCATTACAGACAAGAAACAAGAACAAGTCTACCCGGAAGATATCCAGAACAGCCGGACGCCAATGCCATCGACCCAGTGAGCGGCTCCACCTGTAAAGAGACGAGAGGAGGAAGGGTTAATTTCCAACCCTTGAAGAAAAGCGGGAAACAGAGAAAGTGAAAGGGAAAAATGCAGAGAGCAAGAACACGAAACCATACCTGAAGGTGAGCCATGACTGCGAAGCGAAACCCTCGAACAAACAAACCCTGCTCACAGAGGAGCCGAGTCATTAGAGTCTAAATAAGCTGTGGTGAAGAAATCTAGCATGGAACGAGAGCTTACCAGTTGAAATAGCCGAGAGCCGAACAGGGCAAGCCGCGAAATCCATCAAACTTGGAGGCTGTCGAACCGAGAGTGTAACTAGAAAGCCATTAACTCATAATGCTCAGATAACTATGGACTTTTGAGAGAAACGACCAGACAACACTGAGACAAACGACAACACCAGTGGGAAGCGCCAAACGACAGAGGGACAAGCATACAAATGAACAGAACGAACTTACCAAAGTGACACCAGACCGTCGGGGCAAACAAGCCGGACCAGGAGCAACAGAACCGCAATCAAGCATTTGCTATACAGCAACCGAGCAGGCAGGAACCGCATAGTGTTTTACCGCAGACCATACAACAAACACAAAGGAAAAATCACAGAGACTGTAGAGCCAAACCACCGGGTAACAATAATAACCCAAAGGGCGCGAACAGGGTAAAACCCAAGCGGAAACTTTCCAGAATCCCGAGGAGGACAGTTGTCCACCGATAAGACCACCCCAGTACATGCCAAGTTGATTGTAAATCAAACCTAAATTAATTCCAAATCAAACGTATACTGTCCGGTTCATAGAATTGTTACACATCAGCTAAGGTGAGGCGGGACCACGTGGGCTGGCCCCATCAATAACATTTTCCAATTGGCATTTAGAAATGAAGATGTTTGGAAGTTGATTCATGAGATTTTTAGCATGTGGGAAGACATTGGCATTAAAAACTAGAGGGTCAAAAAGTCTAAGCCATTGATATGTAGCAATAGTAAATCAGCTCCTAAAATGAAGCAGCTTCCAGATGATATGACTATCACACCTTGGAGGGTGATGCAAGGAGTGAAAGATGAAAAAATTGTCAAAACAATATTATCTTGTGTGAGGTCAGGGGAATTGTCATGGGAGGAAATGTTTGAAGAATTTCAAAAGTAAGTTTGTTGAATTATTTTTATTTATTTCTAGATTATATTTATCTTTTTAAATAAAACATGTTGTTCTTGGTAGTACTTGTTATACAAATCATTATATTAACTTTTTGTTACTTTATCTATGCAGTCACAAAGTTTACATGAAAATTCAAGAACAAATGGTTAGATTGTTGAATGAAGATAGTTGGAATGATGTTGTACGCAACTATCCAGATTCAAGTTCTACATCAACATTAAAAGCTTTTTATCTTGCATTTAAAATGGTATCTTGATTTATACATTCATTTTTATTCCTCTGTGTACTATTTTTAATTTATAACTTACACATATATTTGTTTATTTTATAAAAGATGAGGAAGGATGATAATGGAACGCCAGATAGTTTCAAAACCTTTATTGAAAAAATAAAGATCGAAAGACTGAGGAAGCAACATATTAAGAATGTTGAACTTGATCCAACTCTTAATCATTTCATTTGGAATGGGCTAGACACTATTCAATATCAAGTAATACAAGGTGACTGTGAAGACATTGCTAAACTCATACCTAAAAGGGATTATGCTCTAGTCATTGCAGATATTCCCCATGGTTTCAATATTCCAAACATTGAGTATGATAGTGACGCTTATACTTATCAAGCTCTTAGTAAAGTGGTTGCGGGATTTGTAGAAGTCACTTCATCACCATTATGGAGATTTGTGACATTTCATTCAAACACACAATTGGCAATGATATTGTCAAGCTTCAAGGGGAAAGCAAATTCAGGGATGCAGCTTACATGTTAAGACGTTTAAAATGTATATTTGATTAATGTTCAAAAATTCATTTATGTATAAGTTAATTGAACTTTTACTATTTCATGTTATAGGCAAAAGTCAAATCTTCTTAACAATGAAGATCAACAATTTATAAATGATTGTGAGTTCATTCATATTGATAGTTGGGCAAAAGATGCTAGCCATATGTCTATGATTTTTAATCGGGTAGATGGAAAGAGTCATAGCCAAATACTAACTTATGATGCTGTTGTGAGAAACCTAACATATGAAGACAAAGAAGCAAAAGGAGAGATAGTTAACATTTATCAAAAACCACAATTATTGATTAACTATCTTATAGACATATGTTCAAATGAAGGAGATTGGGTTCTGGATTTATTTTCTGGCTCAGGTAAGTTTTATTGTATGGAATTGAATTTCAATATGTTATTTTTTAATTAATATGTCATTTTACTAATTTAGTTCATTATTTCTTTTGTGCTTTATAATTAGGTACAACACTAGCATGTTGCCTTCAAAAAGGAAGAAATTACATTGTAATTGAAAAAGATCCAGTACAATGCAATTTCATTCAGCAAAGAATTAATGCTCTTCAATTTCTTCCAGATGCAATGCAAGAAATTGGGTTGAAGAAAGGGGACTTTAGTGAATCACATGTGGCAAAAAAGGCAAAGGAACCCCAACCACCATTACATGGAATGTTTGGAAAGACATACATTGGGAGATTCACAGACATCAAAGATCCATTAGAAGAGGAAAATGAGCAAAAGGAAGCAGAAAATATTGTGGAAGAAGACAATGATGAAACTCTAGAGGACGAAGAGTTTGGATTATGTGACATTGTTGATTAAATTTAAGTTATGCTTGGAAATCAAGCTTTGCAATGTTTTGACTTTGACATTTTATGAGAAGAATAAACACTCAATTAAGGTTGTTATGCGTTCAATATTTGTAATATGTGATTTTCACATTGATTTTTAAGTTAATCATTATTTTTTGAAAAAAAAAGTGATTATTATTATTTTTTTGACATGAAATTCATAAAAAAAACTATTATTTAACCATTTTTAGTTAAAATTTTCGTATAAAAATTGTGAATTTGACATGTGAATTCTAGCAAAAAAATTATCAAAACGTGTAGTTTTTTAGTTATATTTATGTTAAAAATGGTTATTTTTATGTCCATTGTTAAAAAGTATTGTTTTTTAGAAACAATTATTTCATGTGGATTGAAAAATTAATTAAGGATGTAGAAATATCTAGAATATCGAAAATTCAAAATATTGACCTTCTAATTTAAAAATGCAAAACAATAAAAACCTCACTACAAAAAAATTAAAAATTAAAAAAAAAAAAAAAAAATATATGAAGAAAACGACCACTTCAAAAATGATCAAATTTACAAAATAAGTATTTACATTTTATACATTAGAAAATTTAAAGCCAAAAAATAGGTCTTTTAAAAAAAGGGTCTGATGCAGAATACCCACTTTTTCAAATCAGCATGAAAATCACTACCATTCTAAAACGTGATGTACATAAAAAAAATTAAAGTGCTAAAAACTATGCTCTAAAAAAAACGTGTGTTCTGCATCACCCCTTTTCACAATCAGGTCACTTTTTTGCTATCTCTACGAAATGGGTAACAGTATCAGTTCCTGTTTCAAAGTTTACATTGTTTAACTCTAGTTAAGAGTTGAAGGAGTCAAACTTAGCCACTAGTAGGCTATTGGGTTGTTTTATAATTGGGCCACTAGGGGAAAAAGGGGTTTCATTCTATTCGAGTGCATTTTGTTATAGATGATTAGAGTCGCTGAGAGTGGATAGAGAGAGAGCAAATAGAGAGGTTTTGTACACTATAGTAACCCATGGGGAACTTGTCTCACTCTTTTCTACTTTCATCCATTTCCATTCAGAGAAAGCGAGAGCAACACAGCCTCACCTTCCGACTAGGTTTTCTCTAGTAAGGTTTCTCAGATCATATCTTATGTTCATTATGATTTTTGAGCTTTATTTTGTTGTTCTCTATTTTCCATATTTTATCTATTGCATGCTTAAGCATAACACAATGATTAATGAATCCATAAATCTAAGGAAATATTAACCCTCATAGTGTATATTTCATATTTTCAAATATATCTTTAGTAAATCTATTGTGATGAACTATCCAATGGAATATCGGTGGTAGTTTGGAGATTACTTAATGCATTGCTACATTAATGATTGAAAATGGTTAATCATGGTGAATCTCGTCAACCCTCTTCAACCATTAATGTAATATTAATATAAACATTAATGTAACATTAACATTAGCACCAATGTAGCATCAACACGTGGTTAACCATGGTTGAAAAACATTAAGGTAATAATGTTCAACATTAATGTAACAAAAATACATTATTACATTAATGGTCAACCAAGGTCAACCTTGTCAATGAAGGTCAACCATAGTCAACTATTGCCAATCTAGTCAACACTCTTAAACCATAGTCAACCATCAATAATCGTTAGTAACCATGGACCATTTTCAACCATGGTTAATCCTCATCAACAACTTTTAACCATTAGTTAACCATAGTCAACCCCACACACGTCGATCATCAACTAGCACAACTATATTAATAAGGTGTACGCTAATCGACATAATTTTTTCAGCTTTCATATGCCAAGTGGTACCATTATAAGTGGAGAATGACACCTATCGATATATATATCAACCACTTTATTAATGTGGTTGTGTTAGTTAATAGATGAATGGTAGGGATTTAATCTATATGCAATATCCGTATAATATTGTTAGTAGTAGTCAGGTTAGAAGCTTGAGATTTATCTCAAAGGTAATTTGTGCCCTTTTGCATTTTTAATTAATTAAAAAAAGTTATATATATATATATATTGAAAGAAGTTTTTTTTGGGCATGTAGTATTGGTAAGCCATGGTATTGACCAATGGTATTATAAGGAAACTTATTTATAGGTTAAGAATCTCCATTGTAAAGTTGGGGCACTCTATGGTTAAGAATTTTGTTACACAATTTTTTTATGTATATATGCTTAAATAATATAATTTTTATTTTAACAACAACAATAATAATAATAATAATGATGATGATAATACAATTATATTTTTATTTTTCAAATATTGTTATAAGGTAAGTTTTTCGATGTATATCATAGATTGATATCTATTAATATTTCTAGCCATTTAATTTGTATAATTGTAATAATTAAATTAAAAAAAAATATATTTTATTAACAATATATTACCATATGTATATTTTAGATAAAGGTTTTGATTAATAATGACTTTTTTTAATATTATTTTTCCTATATTATTCTTAAAATTAATTAAAAAAAATTTAAAGATTTTTTTTTAAATAATATTCTTATAAATCTAAATAACAAACTACAACATGAATGGATACATTAAAAAACATATACTTAAAAAAGTTACATTAACCTTAATCAAAATTTGTGTAACAAATATATTTACATTTTAAGTTGTAGTAAGTATCATACCATTACAGGAAAATTAATATAAAAACATTGAAAATTGATTCGATTTGATTTTTTTTTTATAATCAATGCTATAGCTTGGTCATATTCACTGAAGTCTTATGTTGCAGGTTCATGTCAACAAAAATAAATTTTGATTAGGTTTAAGATCAAAATTGAGCCTTCAAGACTTATCATAGTTCTATACAAATTTAAGGACTTTTTAAAACTTCTTAATATAATGGTACCCAATGACATTTACAAATTTATACAAGTTTAAGGACTTTTTAAAACTTCTTAATATAATGGTACCCAATGACACTTACAAATTTATAGTATATTTATTACCACTAATACAAATTTATACAAGTTTAAAGACTTTTAAAAACTTCTTAATATAATGGTACCCAATGACGCTTACAAATTTATAGTATATTTATTACCACTATTACAACTTTAAGGACTTTTTAAAACTTCTTAATATAATGGTACCCAATGACACTTACAAATTTATAGTATATTTATTACCTACCATAAAATTTTAATATAATATTTTTGTTTTTCATAACTTTATAAATCATGAAAACTCTCCTTACATTTATAACAAGTCCATTTATCACTAGTCTAGTCTATTTAATACTTAATATTTATCGTGAAAATGTGGTATGCCTAATCCACCAAACATTTGTGTGGTGTGACATCAATTCTAATAATCTCTTAAGAAGTTCTAAGAAATAGTGAATTGTATTTTGTTGACCTTGATTTCTGATAAGGGAAAATACACACTTTATTCCATGTGCTATGAAAGAACAACATGGAATGTATTGTATGTGTTTTGGCATTGGTATGAAATTTGTGCTTGGTAGTGGAAGCCAACCTAATGCATTATATGAAAGCACTCACAATGGGCGTAGAAGTGATAATTGGTGTTGGGTAGTTCATTCTCCATTCCAAATTTGCATGCCTCTGCACCCTATGTTTATTTTTACAATTATAATTATTATTAACTTCATTTGTGTAGATTGTTTTGCGACCATAATAATTCTCATCATCTTTATTGATTGGAAACAAATTTATATTTATATTTTTTGGGGAAGAATTTTATGGTATAAGTTAACGTGAAAATAATAATTTAAATATATTATGATTTAGATTTTGGTGGGATTATTTTTTTTTTAAATTATTTTATTTAAAAATTGGTTAAAAAATTTAAAAGAATCGTTGTAATTTTATATATCAATTATTAAAATTGCACAATCTAAATTTAAATGTAATAAGGGTTTTAGAAGCATTGGATTTAATTTGCAATAAAAATGTAAACTTAGTAATTAAAAATTATAATTTCGACAATTCTTTTATATCTAGATTCTAATGATAGTTGGTAGAAAAAGTTCAAATCATAAAATGTTGAGACTTCTCCATTCATTATATATATATAAGTCTCATTCATTATATATATATATATATATATGTATGTATATATCTATATCTATATATATATATATATATATATATATATGGTCACTATGGAATTATTCCAATCCAATAACAAAACCTGGAAAACATTGGATATATGGAAAAAAACAATAGATATATGGAAATCCCTATAGAAGAGGAAGTGGGCATAAAAGAGGACAATATTTGTGCATATATCCTCATTTCTCACGTGTTGCGATTTATTTGCAAGGGAAAAAATGAAGAAATTGTATTTGAAGCCTATATAGAAAAAAATATGGGCCATGAAAAGTTACAAATTCATTTTTTTAGTGGAGCACCTATGCTCAAATTTTTATCGTCTTCCAAGGTCTATGGAAAGGCACCACATATCACCACCCATCCTTGACCAATGATAAGGCCACAACCTTTTTTCCAAGTTAATTTTTCTAAACCCATGTCACCATCACCTATCTATATCCGCTAATAAGGCTACATGTTCTTGTTGTTGGTTATCATAAACCCCTACCACTTGTCTTTTGGTTTGCTCCATCACCACCTCTAGATTTGTAGAATCACTAACTCTTTTCCCTTTTAGTCAATGCCTCTTCTTCCTCATCTTTTCTCTAGGACAACACATCTTGATAAGCACCCTTAATTTGACAACTCACAAAAGAAATTGTTGTTGTTTGAATATAATAAATAATACCTGTGACTGAATACCACATTCACCAACACTCACTTGCTAATTCTACTTGACTTATGGCAAAAAATAATCTTTTCTATAACGATCGATTTTTTCGACCCACAAGTTCTATAGATCTTTCTTCCACTAATACACATTGTTCTATTATCTTCTTCTTCTTCATACATTGACTTCAAACAAAATTTCACAAGTCAAATCACTTTCTTTCCTCACATAGTGGGTTTGTTCTCTCACAAAATGTTTTGGTTGTCTCCTTAATCATATTGTTTATTATTGTGGTAATGGATAAATTTATCTCCTTATATACATTGCTTTTCTACCCACTTAAGAGATTATCCATGGATGAGTTATTCTCTAGAAACTTACCAACAAATGAGCAATTCCATGGGCAGGTAATCCTGATAATGCTTTCATGCATCTTTTTGAGTTTGGAAAGTGGAAGCAATATGAGAAGCATAATGAAGCCATAACTTCATTAATATTAAAGTATCAAAGTCGTGCAATTATAATGCAATTGCTTAGAGACAAGGATTCCACCATAAGTAAGTGTGATACCACCATTGAAACCACTACAATAGCTAGTTTTGGTAGGGGTTGAGGTTAAAGGTTCCAAGTGGTGTCAAAGAAACCTACAAGAGCATTCAAAAACTACATATTTTGATGTTTACAAATGTATGGTGTTCCAAAATTTACTTTTGATAGGTAAGGGGTGAAGAAACGTTGAATGGTATCCATTCTCACAAATATTTATAATGGGAGGTATACCAACAGGCTCATCTAAGAGAAATTTTGGGGCATAGTAAAATCAAATTGAACATAGCACAATCATAATAGTTATCCATCCAAAATAGTAACAAAATGGAGCTACTATTTGTAATTTATTCAAAATCTCAAAAGGCTTCCCATGCCCTTGAGAATGAAGACTTAAAATAAGCTTCTATAAAAACAAATAAATCATCAAATATTGTAGCTCAAATGCACAAGGAAAAATCAAGGAATTAAACCTTTAGAATAAAAAACATGTTACCTCTTCAACAATGATTTGTTAAACTCTTCACCATGTAAGCTCTTGTAACTATTATGAAATTCCTCCACCCTCATGTAAGTACATGGTCATCCCCCAGGGTTTGCAAGGAAACCACCATGGAATTTTTGTCTCATCATAGCTCCACATGCACACAAAATAGAGTTTTTATATGGAACTTACATGTCATGACACATAATTCCATCTTCTTCCACTTCCAAATATGCTAATTTATAACATGAAAAGTATAAAAAGTGGCACTTGCAACTTTTAGTGTACATGTTGAAGATGATTTAGAATAACATGGTGAATACGACATATGATAAACAAGATCAGTAAACATGGAATGCGAGTCTTAGATTGGTTGCAAGAATAAAATATAGGTAATGACAATGGACACATGTGCATGTTATTTTGGATATACTTGCATATGAAAAATAACAAGAGAATAGACATTATCAAATAGACTAAAGAGGGTTAAAGTGTGGGAGAATTGAGTGAAAGGGATTCTAGTTTCCAAAATAATTATATCATATTCATATTTAGGCTTTGATTGATATTCATTCATGTACTTTGCCATGGTCAATGCCAAATCCAATAATGATATTTTTTATCATCATCGTCCTCATTTTCATTTTCATTTTTATTTAATTACATTTAGCATCCCTCCTTCCCATGTTTGGGGCCATTCCCATGCATTATGACGACAATAATAACAAGCATGTCATCTCCATTCTCAATTTCTCACCACAACACCTTTATCTCATTGGCTTTCAGTAGTGGGAGAGTGCCAAGGAAACCAACAACTACAAGAATAAGGAATCAATATAGAAGATCATCAATAATATGTATTAAATCAATTCACGATGAGCCATGGTTCTTTTTTTTTGTTTGCTTTGCATATATAGAAATAAGAACCATTCTTTACTACATTTTGACCAATTTTCAATCTTAACAATGAAGAAAGGTGGTAAACCATAACAAACAAAACCACTATCATCTTCTTCAATGGAACAAATGAATTCCATGAATGTATGTGGCCGCTTCATTAGATATTCTCTATAAGCTTAACTTAAGACCCAATAAATGCACCAATACCACACAATTGCAAATAATTTATCCGACAAACATATCATCCCTTATATTGGCTTTGGTATATATATATATATATATATATATATATATATATATATATATATATATATATATATATATATATATATATACACGCCAAAACCAGTATAAAGGATGATTATGTTTTTTAGCTAAATTATTTACAATTGTGCCAAAACCAGTATAAAGGATGATTATGTTTGTTAGCTAAATTATTTACAATTGTGAATAACAGTATTGTATTGGTATTGGTATTACAAGTATATATATAAACTTGTATCCCCTTTAATCATTGGCATCCCAATGTTAAATATGATATATACTAATATTTGATTTTAGTTAAATAAATTAGTGTTATCGCCATCACAATAAGAAAGCATTGATTTTGCACATTGATGATGTTCACTTCACACACTTTTTTAAATGACACACAAAGGTTTAGTTGTTTTCTCAATGGGTGCTATAATCTTGGTTTCATAGGGATGGCATTTACAATTCACTATCGTGTCTTGTCGTATTAACATGGCTTCAATGCTAAGCTCAATTATCATTATCATTTGTTAGGATCTACAAAATGCATTTAATATTATAATGAATGCAATCTTGATAATTATTATAGAAAACCTTCAAATAAAAGACCAAAGAACCAATGCCTACGCTAATGATGTTGCATAACTAGGGGAAACACCACTTTATTGAACTCTTGGACTTTGTTCATTATAGAACATCTATCGACTCCTTTACAAAATGACGTGATGAGGTTTCTAATCACACCATTTGGTAATGTTATGTGTAAATCCAATATGTATGGAAAGTTTAAATCCACTATCTAGCATGCTATGGACTTGCTAGAGTGAAAGATTACACTAAAACACGTTATTCAATTTATGGATTATCAAAAGAGAAACATGAAAAACTAATAGATTTTTTCCTATACACTATTGCATTGATCGTGAAGAATGAGCTTTTAACTAAATTATTTAGTGATGGACAATAGAGGTTATTTTCATTTAAGTGGTTTGAGTTAATATGATAAATAACATAGATTTCCAACTCTTTCAATGTTGTCTATGTTGTTTGTAGGTTGTTTGATACATTACTAATGACAATATGTGCTAAGCATGAAATTTTATAAATTATGACAAAATAAAAAATAAAAAAAACAATGTGTTGTTTGAAATAACTTTTTTAGTAAGGAATTAATTGTTGAATTACTATTAAATGTCTCTCTAAAGAAAATATTGTCAGTTTCTTCAATGTCCTTGAAGGAAGAAAATCCTTCTATTTTGTTGTTTGTTCATTGAACTATAGAAAAATCTCCATTTCTCTTTCTTTAACTCCACAAGTGTTTCTACTTATTTTATTTTAAAAAATAAAAGGAGACCAAATTAGAAATTTGAGTTTATTGTTGTTTGTTTTTTCATTCCTTTATAAAAAGAAGGAGAAATTAGTGTAGAATATTAGATTTCGCTAGAGAAGTAATGACATTGCCATATTATAATGCAAAACTAACATCTATTTGCAAGCAACACAAGACTTGGATTTTGTAATAATAACAAAGTCTCTCAAGTATAGTCAAAATAATCCATCTTAAGACCTCTAACCAGATGAAAGTTAAGAAGGAAACTACCAATCATGAGAGGAAAGTTTCCTTGAAAACTACATTAATGGAAAAATAACAAAAGGAAGAAGAGCTTCAAAAGAGAATTGAAGGAGAAAAACGAAGAGAAGTAGTCCTAGAAAGTGAACCTACAAGTATGGGGTTTTTATTTGTAAAAATACCAAAGGGAGATGAGAACCTAAAAGAACTCACCCATGAAGTACTAAAATCATGCAAAATATGTGAACGTAGAAGCCTTGTAGGTAACATCGACATGCCATACTCCATTTGAGGAAATGGAATCTTTATTGTGACAATCCCAAATCAAAACAAGGAGAATATCACTACTTTGGAAGAGATAAAAGTTTCCCTTGAATATGAGAAAGGAAGATTTTTGGGCTTGTAATCAATCATTTTTAGTCTTCAGTAAAATATCTTTAGTAACATTTCAACTATATGCAATAAGAGAAATGCAAAAAAAATTCATTTCCATACTTTTTTTTCATTAGATTTGTTAGATAATGGATATATTTGGATCTCTGTAATAGCCCCTGGTTGATTTCGTATGTAAATAAAAATAAGACCAAGGTCATGGGACATGTATTCCAAGCTAAATGTTGGGAAAAACATAGTGATGGGTATCACTGGTGATTAATTAATGGCTATGGAAATTGGCAAAGGCATTGACAAAGGAAAAGTGACAATAATTGGTATTTTATTTATGAAAATAAAGGAAAATAGGAGAAAAGGGAGATGAAAGGTCACATATTTGCATGTGAGGAAAATTTAAAGAAAAATGAAGAAAATAGAGGCCTCAATAATAAAAAGGCTTCTAAGGATCAGTTCACAACCTTTTGTCAATTTTAACTTAGAGCTTTCTTCTATTATCTCATTCTCTCATACTCTTGCACACTTAGAGAAATCTTGGAGCATTCTTGGAGCACTCTAGTTTTTACTTGGATTGGAGAAGAAGGCAAGGGAAAGCAGAGAAGTGCAAGAAAGTAGGTGGATCAACAACTACACCTGGATTGCTTTGAAGGTAACATGTTACATGTGTGATTTCCTTGTTGATTTATGAATGCATGGTATATGCATGTGATTTTCTAGTTATGTGCTGTCATTAGCGTGGAGGATTACCTGGATTGAAAATGGTTTTAGCCTTGCCTTTCCATTTCTTGGATAACCATGGTGTTGTGGGTTTTTCCACTTGATTTTTTTCTAATTGGTGCTCATAATTCCTTATGGTTGTGGGTTGGAACAAACACTCTAGAAGCCCTGGAACAACTTGGTTTGAGTTACTAGTCCTGGAGCCTAGGTTGGGACAAACGATCTGGAGCCCTTGTTGGGTTGAGTTACTAGTCCCTAGAGTTGGGTTGGACAAATGCTATGGAGCCTTGGAAGGTTGTGGGTTGAGTTACTAGTTCCTGGAGCCCTAAACAACTTGGGTAGAGACTAATCTAGTTGGTGTTAGTGATGTCCGACTCTGAGGTGGAATCGCTAGTTGAGGGTTGAGGTGGTTTGGCCTTTCGAAGCCCTGGTTTAGTTTGTATTGGTTTATTCCACGAGTGCCCACATTCAAGCTTGGAATATGGCGCGAGGGTGATTGGATGGAAGAGAGATATCATTCAACCCAATTTATGGTGGGATGGTACATGGAAGTCCCTGACTTGGTTGGTATTTTCATATGTTAATAAGAGTTATTCTTCTATTGTGAATCATGTATATATGTATTGAATATGTTGGCAATATTATGACTGAGTTTCCATGGTTTATATGCTAGTTATTTTCTGGTTATACACTGGTCATATGATGTGTATCTCATATGGATCTTGTCATGAATTGTTTAACTATTAATTAATTGATGAAAATATGGACTAATGCGTTGTTGCAGAGATGTGGAGAGGGCATAGGGCCTTCTTAGTGATTCTCAAATGAATCTTAGACTTTTATAGCTTACATGTTTGTCATTTGTTTGACGAAATGTCTGTTGTGTTCTAAGCAGTCTAGGTCAAGTTCTGCCTTCAAGTTTGTATGTTTAGCCTTCTTTTCATGTCATTAATGATTCTGAGATGTTTCAAGAAGTTATGGGTAGTCGTCTGGAGGTTGACCTGGAATTGAGGCTCATATCTTGGGACCATACCCTCTGAATTGGACACTTAGGGTCACAACTGAACCCAGGCAAGCTTGTGCATGTGGTTGGAGGCCTATAACTGCATGGAGGCCTTGTCATGCATGCAGTTGGGGGTTAAAGTGTGTGAAAAGGAGCCCCAACTCAGGGTTTGGTGCCCTGGGGTGGTTCTTTGGTCCCGAGTGTCCCTGTAGCCGTGTGGAATGTTTTGAGTTGTCAATCGGTGGTTAGTTGTAGGCCCCACTTCCTTAACTAGAGCTAGGAGGTCGGGTCATGTCATAGTAACTCTTTGTCTAATGTTTACCTTGACAGGCAAGTGAAATTGGGTAAATAAGGGAGGGGTGGTTACAATCTCAATAAAAATATAATTTGGATGTTAATTTCATTTGAAACATAAATTTAACTATAGTACATGTAAAATTATTTTGAAAGACTATTTATTTTAAGGGATTAAATTCCTTTTCTATCTAATATGTTTCATAAATGGATGTTTTAGTTCGACATTCATTAATTCAATTTTTTTAATCATAATATTATTAAAACCATCTTTACTATTTTACTCTATATATTGTGTCAATCAAAATTAATATATTTTACTAAAAATTAACAAAGTAACATCATTACATAATTTTGCACTATGGAAAGAAAACATAAGCATCAATAATTTCATACATCCAGGAAATTAAACATAAAAATCAATTAAAATATCTTTACTTTCAAATTTCATTCCATCATCTAATAGGAAAGTTTAATAAAATGGAGGAAAATATCTATTATTATTTTTCAATTTTATTTATTCTTATTTTTATTATTTTTATCAATAATTTCTTGAACTAAGTTTTTACTATTGTTTTTGTTGCATGGTCTAACTTTTTTTTTTTTTTTTTACCTTTAACATCATTTTTATTACCATGGGAAAGAAAGATACTAATGAAAAAAAATTAAAGAAAATATATTTTATTATTTTTACTTTTTTTTTTCCTTATCATTTACTTAGTTTTTACAATTTTTCTATCACATTATCTTTCATCTCTTTTTTTCTTCTTCTTTAAAAATATTGTTATTACCATTGTCATGAAGAACATGTGTAATATGCAATGTTGCTACTTAGTACGTGCTTCTTATGCAAAAAATAATTGATAACAAAAGTTATTGTAACTAGGATAAAAATAATACTACTACCATGTAAAAAATTGTCTATATTTATAGCAATTTTTAAAATATATTATTCTAGGTAGATTAATATGTTGAGTAGTAAAGTTACTTTTATCATTTCTATGTTAAATGAAATGAGAAGCAAATCAATTTTTATATTGATCCAATGCATATCTAATACCTAATGCTTAGTTTAAATATAGCTAAGTTAAAATAAAAAAAACAATAAAGATGGATAGATGAATAAACTAAGAACTGTACTAAATAACGAATCAAGAAATAGAATTCCCTGGGAAACTTGGCACGATAGGACGGAGCTCTGCAACTTCAATGGCGACCCCTCGTTATCATCTTACAGGGAGGCTTTCTTCTAGGCTTGCAACAGTTCAGTTGAAGGCGTTCTCAAGTTTGCAGGTGTCCTCTCTCATCTAGAGAAGGAATCAAGTCTGGAAAGGGGTTCCTTACTATTTTTACTTTCGTAAAAAGGGTTTCACTTGTCTCAATTTCACCTGTAATCTCCAAGACTACATGGTCGGGGCAATGTCCACCAGTCATCCCTTCTCGGGTGTGAGCCACGGTCCCTCTTGCAGCAACAGGATGGCGAGGAGATGGCCAGGGTTACTGGCACGCCATGCGACACCGCTGACGCATTGCATCAACCAGACCAGCCAGAGATATACCTTGGCAACAGATCCGCCGCCCACAAGACAGTGCGAGAGTGGATAGGGGCCGAGGGGCCTGTTGCGTCCCGGTTTTCAACAGGACAGGGGAGGTCCCACACAAATGTATGGAGGCCAACTACAGCGAACCCAATAAAACTTGATGCAATGACTGGGTACTTAAAAAATGACCCATACAAACCAGATCTGGAGGAACCATGGCTTGGACAGAATACAAAAATCAGTGGTGCATTGGGGTTTACAGAGAAAATGCCCAATCCAACAGATCGTGGCTCCAAAATGGTTGTTTCAAACTGTATGGGTGAAGATCTAATACAAATCTTCATCAAATTGATAGGGGGCAGACATCATTGCATGTGGCTCAGAAAGGGGCTGAATATTCAAGAGTTAAAGAAGGAAATCCAGATCCAACTTGGAACCCCCACCAAATATCAAAATCTGATATATACAGGACATAGTCTACAGGATTTCCATACACTATAGGAATATGGTATCATCAATGATTCAACCATCATTCTTAATCTAAGACTGTGTGGCAGATGCAATGAAGCCAGCTCAAAAAATACAGGTTCCTTTCATGACGCGGTCAAAGGAAAGGAAAAAGTACAACACAAATCAGCACCAACACTAGAGCTACCAAGTCCCTACATTGTGGAACAAAAACTGGAATCCCCAATGCTCCAAGTAACTCTGTCAGAGGTAACTAATTTGCACACTGATCTATCCAAAAATGATGCAATTTGTAGATTTAATGGGTTTTGGCCAAAATCTGATGCTCTGCATCAATGGATCTTCTCCACATGGTCACCTAACTGTGAAATACACCTATGCTCAAAAGGTTTTTTCATAGTTAGATTCAACACAGAACAAGAACGAGACAATATTATCAATCAGGGGCCTTGGTTTTGGGGCAATGTTGGCCTCTTCACCACCCCCTGGTTTTCTGATTTTGATGCAAATACTATGAAAGTCTCAACAATGCCTGTTTGGGTGAGGCTACATAACCTCCCTCTACACTTCTGGCATCACAAAGTTTTAATAGCCATTGGGAATTCCTTGGGGAAATTCCTAAAAATAGATGAAGACAGAGTTATCAGGGGAATCTTCACATTTGCCAGAATATGTGTAGAAGTGGATCTGAGTTAGGGGCTACCTGATCACATCACATTGAACTACAACAATACATTGAGGACTCAACCGCTTGACTATGAAAACACAACATTCAGATGTTGCAACTGCATGCAAATAAGGCACCTCCAATACACCTACCCATTGGCCAGAAAGGACCCCAAAGGGAATAAGAAACAACAAAAAAAGCCCAAAGGGTGGCAGCATACCAACCTGTTGGAAGAAGAGGACATACAGACAGAACCTACAGGGAACCAATTAGTACCTGACATACAAATGGGATAGAAATATACTTAGGAAGAAAATACCCCAAATACTCATCTAGGGCCAGACAATATGCAACAACAACAAGAACATCCGCTGGAAGTAAGCGGCATCAAAAGAACTCATGGATCTAAAGGATCAAAATCTGACAAAGAAATTCCAATGAACACAATGGAAAACCAGCTAGTCATAATTGCACCCACTCCCAACTTTGAAGGTTGGCGAAGGGTGGGGAAGAAGAAGGGAAGAAAAGTATAGGCCGATTGGAATTTATTTTTTCTTTTATTTGTAACTTTTGTTCTCCTGCCATTATAGGGATAGCCATCTGCATATGCTTTAAGCATCTACAAAATGTAATTTTTTCATATGAATAAAATTATGACTTTTTCTACGGGAAAAAAAAAATGAATCAAGAAATAAATAATGAATTAAAAAACTAACTAACAACCAATTTGTTATGCTCTTAACCTACAAGACGATACCAGAATACCAAATATGCGAAGAAATATACCCAGAACATAGAACAGTGAGAAATAAGAGCAAGTATTTTATTATTCAGAAAGCAATGTTCACTTGCTTCTTCAAGGGGGCAACCTCCAATAGAGTAGAGCTCGATTGCAAAATAAGACACTATGCTCCTCGAGGGGAGTCTCTATTCATACATGCAATACCATGGGGAAATACCATGGTTCTTATTAATACCATCTATTTTAATACCATGGCCCATTTGCAGCTAACTGTGGTCCCTTCATTAAATGCGGGTTAACCACTTACAATTATTAATATGGGCTTTATTGACTCTTTACTTAACTATAACTATGACTCGATTCTATTACATAAATAAGGGGGTTAGGGTGGGACCCTAACATGCCCTACCCCATAATAACAACCTTGTCCTCAAGGCTGAAGTTGCGGAAACTGCGGAAGAATAGTGACTGGTTCCTAGGTTGCATCTTCTGGAGAGGTGTCTTCCCACTTGACGAGGAATTCCTTGATCATGTGGCCACGCAGGTGCTTTTCTCGTGTATCAAGAACCTGTTCAGGTTGGAGCCAGATTGATCCTTCTTCATCCAGTTAAGGTAGATTGGTTTGAATTTTGCAATTGTTCCCAATCACTTTCTTGAGGCATGAGACATGGAAAACTAGATGGAATTTTGCAGTGGGTGGCAAAGCTAGCTTGTAGGCAACTTCTCCAATGCGCTGAAGTACTTGATACGGTCCGTAGAATTTTGGAGATAGTTTCTGACAACCCTTGTCTTTGAGTGATGTTTGCTTATATGGTTGTAGCCTCAAAAATACTTGATCCCCTTCTTGAAATTGGTGTTCTAGGTGATGTTGATCTACCTGTTGCTTCATGTGGTTTTGAGCTTGATGAAGATTCTCTCTAAGGTGAGCCAACATGGTTGTACGGTTCTGTAGGAGTTGATCCACTGCTTGTACCTTCGAGCATCCCTTGATATAAGAAGTAGGGGAAGGAGAGAGTTGACCATAAACTGCTTCATATGGAGTCATTTTGGTGGTGGTGTGATAGTTGGTGTTATACCACCATTCAACTAGAGGTAACCACTGTACCCAGAGATGTTGCTTTTCTGAAGTGAAACACCTAAGGTATGTTTCTAGACATTTGTTGACTGCTTCAGTTTGAATCAGTTTATGGATGATAGGAAGTACTGAGTTGTAGTTGGGTACCTTATAGCCAGAAGAGTTCCTGCCAAACGTTACTGGTGAAGACCGGGTCACGATCAGACACAATGGAAGTGGGCATGCCATGCAATTTGAAGATCTGATCCATGACATATTGAGCGAACAAAGTCAGTGTAAAAGGGTGGGGTAGGGTGCAAAAATGAGCATACTTAGAAAGTCTGTCCACAACCACCATGATGACTGACCTGTTTCCTGACTTTGGAAGACCCGTAATGAGATCCATAGAAACCTCCATCCAGATTGAGGCCGGGATGGGTAATGGCTGTAATGTGCCTGGGGATTTGATTGTTTCTCCTTTGTGGCGCTGATAGATGTCACATTCAGCTACAAAAGTAAGAATGTCCTTTTTCATGCCTATCCAAAAAAAGATCTGCGAGTGCGAGCATATGTCTTATGAAAGCCTGAATGTCCTGTAGTGGGAGATGAGTGCAACTTTGCCAAAATATGGCTTTTAAGGGTGGATGTTGGTGATATTACGACTCTGTCCTTGTAGCAAAGAATCTCATCATGCCACGAGTAGCTCGCTGTGGAATTGGGATCCACCTGCAATTGATTAATGAGTTGGGAGAGCCAGGGATGTGAAAACCATTCCTTGCAAGCCTCTTCAATCCATTCTGGAATGGAAAGGGAAATTGCGAGCAGGGTACTTTTCTCCTCAAATTGGCAGGATAATGCATCTGCTACAATATTTTCGTGCCCATTCTTGTAAATTATCTCATAATCATATCCCAACATTTTGGTGAGCCATTTATTTTTTTGTGGTGAGGATAGGTGTTGCTCTAAAAAATATTTAAGGCTTTGATGGTCAGTGCGGATTTGGAAATGTTGCCCCAATAAGTATGGTTGCCAGGTATCTACTGCATGTAAGATGGCCATCATCTCCTTCTCATAGGTAGGTTGTCCCATATTCTTTCCACTTAGTTGTTGGCTCGTGAAGGCCAATGGTTGACCTTCCTACATTAAGACTACCCCAATACCTGTACCCAAAGCATCACATTCAATCACAAAAGATTTGGTGAAGTCGGGTAGTGCTAAGACTGGAGTGGAACACATGACATGTTTGAGAGCTGTAAAGGCCTGTTGCGCTTCATCATTCGAGAGGAATGAATTTTTCTTGAGGAGTTGAGTAGGGGGCCTAGAAATGCAACCATAATTGTGGACAAATTTGCGATAGTAGCATGTGAGACCCAATAATCCTCTCAGGCTCTTCAATGTCTTAGGTTGAGGCCAATCCTGCATGGCCTAGATCTTTTTGGGGTCCACCCTGACACCTTCATGCCCCACAATGTGGCCCAAATACTCAACTTATTCCATGCCAAAAGAACACTTGGACATCTTCACAAATAATTTATGCTTGCGGAGCAGTTGCAAGAGCAGATCTACATGTTGAAGATGTGCGGCCCAGGTGCAATTGTAGATGACGATGTCATAAAAGAAAACAAGGACAAATTTTCTGAGATATGGTTTGAGCAGGTGGTTCATAAGGCTCTGAAAAGTGGACGGGGCATTACAAAGACCGAATGGCATGACCAGGAACTCATAATGGCCTTCATGAGTTTGGAAAGTAGTCTTTGGGATGTCTACTTCTTTCATGCGGACTTGGTGGTAGCTGGAGCGAAGGTCAAGCTTAGTAAAGAATTGATCCCCATTTAGTTCATCCAACAAATCATCAACAACCAGAATGGGAAATTTATCTTTGACTGTCAACTTCTTAAGGACCCTGAAGTCTGGACACATACGCCATTCCCCATCTTTCTTGAGCACCATGACCACCAGCGATGAATAAGGACTAATGTTGGGACGAATGACACCTGCTTCCAAGAGTTCATTGATTATTTTTTCTATTTCATTCTTTTGGGAAAACGGGTATCTATAGGGGTGCACATTGGGTGGTTGGGCCCCTATGACCAAAGTAATGCTATGATCATGTTCCCCTCTCGAGGGTGGAAGCTCATGAGGCTTGTCAAAGACTGGCAGATGGTTGTTTAAGATCTGTTGTATCTCAGGATGAATATGAATAGGGTTGGGTTCATAGGCCTGGATGGCATTAAATTGAGCTATGACTCCATGGTGGCCCTTTTTAAACAATTTTTCCATCTGATGTGAGTTGATGATAAAGGGAGCTCTCGTCTGGAGTCCGCGGAGGGTATGTGTGTGGTTGTTCTGCTTAAAGCTCATATATAACTCTTGGAAATCCATTGTGATTGGGCCAGGTGTGCGAAGCCATTCAGCACCGAGGATAATGTTGCACCCTCCCATGTGTATGGAAAACATGTGGGTCTTTAATTGATAATCCCCCATTTGAAGTTTGACATTTTCACAGCAGCCTTCACATTTCATTGTTCCCCCATCAACAATTTGGACCTGGAAGTTAGAAACTGCTCGGACAAAACAATGCACTACTTCTGCGACTCTTTGATGGATAAAATTATGGGTACTTCCACTATCAATCAAGACTACTACTGGTCGATGCTTAATAAAACCTCTAATTTTTAGAGTTTAAGGCGAAGAAATCCCTGCCAAAGCATGCAGTTAGATAACTGGTTCTTCAGGTACATTGTCCTGCTGGTTGTCCTCTTCTTCCTCCTCTGATTGCTCAAGTGGTGGGGCTTCCTCTGATGCACTATGATCAGTAGCATCAATTTGAAAAAATTTGGGCTCCTTGCATTTATGCCTCGGGGAGTATTTCTCATCACAGTAGTAACATAATCCTTGCTTTCTTCTTTCTGCCATTTCTGCAAGTGACACCTTTTGAACCTTGAGTGTCTGGGTAGTGCTTTGAGCCTGTGGGGGGTGACCCTTGGCAATGAAATTTCGCTGATTGGACTGGGCCGCCAATGCACGTTCAACTTCACGAGCTATCCTGCAAGCCTACATCAATGAGCTAGGGTGGTGCAGTCAGACGTGGGCTTGTATGGCTTCTTTGAGACCACTGACAAAACATTCTATGTAGAACTCATCTTGTAAACCTCCAGTGCGGAAAGCTAAGGCTTCAAAGGCTGCAATATATTCATTCATTGTTCTTGTCTGTCTGAGCTTAGTGAGACGGCCCAAAAAGTTAGAGTCATGGTCAAAGAGATCCATAAGAGCTTTTTTGAATGTAACCCACATCACGAGCCTTCTATAGCAACGTTGATGCCATTGCCACCATTGCCATCTTTCATTGTCCAAGTACATGATAGCCACACTAAGTTGAGTCGCATTATCCATGATGTAATTGAGTGTGAAATATTGCTCCATTTGTGCTATCCATGCGGCCGTGTTAGAGCCATCAAATTTATACATGTCCAACTTGGGAGGTCGCGGATGGGATGGTTGGGGGGTGCCAAAGAGGTGCAGAGACTGGCTAGACTCTCCCTCACTGTTTTCATTACCAATATATGCCTCCTCGCATGGCTTCACCTTGCCCTTAGAAAGTGTTGTAGTTATTTCCTTCAGCTTCTCTTGGATTTCTTTCAAGGATGATTCAAGGCTGTCCATCCTCTCATTCGCCATAGTTTGAGCTCTAGTTTGTACCATGCACCGAGCCAATTTACTTGAAATTGGGGACCGCCCGAATTTTTTGGCACTAACAATTGAATGGTATCACCTTGCTCAACCCGTCGTCCTAATTCTTATGGACTAAGTCACCAATAAGCGCCCCGGGGGGTCTCAGACCTTTTTTTTTTTAACTCCTAACGGAGTTTTACTCCTTGCTTAGGAATACTGTAGTAGTCGAATCCTCGAAATGTCAACGCTACCAAAAGTCCTGTGAAAATCACGCCCAGGTATAGGAACCCACACAACTACTCAGATCTGAATGGGAGATCTGATGGATCTGAGAGATCTGAATGGCTAATCGGATAGATCTGAACGGTGAAACAGATTGTTGTTGTGGATCTGATGGATCTAATAGATCTGAATGGATGTTCTGATAAATCTGAACTGCGGAACTGATTGCTATTGCTGCTGCAAAACCCCACTTGCGAGATCTGATCTGGCAGAGATTATGTGTGATCCAGAGATAGAGAAGGGAACTATGGTCTCGAGGAGTGTCAGGTGCTACAGATCACAATATACATAAGGGTCTGACAATAGTACTTGGCCCAATTTTTCAGGGCACTAACCAAGGAGGATCAACTGTACCCTTAGCTGTACAACCCGACTACCCTATCGTATGGGCGAGTAATCTCTCTGAGTGCTGTTCTCGGTGTACTGTAGCAGCAAGACGGCCAACGGTTTATCTATGGCGAGGTTTCAAGGGAGCTAGGGGGCTTCCGATATACCCAGAGGGTACTTGGAAGACAGTCCGTGCACGGTTCTGTCTAATGCGCTACTACTCGAAGGGGTACCCACAGGGGTTACAAGGGAGTCCAACAAGCGTGACCACCTCTTGTATTTTCTGCGTGCATGCCTCCCCAAATCCGCAGGTTTATGCGCTCAATGACAGATCCCGTGGTTTAAAGATGCCGGAACATGTCTCTAGCCAAAATTTTTTTTTGCTAAAAACTGGAGATCCCACCGGCTCTGGAAAGTGCTCTGATACCACTTGTTATGCTCTTAACCTGCAAGACGATACTAGAATACCAAATATGCGACGAAATATAGCCAGAACATAGAACAGTGAGAAATAACAACAAGTATTGTATTATTCAGAAAGCAATGTTCACTTGCCTCTTCGAGGGGGCAACCTCCAATAGAGCAAAGCTCGATTACAAAATAAGACACGATGCTCCTCGAGGGGAGTCTCTATCCTTTATATAGGATTCATACATGCAATACCATGGGGCAATACCATGGTTCTTATTAATACCATCTATCTAATACCATGGCCCATTTGCAACTAACTGTGGTCCCTTCATTAAATGCGGGTTAACCACTTATAATTATTAATATGGGCTTTATTGACTCTTTACTTAACTATAACTATGACTTGATACTATTACATAAATAAGGGGGTTAGGGTGGGAACCTAACACAATTACAATATAAGCTGAGTAGCCTTTAAGTATGCCTTTTTGAAAAGTTTTTAGGTTTATTTTCCGATCTAATTTATCTAGAATCTGGTAGGTCATGAAATCACATGTTTGATAGGTAAACTCTTCACAATCAAAGTGCCCCATGGGTTTTTGAGGGTGCCGAATCTATATATGCAATGAAAAAACCAGTTTAAACAACACAAATTAAGATTTGGCCACGATTTTTTCGTCAGATTCCAACTAGAAATCTGTCAAAAACTCCAAAAAAGCACACTTTAAGACTAATCCCAATATAATCTTCTGTCGACAGATATAAAAAACTAAAATATCACCTTATTAAACTATTTTTTTTTCTATTTAATTTATTTCAAACTAACACAATCCCCTCAATCTTCCTAAGCATTAGTAGTTTTATAATCCCTTCAGACATAAACATAATATCTTGATAATTTCTCAATATACATTACCTGAATGCCTCTAAGAGAGAGGCCTAATGATTTAAAATTAATCACATACTTGCTCCCAAATGAAATTATTATTGGACACGCGGTCATCATGCAACCACAAAAAAGATGTAGTTATCTCAGTTTCTTAAATATTGACACAACCGACCTACTGTAAAAATAAGGATATTATGAAACAAATACGAGCCGTCTTAATTATACCGATTTTCTTTGAATTCTCCATTTAAAAACAAGTACTATACATTAAATTGATTCACATGTG
Organism: Pinus tabuliformis; assembly: GCA_031772625.1. NCBI lineage: Eukaryota > Viridiplantae > Streptophyta > Pinopsida > Pinales > Pinaceae > Pinus > Pinus tabuliformis. The sequence goes on from CM062819.1 coordinate 592,213,790, forward strand.
CCAATTATATATATCATTTTTACACTTACCATTCAAAATTAAACCACATAAAACTAGTTTAATCAATGATTTCAACTAATCAAAAAATAGAATTTTCCAATTTATTTTTTTTTTAAAATGATTTTAATTTTTATAAAATTAAATCTAATATAATAATTTCTACAAAACTTTATAAAAAATTTTACATAACAAAAGAGTCAAATATTTTTTTATCATAAAACAAAAACAATATAATCTACTCGATAAATACTAAAAGAAATTGAATCCAACAAGTGTTACATAGTAGCTATTCCCTTCCGCTTAGCTTAAAGATATGTAAATTAAAGTGAAAAACAATAAAAGAGCTATGTGACGTTGGCTATGAAAACTCTCAACAGAACATTGGCTATCTGAAGTGTCTACTAGAAATTCAATTGTGTGCATAATGAACATTTCGTTCCAACATTTACTGAGGACTGATTTAGTCTCCAAAAAGGAGTTAAGTAGTTCTAAGTGGGATTTGTATATAGATAGGATGATCTTGGTCCTAGTGAACTAATTTTGATGTGGGCCTTTGAAGAAATCAAATGAAATCGGATTAATCTACATTCAATTAAATTGGTTCTTAAATTTTTACACAAAACTAAAAAAAATTACATAATTTTTTCTGGAAATTCTTCTACAATATAAACAACTATAAACTTTACCCGGGAGAAGTGCTAGTGGATTTCCACTGCATATATATTTCATGGGAAAAAATATTTATTGAAAATATAGAAATTAATATATCTAGTCAAATTTATGGTAAAAATATATTTATATTAACATTGTGTATCTTAAAAGAATGTGTTCACTTCTACCAATTACTTCAAGGTAGAATTTCTAATTTGTGAAACTATGTGTATTGTAAGTTTTTAGTCATTGTGAACATTTTTCTCGAAATGCAGGGTGGAATATCAAATTTTAAGCTTCCTTGGCCATATAAGTGTTAGCTTCACACCTGTAATGAGTACTTTGACTCCAAGTATTTCAGCATTGATTAAGAAGCATTGAAAACTAGATTGTTTTCAAAACTTCGGGAGCATGTTTATAAAATAGAACATGAATAATTCTAATTTTGTTATTTTGAGCATTTATTTGATTGTTCTATTTAAATAAGTACTGACAACAGTAAAGAATTTTTCAGTGCCAATCCATCTCCGGATTACTAAGGTCTAGAAAAACATATATCCCTTATAAATTATTAACTAATTATGTTATATCAATACCATAATGATGATCATTGTCATAAACTGTTATCATTTTAAAAATAAATAAAAAATGTTTAAATAAAAATGCATTTTATACCACTCATTTTTTGTTATTTGCTATTATTTATAGCAAGATATTATTTATACAAAAATATTTATATTTGGTACACACCTTGATACCATGTTGGGAACTCAATAGCTAATCGAAATATAAATATTGTTTAGATTTTGTTTTCTCATTAAATGGAAGAAAACATGAGATTAAGCACCATGAATACCCCACCGCGAACTCACACTTCAATGGAACATACTGCATGGCCCCCAAAACCTACTCAAATTTAACTATACATAGACAGAGAGGCGACCATTAATGGTGTATGTTGAATTGCTCAGTGTAGACAGAGAGGCAGCCATTAATGACATATGTTGAATTGCTCAGTGTGATTGCGACAAGTATATAAAATTTGGCACAAATATATGCGATATAGAGTTGGGTATCCATACAGAAATAACCAATTATTGAAGTACACAATGAGTGGAGACGCTCCTAAGTTTGTGCAAGTGGGAGCCTCAACATGCACTCTATCCAACATTCTGAGTGACAATATGACTTAAAAAACCTACGGATATGTCAGCACTACTTAATCTCATAAAGATTGGATTGCACATGTAATATTAGAACATATTTGATTTGATTTGAAGGTACAATGCAGTAAATCCTCCAACACAGATTTCTAGGTATTGGCCAATAAGATGTGTAAATAAACCACCAATGAGATAAGAGATAAATATGAATAACAAAAAGATAAAAAATAAAATAAAATAAAATACTAAAATGTAACTTTAGTAAATAAAAAAATATTTGTTATCTTTGACCAAATTAATTCAAAATCAGCATAAACTAAATGCATAATACTTGTTGCGGCAGGTAAAATAAGAAACAGGGGACCAATTAAAAACAATTTAAAGTCTCATAATGCAACATAAACTGAATGCATAATACTTACTGCGACAGGTATAATAAAAGAGGGACCAATTAAAAATAATTTAAAGTCTCATAATGCATACATGAACTCACTACAATGATGTGATAATGTAGAATAGTTCATTGTAAAAAAAAGATAAAGAGTAGTCAAAATGATATGATAATGTAAAATAGTTCATTATAAAAAAAAGATAAAGAATAGTTAAAAAAAAAGATTGTATTCAAATAAATTAAGTTTTAAAAATCTATTTTATTTTCATATATATATATATATATATATATATATATATAAATTAATTAAAATTTTTAAAAACCAAATTCAAAACTACAACATAATTCTAATAAAATTTTAAAAACAAAAAACACCTTTTAAAAAACACTTAACCATGTTCCACACTTCACACCATATTCTACACTCCACACAAATGAACATGAATAGGCAATGAAGAGCAAACTAAGGATAACCAAGTCCGAACATGAATTGTCAATGAAGAACAAACTGAGGATACCCAAGTCCAAACACATATTGAATTCATAGAATATCTAGTCAAAGTCCAAACACATTGAAATCATAGAAACTGAGGATACCCAAGTCCAAACACATATTGAATTCATAGAATATCTAGTCAAAGTCCAAACACATTGAAATCATAGAATACCTAGTCTACTGCAAAAAAAAACTGTTATGAAAAAAATAATAAAATCAAATATTAATATTTAAATTAAGTTGTAATTTTCTAATAATTTTTAATATTTTTAAAATAAGTTTTATTTAATTATAAAGATGGACTTCAAATAAATCAAATATTAGTATTTAAAATAAATTATAATTCTTTTATTTAATTTATAACATATTTAAAATAAAATAAATCTAACTTTAAATGGGTTTTCAAAGTGAAACGAAGTTTACTCAATGACCTGATAAAAATGTCACAAGTTGACCAAGCCTGTCAATAAAAATGTGCCATAGGGAGACAGCTCTTCTCTCACATTACAAGCCTCGAGGAAAACTTTATGTGCGAAATTTCGGGACGAGGACGAGCTTGAGCTTTTCTAAATCAGAGGAATGAAGCAATTGGCCAGGCGGCATGTACTATGGTTATGGGTTTGGAACCTACCTTGAACCCAAGTCGTAACGGCTCAAGGTCTGCACAGATGCAGTTATAACATTTCCTATAGACAACCCAAGTCGTAACATTACAAGCCTCGAGGAAAACTTTATGTGCGAAATTTCGGGACGAGGACGAGGACGAGCTTGAGCTTTTCTAAATCAGACGAATGAAGCAATTGGCCAGGCGGCATGTACTATGGTTATCGGTTTGGAACCTACCTTGAACCCAAGTCGTAACGGCTCAAGGTCTGCACAGATGCAGTTATAACATTTCCTATAGACAACCCAAGTCGTAACGGCTCAAGGTCTGCACAGATGCAGTTATAACATTTCCTATAGACAGTGCATGCAGGATTCTTGAATCTTACCATTAATGCAACCCTCGTTTTCAGTCTCGTGCTGGTATATGGTACAGGAGGAATCGTTCGTATACTTGCGGGAAAGGTTATGATCTCTAAAATGCAGAAATTGGGTTCATCTGGTATGAAAATCTCTACAGCTTAAACACAACAAAAACTACTTTTAGAAAACAATAATCCAGAAGTCAAACTGTCGTGCTTTCTGCTGGTAATTTTATGGATCTTTCTCTTCATCATCGATGCCTTTTTTATGAGTTGGGTATGAAATATCCATTGGATTATCAGCGAGCTGTTAGAAAACATAATTCAGACCTATCAAGGAAAAGGAACCATATGCATTTCTCAAATATGTGATATGGTGATATTTCAAATTGAGGAAAACTGTCAATTGGATATTAATTCACTGGTGTGAAGATGATGGTTTGTTATGCCATCACCAGGGTTCGAATCCGGGGAGATCCTACCCCACTCTTGGTGGCATGGTTGTGACAGATAAGCGTCTGGGTGATTTTGGCTGACAGATACCCTTGTCGTGCCATCTCAGCGAAATGAAATATACCCATATCTTGGCATGAAATCTTAGTGGAATGAAGTACAATCGTTTCTGTGTAGTTGGCCTTTCATTTGTGCCGAGTCCCCAAAAATGTTCCATTACAGGAGAAAATAAAGAGAAGAACCATTCTAATGTGAAGAACAAAGAGAAAAACCTTTGTAATGTGAAGAATAGTGGCTCAGCACAACAGCAGTGAAATTCAGTAGAACTCCAGCCCCAGGATGCAATTATATCACACTTGTACAATAATCAGAAGGTACAGATTGATGTCCAAAATAAATAAACCTCAAATCTGAGAATGCCTAGGTATCTTATTAATTCAAGGCCAAGAATACTACAAATACTGCTTTAAGAAAAAATGCACCCCATATGGCAATGTCTTGCCCATTACAACAAACTCCATACACACACCATGCCAGAGACATAAAATCAGCTGTGCTTCCTACTATAGCCAGAGCCCAGGGTACTGTAATCACAGAATATTAGAATATCAGAACAAGTATCTGCAACTCAACCCCTAGAATATCTGTTTAGATGCAGAGTTGGTACTGGGCTTCACAAGCGATTCTCCGTCACTTGCTGTCAAACCCATCAAGGCAATATCTGCTGAAATGTTTTACTTGGAATTTCCATTCTCCCTTGCTGGCATTATATGAAATAAATCTGGCACCCTGCTCTTCAGTTTTCCGTTTTAGCCTTTTCTCAAAATTTTCGACCTCAGGGCCTTTCAAGAACTCTTTACCTGTCTTTTTGTCCTTGCATTTCACATTTAATAGTGATATTTCTGCAGGCTTGTTTAGACCCTGGCCTACAGGAGGCTTTTTGCTTTCATCCATGTACACAAGGATCTCGCACTTGTTGAATTGGATAATGCCCTCCAAGTCTAGGCATCTAACATCTGTTTCCCCAAAAAACTTCACTGATCCATAACCTCTTCTACCCACGACAAAATCTTTAACCTGACAGCAATAATCAGGTTCCGCACTCTCTTTCACTGTTAATTCTTGTATCGTTGGTTCCATATAGTAGTCAGAGTGCCAAAGCTTTGGCATAAGATCTTCAATTTCTGTAGCATGCATATAAGTTGTGGCAGATTCACCATTTCTATTTCTGGATATTGACACATATCCAGACCCTTTAGGGTTATGTTCTTCCAGAGAAACATTCTGTCTTGTAAAAAATTCCGAGGTAAACTTATCAACGGATTTTGATGGCAGAGGACTGTTATAAAGGTCCGCATTATCAGTATCAGCACTTGGCCATGTATCGGTAGTGCCTATCAAACAGAAAAACAATTAGTCAAAAACATCAGAAACCAAGGGGGAGAATTCTGAATAAGATAAATACATCATTTTATTTTTCCCTGCACCATATTATAAAAATTGAGATGAACAAGATGATCAAGCGGATTAGTAATACATACTTTGAGGTTCTTGTGCAGAGGAATTTTCAAGGCTAGGTTGTCCAGCGATAATGTCCACTTCCTGTGTCCAACAGTGTTCCTGCAATTTCTACACAAACAATTATTTTATCATTAAATTTATACAAATTCAAAGCAGGCACGCAAACAAAATCTTGAAAATATTGAAAGATTCACCCACTACCTTAACTTCAATGACTCAGGTACATTTATGATAGCTTTTCATCTTTTAGTTAGTACCTCAACCATAAACTAAGGTACATGGACCATGAATCGTCACATCATCAACCAGCTGACACTTTATCCGACTCCAATTAAATATTATGTTAATTTTTAGAGTGTAAATTGTAATCTTTCTTTTTCACTAAATCTTTACTCAATAGAATTATAGAAAAATCTAAACTTAGAAATAGCTCTGCATGCAGAGTCACCTGATAGTGATTAAACCGTAAACATTTAGTGCTTAAGAGAAAGACATCATAACATCCATGAGTAATTGCTCAAGTTTGGTATTATTCTAGGTGCATGCGCACAGAGGCCATATGGATCTGCTCTTGATATTCAAAAGATATTTTACACTCATTGATATTCATGTATAGGCACACTGATAGGTCTGGATTCTTAATGCATTAATTGAGAAAGACACATATGGAGATGCATATGAATAATCAGAAACAAGGAGATCCCAAACTTCTTTCTTCACGAGAAGAAGCACATTGATAGGTTTGGAATATGGATACTTCAATTCAGAAAGACACATATGGATATGTATACTAATGATCAGCAACAGGAAGCTCCTGAACTTTTTTCTTTACAAGGTGCTTGAGCACCTTTATCTTGCCTCAATCAACCCTCAACTTGCAGTCAGAACCTACATTTGTTTCCAAACTGACTTGCTGACAAATCACTTGCAATTGAATAGAAAGCTTTGCCTCTTGGTTGCAACCATTTAGGAGTACTTCCAACAGCAATCTTCATAACTATTTTTGTATCCTGCATTTAGAGTCCTTAACTACGTGGCTCATTGATTACTTTGAGGCTTGGCAAGTCCAAGATTGCAATGATTGTAACTTATCTATTAAGATTTACTGGGGCAGCTGGTCTCTTGTATGCTTCCCACTGGAGTCTGCTGGGTGCAATAGACGACTGCTGGCTACAACTGTCTTATGTTGAAAATAGGGGTGTATGTTGAAATTCTCGGCACATGTTAACAGTCCTAGCATTCTGACCTAATCCCCCTACTTAAGAACAACAAAACACTGAAAATACTATCAAAACTGCAATTCGATATTTAATAGGCACTTAAACACATCAAACTGAAAATTATAACAGCAAGTAAAACAGATCCGAAACTCAAATTACATCCCTGTTTTATTACTCTGGAAAACAGGAAATAATGGAAGTGTCAAAACCTAATTATAATGACTCATGCTCTCTACTGAACTGAATGCTTAAACCCTACCTTGATCTTTCTTTTATAACCGAGGGAAGGCTTCTAGGGTTACAGAGATAGTCTGATCCAAAAATGGATTCGCTCCCAAAATAAATCCTAACCCCAAGATGAATAGTCTTAACCAGTGTTACTTGGGAGCAGGAGCAACATTTTCAGAGGCTCCCGGTTTGGGAGCGAATACCAGAGCTTTTTTTATATAATATATATATTTTTTATATTTTGATACATATGTCAACAAAAACATGTAGAATAATGAATTAGATATAAAATACATAAAAAAACATAGATTGAACCATGTAACAACAATCATCTAGAAGTTATAATCTTCATCAACCACGTCCACAAGTTAGTAACATACAACATATTGAGTCTCATGATTTATCAATCTTAAAGTTTCAAGCTTTCAAAATTCAATATATAACATTTATCATCATTGATCACCAAAGTTGTACTCGTAAGGTAAGTGTAACCATTACAAGAAATAATATCTAACATGAAATGAAATGTTATCAAATGAAATGAAATGAAACAACTTTCAACTTTCATGAAGCATCATATTCATAATTCATTACTAATGAGTTATAATTGCCAACTTCAAACTTAAATTGTCATATATTGTTTAAAAAAATATCATAATAAATATGAAAGAGTCAATAGTTATTAAAGCTACTAGAAACTAGAAAAGAGAAGTAAATCTATTATCTATTTCTTATGCTTGGGCCTCTTGCCACCACAAGAAATGTCTAATTTTTCAGTCTTGTTGGAAAATTAGGATCTTTGTCATTAATATCACCCTATAAGCATTAATATCCACATGTATCTTTGTCATTACCTCTGTATCTGTATAGGGATCTTGTCATTAATATCACCCTCTAAGCATTAACATCCAAAGGTATCTTTGTCATTACCTCTATATCTGTATAGGGATCTTTGTCATTAATATCACCCTCTAAGCATTAACATAAGATAGAAAAAGCATAGCATGTCAAGTCAAGTTTTTGTTTGAGTGATGCGTACATGTTTAGGAGCGTCATGATAGAGGAGTTCGACAACCAATGTCACGAACATTAAGGTACATAGAGGGATTGGTGCTCTTGATTAAATACGAGTTCCATACCCTAATACATGACAAAATTCAATGGAAACATTGCAATCCCCCAATCCTGAAATCCTGAAAAACTGATAAGTCTACTGGATTTTGAATGAAATCTAAAATTCTACTTTCTCCATATGAAATCCAAAGAGGCCAGAACCACTTTCAAACATCCTGAGTCATTTCATGGTAATGTTAAAAATTTAAGTAAAATGATGAAAATGAAGATTAAGGAGAATGTAGAATGTCACTTTTACTTAAATTTTCATCCTTTTATTTTAAGAATTTAACATTACCATGAATAGCATATCAATACTAGGGCCTAGACTTGATCATAGTAAAAGCATGAAAATGAAGATTAAGGAGAATGTCACTTTTACTTTAAGAATTTAACATTACCATGAATAACATATCAATACTAGGGCCTAGACTTGATCATCCCACTCAAAAATTATTTGTTTCTTTAAAAAAAAATTGCATTTTGAACATTACTACGAAAAGAAATTGCAAAAAAGGAAAAACGCTCCCGAAAAGGTTGGGAGCGAAATTTTTTTTAGGGAGCGCGCTCCTGAGTCGCTCCCGCCTGGAGCATGGATTAGGAGCAGGATCGGGGGAGGGGGCTCCCCCGCAACACTGGTCTTAACTAGTTCACTTCTATCAAGGAGAATGACCCCTCCTTGGGATCTCCGCACTTTCCTTGGTCAATACCCATGTGCTACCTTTTAAACTAGAAAAGCAAACCTAAAATTGAAATTGCTAGAATTCTGAACAGTGATTTACAAAATAGAAAAGCACTGTTAATCCTGGAGCTTGCCTTTCTCAAACTAGAAAAGAAACTAACAAAAGCCACTTGCTAATTCTAGATTGCTAAATAAAGAACTGCAATCCCTTACATAATACTGATCTCTCTTTCACAATCAATGTACCATACCGTTGGGTAGAGGATTGATGAGTGCACCCTGCCAATGGTTGTGCGAATTGTAGCTCTGTCACATATGTTTGTACCTGCTCTACTGTTGTACCTTCTTGCACTACTTCTGATACAACAAGATGAACTTCCTCTTCCCTTGTTGAATTGTTCTCTATGCATGTACCTACAACTGTACTTCTGTCACTAAAGCTGTTGTATGAACTGCTGTTACCTGACACTGTACCTTCTCTACATGTGCTCAAGTTTTGGACACCTTCAGAGGTGCTTGCTGAACTAAAAGGTGTGCCTAGGACAAGACCATGTACAAAGGTACAAACTCTCATAGTGTAATATTCACTCTCAACCATGATCAACCTTGTATTATATCTTTTTATATTTGTAGGGTTGGCTAACTATTCCCAGCGTTCAAATCCAGCTATCATATTTTATAGTATTCCTCTATTTATGACCCCCTCTCTTGAGGAGGTTTTCTCTAATCTTATCCAACGTCAAGTCGCATAGAGGAATGTGGGAGAATATCAAGCTGATTCAAAAGCTATCTCTACACCTTCTAAGCATGAGTTCAAGAATGCTAGGGGTAGCTCCATAAAGAAGAAACACGTCTGCTATTTCTGTCGTAAAGAAGGAAACACCTTTAGATCTTGCATTTCTTGTCTTCAAAATATTGAAGAGCTTTCCAAACAAATATGGTGTGATAAAGTGCTTCTTGATGACACTGTTGGATCCCTTCTCAATGCACATTTGGGTGTGCACTCCTGCTATTAGTCGTCCTCCTCTCAAGAATGGATTGTTGATTTTGAAGCTATTAAGCGTATGATCAAGCATCAACACCTCCTCTCCAATTACCAATAGTGACATTGTGGAGAGAAAGTGGTCATTAATAATAACCCATCCTTACCAGTTTCAAGAAGTAGTGATGCCATCATTCACACCGCTAAGTTTGCAGAGGTTTGTCATGTTCCAAGAATTGGATTGAAGCTTCTTGTCCTTTACTACATCACACTAACAAAAAGGTGGAATTTTGGCCAAATTAATCAGTTGTAAAGGACATGAATGATGGTTTTAAAGTGGTTTCGTCAAGGTATTGTGATGAATTTGATCGTATGTACAGGTAGGGGAAGACTCCTTCCTTAAAATGGAAAGGGTTTGCTGCTATGGTAGGCAATGCTGACAATGCCAACATTCCATGGCATCAACATTTGGGACATGCAAACTTTGGGCCTTTGTGACATACGAGTCATTTGAACATGGGCAATGATCTCCCACAGCTTGAACCACCCAGTGGTGTATATGAAGGAGGTGTGTTGGGGAGACACCATCAATAGTCCTTTCCCAAGGACACAACAAGGTCAGCTTCTTAGCGTTTTGAGTGTTTTGTGGTCATATTTGTAGGCTTATGGTCACTTTTTCCCTTGGGGGAGCTCAGTGCTTCCTCACCTTCATTGATGATTTTCCCTCCTTCCTTTGGATATACACCATTCAATCCAAGGATGAAGCTTTTGGGAGCTGGGGAATTTAAAGAGTCCGCAGAAACTCAAAGCAAGAAAAGGATTGGTAATGACTGCAAAACATTTCTAATTTCTCATGACGTCTCTTGGTAGAGCATTGCTCTCCTACACTTCGTAGCATAATAGAGTAGGTAAATGTAAGAAATAGTTCGATGCATCCTTCACTCCAAGGAAATGGCCCTTTAAATTTCACAGACAAATGGTTTTCTATGTTTCCCACATTATGAATCAAACACTTACTCATGTTATTCAAGGTATGACTCCATACGAGAAATGTAAACAAGCCTTTAGTTTCACATTTCAAAGTTTTTGGATTAAGTGCATAGGCCCATATTACTAGTGAAAAGTAAATAAATTGAAAGCTAAAATCACTGCTTCATCCTAGTGGGCTACAATGAAGTTTACAAGTCATATCATCTATATGTCAGTTCGCTCACAAGTTAATTGAACATAAAGATGTTATCTTTGATCAAGTTCCTACTCATGTTTTGCTAGGATCATTTTGATTCCTTACTAATGATTCCCGACATGTTTCGGTGGATCTTTTTCCTTAACATTATGATGTTGGTCCTGTTACCCACCATTTTGTGGGTAATATCCCTAAGAGAAAAATTTTCTCCAAGATGGTCCTTAGCTGACAGCCCCTTGCAACCATCAACTAGCTCATTGTGCCATTTCTCCGCCACCTGAGCCAGCCATGTGGTCTCTCACCCATTTGCCATGATCGTATGTTTGAAGGTGGGCCTCCTGAATCTAAAGGTATGCTTTGTCATTTTGAAATTGAGTATTGTGGTTTGCTTATCATGGACACTTCTGGGCATGGATTATTGGGGGGATTCGGCGGAAAGAATGGGCTAGGTCTGTGCTTCTGACCCCTAGACCCCTTTTAGGAATTAACCTTGGATTCTAGTCTCGTGGGATCTCTTTTACTGCCATTTGGTTTCAGGGATGGTTTTTCACGAGAAACCCCGATTTTGGTTGCATGGCCCCGCTCCCTTATCCGCTTATATTACCCTCTTTCCACTCATTATTACCCCATCCATCATTTCTCTCGCCTTCATCCACATTCCTCCATTAGGTCCACATAGGGTTAGCTTGCCCCTTCCCCTTGCCCACACCTTGGGTCATGGCCTGGAATGAAGCCCAGAGATTGATGCAGCTGAAAAGAAATTTAAAAGCATATATGGCCACATTCAACAGGAAAAGTACCAAAAAATGCAATAGATGGCTGGGACAAAAACATTTTAGCACGTGGGCAAAAGCCAATACATGAACTCTACCCCATTATCATGGCAATCACCCTGGTTCCTACAGGTTCTATGAGCCTTCTTCATCATATAGGAATCCATGATTGTCCCAATCCCTGGTGGGCGATGAACCACCCCATATTAAAAAGGGTATTCCACTACTATATCTTACACATCATGCTCTAACCCCTTGAGCCCCGAGCAGTTAATGAAATAAAATCACAAAAAGGCAAAAGGCATAAAAGAAGGGTGGAAAAATCAAGGTCAGGGCACCTCATGTACCACGATTGCTCCCTCCTATACATTATAAACCCAAGTGTGGGCTTCCCTCTTATTAGCTACCCTTGCACCCTGACATGTGACCTAAGGCTACCCCTTTTCATCCCCTACTTCATTCACCATATCTGTCACATGCCACCACCTTTTGAAGGATGTACCTTGAATATTGTTCCCTTTAGAAGTAGAAACCACCTAATAGGGTGCTTGGTTAACCCATTTGGAGTTTAGGAGACATTGGCACATCTTGAAGCCCATTATGAAAGGGCAAGCCATTATGAAGTCCCCACACGTGGTCCATGATTAGGTAAGCTTATTTACTTGATTTCTTTAATGACTCGTTGCACTGGAAGACTAAGGGACACATTGGATGATTGCAAATGGTTTCCATTTGGGGTTTGGTCTCTCTATACGGGGTCCTAATCCTCTAGAGGGCTACATTGGCAGATGTAGGGTGAGTGTTGAGAGCCACGGGCCTCCATAGCAGTAGATTGCACTCCATGGATCCCCACAGCCATTCAGAGTTTGCTCGTGGTTCACTTTTTGGACGAGGAGGATGCTCTTGATCCATCATGCCCAGCTGGACCCCAAAACTACACCATACACTTGGTAGATGATCCAGGACTTCCACGATGATGTGGCATCACCTACACCATTATCCTAGCCCTTGAGGACAACCTATAGGCATCTTCGATTTGTTTGGAGACCCATGAGGACACTTGTGTGTCCCCATATGTCATTTGGAGCACCACAGGTTATTACAAGGGGCCACCCCCTTGTCCACTACTTTTGAGTGTCCTTCTCTTCATTATGGCACCCATGGACCTCATTAGGCCTCTTAGAGGGCCCTACGACAAGCATAGTTTATTATTTGACCTCTTAAGAGGCTTTCTTCTTCATTTATGAGCTAGTTTGGTGGGCTTGTCACCAAAAGTTGAATTATTAGCACATTATTTTATTTTTGGGGCTTATGTAGACCAAGGAGGCTAATTCAAACTCCTAAGATGTGTATAAATACAAGTGAGGTGAGATCATTTCTCATCATCACTTTGGATTGGATCTCTCTCTTCTTTAGAGAATTTCACACTTTTTTCTGGAGGATGAGTTGGAGCTTTTATGGATGAATTTTGATGTATGGTTGTTGGTCTATCTTCTCTTGGAGCTTCTCTATTGTCATTTGTGAATGGTTGGATATACTCTACTGCATGTAAGTACAAAATTTTGATGTTATTCTTGTTACTTTTTGTCATATATGCTGGACTAGGATTTTCGTTGTTCTAGGGCTAATTGCTGCATGCAATTGTTGCTTAATATTGTGGAATTGTCTCTATTATAATGTTCTCTCCCTATATGGGACATGTAGTGTGAGCAAAATATCCTAGGGGTAAAATTTGACCTTGATAAGCCATTCCTCTTGTGCATTTGAAGTATAAAAGCTACAAGATTGCTTTCACTTGACCTAGAGAGTTTGTGAAGTAATTTTGAGGCCTCCTTGATTGGGAACCAAGAAATATTACACATAATCAACATAGACTCCATTCTACCAAGGATTAAGGCATTGATCTACCAAGGGTGGTCACCAAAACTCTTATTGTTTCGCGTTATCGCAAGTCTAGCCACATTGGGGTGCCTAGGGCATCAATTTCCAGACAAGTTAGCCACTAAAAGAATTCGATCTCCTAGGGCCTCCTGCGCTGGCTTTTCCTCTAGCCCTCCTCCAAATTTGAAGACATTCCAACAATGGAGTTGGGAGAAAAGCCAAGCCCTAGCTCCGGGACCAAAAATTGCCCTGCCATTGGGTCATGGACTGGAATGAAGCCCGGAGGTTGATGCAGCTGAAAAGAAAGTTAAAAGCATATATGGCCACTCAACAGGAGAGTACCATAAAATGAAAAAGATGGCTGGGACAAAAACATTTTAGCACGTGGGAAAAAGCCAATACATGAGCTCTACCTCATTATCATGGCCATCACCCTGGTTCCTACAGGTTCTATGAGCTTTCTTCATTATATAGGAACCCATGATTGTCCCAACCCCTGGTGGGCGATGAACCACCCCATCTTAAAAAGGGGATTCCACTGCTATATCTTACACATCATGATCTAACCCCTCGAGCCCCGAGCAGTTAATGAAAGAAAATCACAAAAGGAAAAAGGCATAAAAGAAGGGTGGAAAAATCAAGGTCGGGGCACCTCATGTACCATGATTGCTCCCTCCTATACATTATAAACCCAAGTGTGGGCTTCCCTCTTATTAGCTACCCTTGCACCCCGACATGTGACCCAGGGCTACCCCTCTTCATCCCCTACTTCATTCACCATATCTATGACATGTCACCACCTTTCGAAGGATGTACCTTGAATATTGTCCCCTTTAGAAGTAGAAACCACCTAATAAGGTGCTTGGTTAACCCAGTTGGAGTTTAGGAGACATTGGCACATCCCGAAGCCCATTATGGAAGCGCAGGCCATTATGAAGTCCCCACTTGTGGTCCATGATTAGGTAAGCTCATTTACTTGATTTCTTTAATGACATGTTGTACTGTAAGGCTAGGGGACAAATTTGATCTTATGCAGGATTGCAGATGGTTTCCATTTGGGGTTTGGTCTCCCTATACGGGGTCCTAATCCTCTATAGGGCTACATTGGCACATGTAGGGTGAGCGTTGAGAGCCACGAGTCTCCACAGCAGCAGATTGCACTCCATGGATCCACACAACCATTCAAAGTTTGCTCGTTGTTCACTTATTGGACGATGAGGATGCTCTTTATCCATCATGCCTAACGGTCCTAGATCTACACCATACACTTGGCAGATGATCTAGGACTTCCACGATGATGTGGCATTACCTACACCATTATTCTAGCCCTTGAGGGCAACCTACAAGCATCTTCGATTAGTTTGGAGACCCATGAGGACACTTGTGTGCCCCCATATGTCATTTGGAGCACCACAGGTTATTACAAGGGGCCACCCACTTGCCCATTGCTTTTGAGTGTCCTTCTCTTTATTATGGCACCCATGGACCTCATTAGGCCTCTTAGAGGGCCCTACGACATGCATAGTTTATTATTTGACCTCTTAAGAGGCTTACTTCTTCATTTATGAGCTAGTTTGGTGGGCTTGTCACCAAAAGTTGTATTATTAGCACATTATTTTATTTTTGGGGCTTCCAAAGAGGCTAATTCGAACTCCTAAGATATGTATAAATACAAGTGAGGTGAGATCATTTCTCATCATCACTTTGGATTGGATCTCTCTCTTCTTTAGAGAATTTCACACTTTTTTTTGGAGGATGAATTGGATCTTTTATGGATGAATTTTGATGTATGGTTGTTGGTCCATCTTCTCTTGGAGCTTCTCTATTGTCATTTGTGAGTGGTTGGATATGTAAGTACAAAATTTTGATGTTATTCTTGTTACTTTTTGTCATATATGTTGGACTCGGATTTTCGTTGTTTTAGGGCTAATTGATGCATGCAATTATTGCTTAATATTGTGGAATTGTCTCTATTATAATGTTATTTCCATGTATGGACCATGTAGTGTGAGCGAAATATCCTAGGGGTAAAAATTGACCTTGATAAGCCATTCCTCTTATGCATTTGAAGTATAAAAGTTGCAAGATTGCTTTCACTTGACCTAGAGGGTTTGTGAAGTAATTTTGAGGCCTCCTTGATTGGGAACCAAGAAATATTACACATAATCAACATAGAATCCATTCCCCCAAGGATTAAGGCACTGATCTACCAAGGGTGGTCGCCAAAACTCTTATTGTTTCACATTATCCCAAGTCTAGCCACATTGGGGTGCCTAGGGCATCAATTTCCCGACAAGTTAGCCACTAAAAGAATTCGACCTCTCCTGCGCTGGCTTTTCCTCTAGCCCTCCTCCAAATTTGAAGACATTCCGACAGTGGAGTTGGGAGAAAAGCCAAGCCCTAGCTCTGGGACCAAAACTTGTGTTGCCATCCCCAATGCTAGCACTTCCTAGGGTCAAACCAACATCTTTGAGAAATTATATTTTCTTTGATCCTCTCCCCACCTTGTCTAGGGTAAGAATATCATTCATTGCTACATTCCTTCCTCATACCCTAGACTGGGTCCACTTGGCCCCGTGTGGTCCCACTCCTTTGAAAGACCATTCTTCAACCATCTAGGATACCAATTCTAACAAGGATTTTAGGGATTGGGAAACTCCTTCACAAGTCTTATCCCATAAACCTAACCCTTAAATCCTCTTCTCCTTTCCCTAGATTACCTAGTACCTTGCTTACAAAGCAAACAATCTTTATCCTTCAAATTCTGGGAAAGGGATATTCGGGTCACTCATATCCATTGACTTATCCTTCATTAGTGACCCCACACATACCGGGTCTCCCCATCGATGAAAGTCTGTAAATAGAAGGGAGGCTTAGCTGAGGTGACAACGGGCTAAGACTCCATTTGTTGCCCCTGGCCTAACATTTGCCCTTCAGGTCCCCTGCTAGTTTGAGTGGTAACATTTTGGCGCCATTGCCAAGGACACGAGACGTGTGTTTTGTTGCTCATACGACATATTGACATATCATTATTGGCAACTCCACTAGAAGAACGAAGCCCTAGTTCTTCATTTAACTTTAAAGTTAATGCTTGCAGGGTGAAGCAAGCATCTATCAAGGCACTTTAATTCACCCTGGCGACTCCATTATAATCTTAACATGCAAAATCATAGGAAATGGAAATTTCTTTTGGTCCTATATTTGAAAAACTCAATAACCAAGAGATTGAACCACTGCAAAAGAAAGCAGTGGAATATGCAGAAACTTTTCAAAATATGTTGGAGGGCATGGATATGGAATTCATGCTCAGGTTTTATAGGTTGCAAGAAGTACAACTCAACATAGTAAGGTGTGCTTATGAAGAGGATCCTAGTCGTCTCCTTGAACTTGCTCACATAACTTGTGCCGTGAAAATTTTGGATAACCTCATCAATAACTATGTGAAAGGGAATACCTCCTCTGAGGATGGCGAAGAATTGGATCCCACGAGCCTCCAAGTCATGCAAGAAAGAATGGATCAATATAGTAGGTCATACAAGGAGATAGTAAGGGAATATAATTCTAATGAAGTTTTCTCTTGCTTATACGATGAAGAAGTGAAGCTTTATAAGATGAAATGTGAATATAAAGAGAACCCTACTAATGCTCTCCTCCTAGAAGCATACCACCAGAATCATGTAACAAATACCTTAGCCATTGTTCTTCAAGAGAAGGGAGAAGAAGAGAGGTCCCGCTTGTCAAGCAACCAAGATGGAGATGACCTTGAGGACCTCGGTGATGAGCAGGAAGATGAGTCCTTGTTGGGGCTATAGGATGAGCAAGATGATTTTGAGAGCACATGTGTTGAGGACAATGAAGTTATGGAAAGTAAGGCCGAGACTGACCTTACCTTTCTCAAAGATATCACTCCTGGTAACTCTCCTTTTGAAAATCTTGAGGAAGATGATCCCATGGGCTCCTTGGAGAAGGACATTGGAGATCATTGGGCCCCAATTTGATTGTGCTCCCATTTATGATACTGACAAGGAAGATGAGATTGAGATTTGTTTCTCCTTTATCCCAGACATTACTTACAATGACATATCCATCGATGCCTTTGGGAAGGAGAATTATTATTTTCCCTTGCATGAAGAAGGGCGGTTGGAAGTGATTGATTCTCCTTTTAATGAAAGCCCAATCTTTGATGCTGATAATGAGGAAAGAAATGAGGCTCCCAACTACCCACCTTATGACTATGTATTCATGTCACTTGAGCCTTAGATTGTGGGGAAGGAAATTTCGTTGAACATAATACTTCACCCTCTCCTTTGCCTTTCCCTCTTGTCACCACTTTGAGTCTTCCTCATGTAATTCCCTCATCTCTTTTGATATGACCTCGAGTGACCATGCCCTTTTTCCCTTTTCTAAATATGGTGTCAGGGGAGAACCCTTCATCGAATATACTCTATCCCCTTTGACCTATCCTCAGGATTATGATCACTCCACGACCTCCCCTCTCTGATGTGACCACCACATTGAGCGACCTATTTGTTGTAATCCTTCTTTCTTTCACCCTTCGTTCCCCTCTCATCACAACCATGTGACATCCTCAAAGCATGATATTACAAACAATGATTGTGATGAGGAGTTCTTGAGAGTAATCATTCATTCCACCATTGTGTACCTAGAAGGAAAGCCCGAGACCTCTAGATTGACCAGTATTCTTTCTCCTAGGACTTCCCTTTACCTCAAATGGGGATCATGTTTGCCCGCCTCCCACCCACTTCATCCTCCATGTGACTATATCCACATTCGATTTGGGGGTTGCTACATTAGTAGTCATATTGGTAGGCATATGTATATTAATGTGATCATATGTTCGTTGCATTGACTTTATGTTTACTCTTAGTATTAGCCTTACTATATGCATGTTAGGGTAGTATGCATTGCATGCTGATTTTGCATTAGAAATAACATCATATGATTTTTCTTATGATAGATAGATGCATATTTGCATATTTTATTTTTCTGTTGATTTTATGGCCTAACATATTAGCATGTGCGATCATGAGACGTCGCGAAAGCATGCTGCCCCATGTTTTTCCATCTAATTATATGTGCAGATGACAGGTCTACGGTAACCAAGAGATTGCTAGAGTTCTCGTGACCTCCCGTTCGAGTAGCTTCGCCCACTTCTTCGAGAGATCACGTCCTAGTTGGAGCCAGATTTTACCCACCATTTTGTGGGTAATATCCCTAGGAGAAATTTTTTCTCCAAGATGGTCCTTAGCGGGCAACAAACAACCCCTTGCAGCCATATCAGCTAGCTCATTGTGCTATTTCTCCGCCACCTAAGCCAGCCATGTGGTCCCTCTCCCACCTATCATGATCGTATGTCTGAAGGTGGACCTCTCGAATCTAAAGGTATGCCTTGTCATTTTGAAATTGAGTATTGTGGTTTGCTTATCATGGACACTTATGGGCATGGATTAATGGGGGGGATTCGGCGGAAAGGATGGGCTAGGTTTGTGCTTTTGTCCCCTAGATGCCTTTTAGGAATTAACCTTAGATTCTAGTCCCGTGGGATCTCTTTTACTAACCATTTAGTTTCAGAGATGGTCATGGTATTTCACAGGAAACCTCGATTTTGTTTGCATCGTCCCACTCCCTTATCCACTTATATTACCCTCTTTCCACTCATTATTACCACATACATCATTTTTCCCCCCTTGGTCCACATTCCTCCATTGGGTGGAGGGTTAGCTTGCCCCTTCCCTTTGCCCACACCTTGGGTAATGGCCTAGAATGAAGCCTGGAGGTTGATGCAGCTGAAAATAAAGTTAAAAGCATATATGGCCACATTCAATAGGAAAAATACCACAAAATGCAAAAGATAGTTGGGACAAATTTTTTTTAATATGTGGGCAAAAGCCAATACATGAGATCTACCCCATTATCATGGCCATCACCCTGGTTCCTACGGGTTCTATGAGCCTTCTTCATCATATAGGAGCCCATGATTGTCCCAACCCCTGATGGGCGATGAACCGCCCCATCTTAAAAAGGGGATTCCATTGCTATATCTTACACATCATGATCTAACCCCTTGAGCCCCGAGCAGTTAATGAAAGAAAATCACAAAATGGAAAAAGGCATAAAAGAAGGGTGGAAAAATCAAGGTTGGGGCACCTCATGTACCATGATTGCTCCCTCCTATACATTATAAACTCAAGTGTGGGCTTCCCTCTTATTAGCTACCCTTGCACCCAAACATGTGACCCAAGGCTACCCCTTTTCATCCCCTAATTCATTCACCATATCTGTCACATGCCACCACCTTTTGAAGGATGTACTTTGAATATTGCCCCCTTTAGAAGTAGAAACCACCTAATAGGGTGCTTGGTTAACCCATTTGGTGTTTAGGAGACATTGGCACATCCCGAAGCCCATTATGGAAGGGCAGGCCATTATGAAGTCCCCACCTGTGGTCCATGATTAGGTTAGCTCATTTACTCGATTTCTTTAATGACTTGTTGTACTGGAAGACTAGGGGATGCATTGGATCTTATGTAGGATTGCAGATGGTTTCCATTTGGGGTTTGGTCTCCCTATATGGGGTCCTAATCCTCTAGAGGGCTACATTGGCACATGTAGGGTGAGTGTTGAGAGCCATGGGCCTCCACAGTAGTAGATTGCACTCCATGGATCCCTACAACCATTCAGAGTTTGCTCGTGGTTCACTTATTGGACGAGGAGGATGCTCTTGAACCATCATGCTGAGCCGACCCCAGATCTACACCATACACTTGGCAGATGATCCAGGACTTCCATGATGATGTGGCATCACCTACACCATTATCCTAACCCTTGAGGGTAGCCTACAGGCATCTTCAATTTGTTTGGAGACCCATGAGGACACTTGTGTGCCCCCAGATGTCATTTGGAGCACCATAGGTTATTACAAGGGGCCACCTCCTTGCCCACTACTTTTGAGGGTCCTTCTCTTCATTATGGCACCCATGGACCTCATTAGGCCTCTTAGAGGGCTCTACGACATGCATAGTTTATTATTTGACCTCTTAAGAGGCTTACTATTTCATTTATGAGCTAGTTTGGTGGGCTTGTCACCAAAAGTTGTATTATTAGCACATTATTTTATTTTTGGGGCTTATGTAGGTGAAGGAGGTTAATTCGAACTCTTAAGATGTGTATAAATACAAGTGAGATGAGATCATTTCTCATCATCACTTTGGATTGGATCTCTCTCTTCTTTAGAGAATTTCACACTTTTTTCTGAAGGATGAATTGGATCTTTTATGGATGAATTTTGATGTATGGTTGTTGGTCTCTTCTCTTGGAGCTTTTCTATTGTCATTTGTGAATGGTTGGATATACTCTACTACATGTAAGTACATAATTTTGATGTTATTCTTGTTACTTTTTGTTATATATGCTGGACATAGATTTTCGTTGTTTTAGGGCTAATTGCTGCATGCAATTATTGCTTAATATTGTGGAATTGTCTCTATTATAACGTTCTCTCCATGTATGGGCCATGTAGTGTGAGTGAAATCTCCTAGGGGTAAAATTTGACCTTGATAAGCCATTTCTCTTGTGCATTTGAAATATAAAAGCTGCAAGATTGCTTTCACTTGACCTAGAGGGTTTGTGAAGTAATTTTGAGGCCTCCTTGATTTTGAACCAAGAAATCTTAAACATAATCAACATAGACTCCATTCTCCCAAGGATTAAGGCACTGATCTACCAAGGGTGGTCACCAAAATTCTTATTCTTTCACCTTCTCCCAAGTCTAGCCACATTGGGGTGCCTAGGTCATCAATTTCTCGACAAGTTAGCCACTAAAAAAAATCGATCTCCTAGGGTCTGCTGCACTGGCTTTTCCTCTAGCCCTCTTCCAAATTAGAAGACATTCCGATGTTAGAGTTGAGAGAAAAGCCAAACCCTAGCTCCGGGACCAAAACTTGCCCTGCCATCCCCAAGGCTAACACTTCTTAGGGTCAAACCAACATCTTTGAGCAAATTTTATTTTCTTTGATCCTCTCTCCACCTTGTCTAGGGTAAGAATATCATTGGTTGCTACATTCCTTCCTCATATCCTAGATTGGGTCCACTTGGCCCACGTGTGACCATTCTTCAACCATCCGGGATACCAATTCTAACAAGGATTTTAGGGATTGGGAAACTCCTTCACAAGTTTTATCCCATAAACCTAACCCTCAAATCCTCTCTTCCTTTCCCTAGATTACCTAGTACCTTGCTTACAAAGCAAGTAATCTTTATCCTTCAAATTTTGGGAAAGGGATATTCGGGTCACTCATATCCATTGACTTATCCTTCATTAGTGACCCCACACATACTAGGTCTCCTCCCATCGGTGAAATTCCATAAATAGAAGGTAGCCTTAGCTGAGGTGACAATGGGCTAAGATTCCATTTGTTGCCCTTGGCCTAGCATTTTCCCTTGAGGTTCCTTGCTAGTTTGAGCGGTAACAGGTCCTACCCTTATTATCCCTATGAGTATTTCCTCAATCACTCTTCCTATAGTGATTAGATAGACAAATGGTGATGATTTTTGGCTCCAATCATGTAGAAATCACTTCTCCTAGGTTGAATGTTCATTCTAGCACTCCACTAGTAGTTGAGTAGTTCAATGGTGATGAGGAAGACTTCTTGATCCATGCATTTGATCCAATTCCTCTTCCTCTGACTAGGTTAAGGCCTATGCCCAAGTGGGCTATATCCACACTTTGGAACATTGCTGATTTTCTTGGAGTAGAGGGGCAATAGGAACATCATTAGAAGCTGCCTCCAGCATAGGTCCTTCTCACCATGGTTGATGATATGCTTAGTGAACTGAGGCTTCTACCACCACCAACACTTCACTATATGGTCAATGCTATCAAATATTCGTTGTTAAGAGGGATGTCTGTAATGTCTTCTCTTTATGGTCCCTTGTTCAAATTTAGAGGGGATGTTGAAAATAGGAGTGTGGTCTTCACTTTTTCCTATGACCAACCTTGGATATGTAGGCTCAAAAATCCTATTGGGGAATGCCCCCAATATTTAGTTGTGTATGGTTACCCAACTCTCGTTCATATTATATCATTCAAGTGACCCATTTATTTTTAATAAAAATGATTTACCTAAGGTCATCATCAATTGTTGTGCTCTCTCTAGGAGAGGTGTGATATTTGAAATTTTAACTTTTTTCCTTCCCACTTTCTTCAAGCATGAGACATAAAAGGTGCATTTGTGACCCTGCTAGCAATTCAAGAGCATATGCAATTTGCCCCACCCTTGCTAGAATCTTTAAGGACCATAGTTATCTGTTACCAGAAACAGGACGATAGGCACTGTTTCTGGAAAAAAACGCACTAGAAACGGGACGGGACAGAAAATGCCATTTTCTATGTCCATTCTCATCTTCATTTTCAGCACTCAGAAATTTATCTTGCATTTCCTTTTTGGGAGGTGGCTTGGGTTGCATATCTTCAACAATGCACAAGATGTGCTCGAGGAAAAATGTACAAAGACGATCTGACCAAAATTGCATACTAACGGAAGTTAGTTAACTCCCTAGAGCCCTTTCCTCTACAATTCATCTACCGGGGGTGTGACAATGAAGGGATTCCAATCAACATTCTTGTAATTTGTTAGCAGCAATGCTGTAGGAAGCATCCCCGCTGCCCCCCCCCTTCAGTTCTAAGGCCCGAAGTGCGTCCCGTGCGGATTCGTACAGGAAGCGTCCCTGGAAGCGTGCTTCCGCCTGTTTTGGATGCTTCCTGGAAATTTCCGAAGCTTTCCTCCGAAGCACGCTTCGTACGACGCTTCGGCCGTATGAAGCCTGGCGCTTCGGAGGGCGAAGCATACGCTTTCCGTACGCTTTTGTACACGCTTCCGAAAAAAGCGCCGCACGGCCTTAAAAAAATCGATTTATTATTTTTATTTTTTATTTTTTGGTGAGTTTGCTTGTTGGGGGTGGGTCCACCTTGGGTTAGGGTGAGGAATGAAGGCAAAAAAAAATATAAAAAAAATATAAATATAGCAGATGCTCCCTCATGGTAATGTTAAATTCTTAAAGTAAAAGTGACATTCTCATTTTCATCATTTTACTTAAACTTTTGACATTACCATGAAATGACTCAAGATGTTTGAGAGTGGTTCTAGCCTCATTGGACTTCATATGGAGAAGATAGAATTTCATATCCTATTCAAAATTCAGTAGACTTAATAGTTTTCAGGAATTCAGGATCAATGGGATTGTGGCATTTCATTAGATTATATCAAGTATGAAGGTATGCGATTAGCATTTAATCAAAAGCACCAAGCCCTATATGTACCCTAGTGTTGGTGGTGTTAATTGTTGAACTCCTTTGTCACGCCCTTAGCAAAAAATTACCTTTCAATGAAGTCAAAATCATCGATCAAGCATGTTAAGCTTTTTCTACCATATTTTAAGTCTTGAATTAGGTAGTTTGATCAAAATTGGGCAATGTTGACTAACATCCCTAGACAATCGAGGTAGAGGCAAAGGCTAAACAAGAGGAGAAGAATCTAGATTCGAGATGGTTGATGCTCGAATAATTAATCATTAATGTACAATGGATGCTATATCTGTCTTGATTTATGCAAAAATATGCATGTTTTCATGTCTTCTACAACTAATTTGGTATTTGGGATGTTTGTTTTCAGTATAAATGCAAAAAAATATAAATATAAATATATATATATAGCAGACGCTCCGCTTCTTAGATTTTTGGAAAATGACGCTTCCACGTCCCCCCTTCGTGCAACATTGGTTAGCAGGCCCTTGACCGGGGAATAAGATAAGAGAAGACTAAAGCCTTAAATGGTCATAACTATAAAGGGCCTTAAATGGCATCATTCCAATGGATGTATGGTACGGTATTGTACCAATTGTTTGCCAAGTGCAACCATTTTGGTCAAGAAGCATGCTGTCTTGCATCAGTCTAAATATTTGTTCATGAGCTTTGTTTGTCTATATGTTTGAGAATGGCAGCTATGCTTAGCGTTAGGGTGGTAGCACCAAGTCTAAACAGCTCCTACCTAAGGTTGATAATGTTCTGGGTCACAATCATTGGTATTATTCTTTGCAAGCCCGTGCAACCTATAGATATGTTGCATAATCAATTTGGTAACCCTTGAAGCTTTGACAATGCTTTCTATTGGAATAAAATGACCATACTTAGTCAATTGATCATTCACCACAAAACTGCTATTTTTTCCTCCCACTAGCAGCAACCCTGTGATGAAGTCTAGGCTGATGGATTTCCACTTTTCATTGGGAACAGGCAAGGGATGTGAATGTCCTGGACTCTGAATAGTCTCTGTTTTATTCCTTTAACATGTTTCACATGAGGTAACTGTTTTTGTCACTTCTTCTTAATCCCTTTCCTGAAGAATTTAAACATGGCAACATGACTATTAGTAGGCGAGGAATGATATTGTATGAAAACCCTCATTTTAACTGAGTTGGATACAGCTGCACAAGAAAAGATGATTCTTATAAAAGACCAGTCACCAGATCATATGAGAAAATACCAGCTGTCCTCTGTTTGTGCCCTTTCAGGGGCTTGTGTCATAGCAACAACCCTCTCATCTTGGGTATATTTAGCCAATATCTGTAATTTCCACCATCGTTCCACTGTAGATATTGCTCTTAGTTTTAGAAGGTGGGATAAAGAGTTTACGATTGCATTGCTTGCCTCCTTCATGTCCAGAATTTCAAAGTCAAAATCTTGTAATTCTCACCCACTTAGTTTTCTGCTTGCTCAATTTTTTTGTGACAAGGAATACTTGAAACTTTGGAAGTTTATAATGAAGCGCTGCCCCAAGAAATATTGTTTGAACTTTCTTATCCTTATCATAGATTGATAGCAGCTTATCCTTATCAGTAAACTTCTGATTTTCAAAGGCAATTGGCTGCTGATTTTGCATGAGGACAACTCCTAGGACGGTGCCAAATGCATCACATTCAGCCAGAAAAGGTTGTGAGGATTTTGGGAGTGTGAGTATGGGGCTGGAGGTCAATACCTTCTTCATATCTTGAAAGGCATTCTGTGCAACTCTTGTCCATTTGAAATTGTCCTCCTTTGTAAGATCAGCGAGGGGTGCCATAAGGCCTCCAAATCCCATAATAAATTTTCTATGTAAGTTGCATAGTCTATTAAACCCTTTCAATTGTGTCACATTCTATGGAGTGGGCCAATTAATATTGGCTTGAAACTTTGCTAGATAAACTGATTCCATCCTTACCTATAATGTGACCCAACTTCCAAGTATAAAGTGCATTCTTTGAAAACTCGCACTTTGATTACTTTGCAAATAAAGAGTTAATTCATAGGAGTTCTAAAACAATTTTCAAATGATGCAAATGCTCTTCAATACTTTTGCAATAAATGAAGATTATTGTCAAAGGATATCCAGCTCATCTTATTTTGGAATCAGGCCAGTACATTGGTTAGCGCAAATAGCATCACATGAAACTCATAGGGGCCACAATGAGTTCTAAATGCTGCCTTGAATAGGTCACATTCCCTCTCACTTACGAGTGATATATAGATCTGATATCAGTTGTTGTAAATACTTATGCCCCACGCAATTTGATGAGTAGGTCATCTATATGAGAATCTATTTTGAATGGTCCTCTTGTTTAATTTGCTATAGTCAATGCACATACGGAAGAGCCATCCTTCATTCTTACTAAGAATATTAGGGGATTCAAAGGACTTTTACTAGGTACTATATGGTCCATATCCAACTAATGGTGCACTATTTTTCTATATTGTCCTTAAAATCTTCGGGTACGTGTATGGGGAACACTGAATCGTTTGGACCCCTTGTACCAGGGCAATGATGTGTTGTTGTCCCCTCTTTGGTGGCAGCCCATGAAGTAGATTGTGGAAAACCCATGCAAATTCATCCATCAATTGCCACACTTTCCTATTGTTGCTAGTTTATGTGCCTTTACCTTAACATGCAAATCTTTCATGGAATTACATTGAAGGATGAAACATAGTTTAGCCTTGACAAACTGTTGTCATTTCCTTCCACACTTGAACTGTTTTGTCATTTTGGAATTACATTGGAGTATGAAACATAGTTCACCCTTGAACTGTTTTGTCATTTTGGAATTACATTGGAGGATGGAATATAATTCACCCTTGAACTGTTTTGTCATTTTATTTGGGGAAATCCTGGAAAGATATGAATATAAATATGCCATTAACATTTAGTATCAAGAAATTAACAACGTGTGAAGAAATAAGTTGTTAATAACGTGTGAAGAATAAGTTGTTAATAGTGAACTGTCAAAGAACAATAAGTATTAAGTTATTGAACTATCAATGAAGTTAACTTATTGAAATGATCAAGGAACAGGAAGTAATGAAGCTGAACCATCAAACAAGTATTGAACCATCAACTAGTAATGAAGTTGAACCATCAAGGAACAACAAGTAACGAAGTAAAAGAAGATGTTATAAGGGGGCAACCTCCCATATTACTCCAAGGGGATAACCTTCAATTAGTTCACATATATTAGCATAACTCTTCCATGCTTATGATCTCTTATTTAAAGAATATAAAATAAAGAAGGAAAAGAACATAGTGGATGTGGGATTATTAATATGACTCTTACATATCATGGCAAAGGAAAGGAAGGCAAGCTCATTTTGGAGCTAGATTAAATGAATAAGGCAAAGTTGGTTGCGAAACAAATCTCTCTCTTGGACAGCACATTATCAAAGGAGACAGTTTCAAATATGTTCTTCCAACCCTTGGTCCCTTGTTTGTTAGGCTACATGTGAACGCATTGGACAATGGACATTGGAAACACGTTTTACTTCTGTTGCAGCTATAAATTTAATTACTGTAACATTCAAGGATAGCCTGTCATTCAAAGATAACCTGTTTGGCAGTAGGTCCCAGCTCTGAAAATAAGTACATTACAGGTACGGGCTAAAAAATTTAGAGATGCATTAGGCTTCACTTTGGACTTGTCTAATGTGGGAGTTGGAAAGAAGTGGAAGTATTTTGATGTGAAAAGTGCTGTCTTTTCATAGGCTAGTATTTCAGAAACACAAAAACGTTCTTCATATGATTTTGAATTCTAGTTTAAGATTACTACCTCATATTTAATATAGTCGTAACTGGCAATCACATACGCTCAACAAGCTCCTAGTGAGTTTTAAATATTGTGTCTATCTACATAATGTAATTGTTTTGAGTCGGTGCCATATTTAAAGATATCCCAAAATATTCCCGATTGGAAATGACATATTTTAAAGTCAGGAAACATCAATATTCCTCGAAACTCAACTTACCATTATTTTTGACCGGCGATGCTGGTTCGTTACATTGTTAGTAGAGGGAGATTGGTCTGACTGTTGAATAAATAGAGCCCTTGGATTCTCCCTTGGAATGAATATTGCATTTGCATCAGAATTACAAAGTGCTTCTTCAGACCCATTGTAAAATGATACCTGCAACCCACAAATATAGATAATAAATTAGTGAAATATAGAACTGCGAAAACTAATATAGCCTTTTTTCGGGTTAGGTAGAAGATCTATGTTGATGTTATGTTTTCATTGTGTATTATAGGAAAAGAATCGGTTGATTCTAATTTCAAATTTGGTATGTGTATTAAGTTTTTTCAATTATATTTCTTTCTAAAATATTTAGATGAAAAATTAGTATAGTTATGTTTTTTTCTAAAATTTAAATGAAAAATTAGGTTGTAATTTTGAAAAATTTAATTGGATTTAAACTTATAATTTATAATTTTTTTATTAATATTACATCTTTAATAGATAATTTAACATATTGAATTCTTTTTTAATTTAAGTTTTTCCTATCTATAAAATTTGAAATAAAAATAACTTTGAAAACAAATTGATCACTTCAAATTAGAAGCTTTAAGCATTTGTCTACCACATTTTATAATTGAAAAGTAAGAAAAATTTACATGATAGACTAAATAATGATAGCTAAACACACTAAAAATAAATGTTCAAATGGAAAACAATTTATCCCTTACCTTGGGACTATCTGATTTAAAATTGTATGTTCGAGATCGCATGTGATTCCTCGATCTTTGAGAAATATGTCTTGGAGTTAATGAAGATATCTTCCTTAACTGAAGAGTTTTATCAATAACCTATCAAAACATAGAAGTATGAAGTTTGTTATAAGATACAAATACAAAATTGTAGAAACTAAAACTTAATTATAACTTGATGTGTGCGAGGAGGATATCAACATTTGTCCCAACTATTTCAACTACACTGAATTAACTTTTTAAACCAATTTTATTTTGCTAATTCATTCGTTATATGTATCTTATTTTTGTATTTTTAAAATGCCTTACCTAGTATCCTTTATCTATCATCATTCTGTTTTGATGAGTATTTTTTGCTTATAATGTATGCCTTTTGCTAACCCTTTGACCTCTAACATTGATGTGAGTTTACTAAGGTCATGCCATTGTTATCAAGCTTTAGTTTTAGATGGTTGTTAGATGTTCAAAAAGTTAAACTAATTCAATAAATACTAGGTAAGTGAATAGTAATTTTTGGTATTCTTTTTCTCTAAGAGATATATCACTAAAATTTTATTTGGAGAATCTTGCTAGTAAGGTTGTTTTTATACATAGTTATACACATATTATGCAAGGTTATATTTTAGAATTTTGTTTGCAACAACAATGTAAGGCCTCTTAGTTTCTCAAATCTCACGGGGTGTCTCTTGTTTGTATTTGTCTAGAAAAAGTGTACTAACATGTTAATATCTCCTTTTATAAAATAGCTATCTTGTGAAGAAGATTTTAATTATTTGACATTTTGATGATGAGTGAAATGTTCACTAAAAAAATATTGACAACAAATCTAATTCAAATAGAATAAAAAATTAAATGAAAATAATCTTAACTATTAAAATAAGTCCAAAAAATAGAACAATTAAACAATTCATATATCAAATTGTAAATGCCTCCATTTTAATATAATAAATAAAAATAATAATCTAATTTCAAAGTCACAACCCAATGTGTATTCCATCACACACAATATTACAAAAATAAAAAATAAACATAAATATTTAAAATACTTTAACATATAGATATAGCCATCATAATCACTTAGGGACACATTTATTGACACTTAGAAACACACACACACACACAAACACATATATATTTTAACTTTTTGAACATTTTTTTTTTGTCTCGTGCGTTCGAAAAGTCAAAACACACTTAGGTTAATGTTTTTTTTTTTTGACTGTAACAGTTAATTTTTTTTGAAAGGCGGCAAAACAGCTGCCGCGTACTTATTACACAGAGATCAATTTCCCCAATTTTTCTTATCACTCAGGTTTTCTTGCTACACAGAGAGGGTTTGCTCTTTGTTACATCAGGTCCATGGAGATGCTTTGACACTGGATCGCCCTTTGGAGAAGTTATTTCGCAGAATCCCTGCTTTAAGGCTCTATGAACTGCCGGACTTGTCTGGGCCGTCATTTAGTGTCAGGGAAATCAACCATTTAAGAGTTTGCTCTGTCCATTTTGCTGCTCTGTCCAGCGATAAGGACCAATGCTTGCTCCTCGTCCTTCCACTAAGTCCACAGGCAAATGAAGTACCAACCGCTTTCTGGATGAACTGAAGAAGGAACGGGCTTAGAAAATTCTGCGCCACTGTTTGGATTTACGAAAATGGGCTACTGCAACTGCAAATCCTTGGATTTCATACCCAAAGCAATGATTTCAGCTACAAATGAGATTCTGAACTTTACCTCCTACAGGTTTGTTGATTGTATTTGCGCCACAGAACAGAATACAGCCACTCGTCAGCAGGAGAGAACCGAGAATTAATTCATCAAACTCCACTCCTGTAACAGGGAAATGCTGATACATCCTTTCATTCAAACTCACAACATCCAAGTCGACACAGGAAAGAACATCTTTCAGTTTGGGGTTGGTCATGTCTGGAAAACGAATCAGTTGCTGCCCAATAATTCCCTCCTTTTTTCATGATGAACCCTTCCTGTGAATAGACCAGCTTGGCTTTTTGTTTACTTAACTTCAGATATTCATCCTCTGGCGCATGCTTCAGCTGGGGACAGAGCTTACAGAGCCTGCTAGGGACAGAGATTCTAGAGCATCATTCTTTTCTTGATTACCTACCCATGGAGCCTGGTGCTAGAGAGGGCAACTGAGTCAGAAACAGACGATCTGGTTACTAGCTCAGCAATAGCCTGATGCAGAGCCAATGTTACTAGTTCAGGAGCAGATCCCCAATGCATCAGAGTGAACAGATTTCCTGAGAGAGAGGGTGTTAAGAATATTAAGGGATGATGCAGAGAGATTCTTCAGAGTTGACTGAAAGGGTTCTTTGGCTACTGGCTGAGCCAAGATTGGCTTCCAAATTGGCTTGTGAATTCAGCTGCCTCAGTATATGATAGAAGGAAATTTTTCGAAACTTGGCCAGCATGGATCTAATTTTCTTAAGAATGAGGACTAAATGTATCTGCAAAGGATTCGAGAGTGAGTTCATTGCTTGAATGATAAGCCGAGAGTCTCCGAAGACCATTAGAGATTGAATGTTCTGATTAAGAGCCAGAGTCAGCCCCTGCCACAAAGCCAGAGCCTCAGCTCTATTGTTTGATTCGAATCCCAGACCCCAATGATACCTGAGCAATGTAGTGCCATCGGGATTCAGCAGAATTCCACCCCCACCCACAGCTCCAGGGTTGCCTTTAGAGGCCCCGTCGAAGAATAGACAGTGGTCATCTAGAGCCGATCGCCACTTTAGAAACTCCTGTTCTTCCAGACATATTTCCCACATAGCATGGCAAGAGGCCGGAGAAATAGGATTGGTTTGATTATTTGGAACAATATCTTTCAGCCAAAGCTCCTCCTCACTGTCCAGAATCGCTTCGTTCCTTAAGGCCGACATAGCTTCCAAAGTCTCTCCCAGAATAGCTTTAATTTTGGATATAACGTTGTTTGAAGTGCAGATTTCTCCTCTGAATAATCTGTTATTCCTTTCCAGCCATAACTTCCAGCAGGTGAATTTAGGGATCCACATCCATGCAGTCTTAAGCAGGTTTTCTTTATTGAGGCAGAACGACGATAGCTTGGCCCACTCGTGAAACAGGTTTGGCATATTTCTTGGCAGCTCAACCTTGTCCGCCCTTGATCTCAGAACCCCCTTCCAAACTGCTTTGGCAAAAGGGCACAGCAACAACAGGTGATCAGCTGTTTCTTCCTCTGACATACATAATGGGCATCTGGATGGCCCTTCCGTTCCACGTTTTCTCAGGTTATCTCCTGTGAGAATACTGTTGTGAGCTAGTGTCCAGCAGAAGAAGTTTATTTTTGGGAGCGAAGGGAAGCCCCAAATGAATTTCCATTGCGTTGGGTGTGGAGGGACATTAGGAACAACAATCAACCTTTTGTATCCTTTAGCAACCAAGAAAGAACCAGAATGGGAGCCCCACCCTCTTTTGTCCTTGGCTGTTGCTGACAAGGGGGATTTTCCTTGGAGTTTGTCTAATAGTAATGAATCTTCAGATTGCAGACGATGTGGTACCTCTCCTAGGTTCTAGCTGTCCCACCTTCTACCAGCATCCTCCGTCCAGGTGGATATGTCCCAAAGGGTTTCCTTATTGTTGGACTGCAGCCATAATTTAATATTTTCCAAGCCTTCTATATGGTGTAGCAGCTGGTCTCCAAGAATCTGATCTTCCCATATTCTGATTTTTTTCCCATTACCTGGGATCCGGTAGAGATTGGGACTGAAGTTCTCCAGATCTGCGATACAGAGCTTGGAAATTGGGGAACCTTTGGTGGTTTTTGGTGGCAGGTCCAAACATCTCAAACACTGACCTTGAAAATATTTCTTCCACAGTACTTTCTTGCTCCATCTTATTTTCCCAGCCACAATATTCCACAGAATTTTAGAGCCTAGAGCGAGATTTTGTGCAGCCAAGTCTCTCATTTGCAGACCTCCTTCCATGATTGGTCTCTTAATGGTATCCCAATTGACTAAATGAAGTCTTCTTTCATTATTTTTCCCCCCTTCCCAAAGGAATCTCCTCAGCATACCATCCATTTTACTGAGAAAGGTTTTGGGGGCCAGGAGAATGGAGTGTTGAAAAAGAGGCATGCTTATTAGGACATATTTTATAAGAATTATTTTCCTAGCAGTGTTCAGCCAGGAGGCTCCCCAGGCTTGTATTCTGAGCTTAAGCTTGTCTAAGAGGGGCATCCAGTGTGTAACTTTCTGAAAATTGGGATCCCAAGATATTTGAATGATTCCCAGGTCTGACAGACTTTCATCTCAAGGAGCCTAGTTATGTCAGCCAGATCTTTGGCTGAGCAGTTCCAGCCAAAGATTGTGCTTTTTGAATAGTTTATCTTGCTGCCGGAGGCTTCCTTATAAATGTCCAGTTCCTTTTTAAAAGATCTGGCCGAATTAATGCTCGCTCCACCTAGGAGCAGAGTATCGTCGGCAAATTGGGCATGGTTTATGTCTTTGACATTGTGCACCATTCTGAGGCTTGGCAGAATTTGGACTTGCTGACAAAAGTCAAGCTGGAAACTGAGCACTGAGGCTTGAATAGCATAGAGAAGAGGGGATAGTGGACAACCTTGTCTTAATCCCCTGGATGCTTTAAAAAATTCAGTAGAACGACCATTTACCAACGGTTCAATCCAAGGAGAGGCAATGCAGGTCACCCAATTTATGAAGGTTATTGAGAAGCCCATTTTCGTCATAACAGAAAACAGGAAGTCATGCCTCACCCTGTCAAAGGCATTAGCCAAATTGAGTTTTATTACCATTCCTTTCTCTTTTCTCTGGCCACTTGAATGAACTGCCTCTTGAACCAGCACAATATTATCCAGTATCTTTCTCCCTTTGATGAATCCTCCTTGGTTCTCCGGTATGATGTCCGGCAGAATATTCTTGAGACGAATGGATATTATTTTGGTAATCAGTTTATAGCTAGTATTACACAGCGAAAGGGGACGAAATCTACTGAAATCTGAAGCTCCTTTCTCTTTCGGAAGCAATGCAAGGAAGGTTGAATTGGTACTTCCTCCTATCTTTGCACAATATTGGGACTTCCTAACCATTCTCAGGAGGTCTTTATTGATAGTTGGCCAGCAAGACTGAAGGAACCTAGCAATGAACCCATCAGGCCTTGGCGCCTTATCCGGTTCCATGCAATCCAAGGCTTTCTTGAGCTCATCCATGCTGATCGAAGTAGTCAGCATATTATTGACAGAGTCTTGCACACAGGAGGGGATAAGATTATACAGATAGGCTTGAGGATCTATAGGCGGGTCATCAGGCGCTGAATAGAGATCTTTGAAAAAGGAGACGACTGCTCTCTTGATGCCTTCAAAATCTTTAACCACTGCATCTTGGGAGCGGATTTCTGAAACATTTTTGAATTGCTTCCGAGCTTCGGCATGCTTGTGGAAGAAACTAGTATTTTTGTCGCCGGCCTGTAACCATAAGTTTCTGGATTTTTGTCTCCAATACTCCTCTTCGTCCCTACTAGCTTTATGAAGGGCTTTTTGCAGCTCAACTTCTTTTTGGAGCAGACTTTGGGTAATAACAGAATCCTCCATTGATGATTGGAGGGCAGCCAGGTTTTCTAAAGACTCTTTTCTCTTGGTAGCAGGTGTTTTCAAGGCTTTAGCCCACTCCTTGAGTCTTCTCTCAAGAGCCCGCAACTTTTCTTCCCACACAAAGAAAGGGGATCCCAGGATTTTCCGGCTCCAGACTTCAGAAACCACCTCATTGAAACCCTCTTGCTGAATCCACAAAGGGCTAAATCTAAATGGAATGGGGCCAAGAAAGCCATCCATGGAGAGCTCGAGACTAATGGGTTTATGATCAGAGGTGCGGTTATGAAGAATTTTGGATGAGGCCATTAGACCATTAGTAAGAAAGGAGGCTTGGATGAGGAATCTGTCCAAACGAGCAGCTATATGGCTGGGACCTAATCTTTTATTAGACCAAGTGTATTTCCCAGCTGATGGTTTGATGTCCTCCAGATTCTAGCCAATCATTATATCTTCTACCCATTCTCTAGCTGGATCCCTTACAGGGGAACCACCTTGTTTCTCTTCAGTGGCTAGAGTAACGTTCAGATCCCCTGCAATAATGATGTTTTCTGGGTTGTGCAATAAAAGAAAGGACTGGAGCGAGTCCCAACAAATTTTTTTCTCTGTTGGAGAGACCAGAGCATAAAGGTTAAACATACTTACTTGTTGACTAGAGTCTTTGTGGAGGAGATGAGTGAAAATCCAGTGCTAGAAACTTTCTTCTTGAATCAAGTCATATTTGGAGCTGTCCCAGAAGGAGGCAATCCCACCAGAGGCGCCTCTAGCACTTACAGCTCTACCAGGGCCTTTGCACCAAAATGTTTTGCTGGATTGGAGGAGGAGAGTGTCCTCCAGCTTTGTCTCCTGGATGAGAAGGATTTCAGGCAAATGCAACCTCACAATGTCTTTCAGGGCCTCTTCTTTCAGCCTGCTACCTAATCCTCTGCAATTCCAGGAGACGTATTTCATTATTTACTGGGTTGAGGGGGAGTGGCTCCTTTTGAAGACTTGTTATGCTTGCGCCTGGATCTGGTGTTCATCATTCCTTTGAGAGTTTTCTGGGAGCCTTGGAGAACATCCAAATAAGTTTTCTCCTCTCTCTGTTTCTTCTTGGATTTCCGGCCCCTGTTTGATTTGATAGGAGAAATTTGTGAGCTGTCTGATTCGGATTCTCTTTCTTCTGATTCTTCCCCTGAGTCAGATGCAAGACTAATGTGCTTGTCGTTGCCTGCTTTTCCCCCTTGATCTGCCTCTGTTAGGGGGACATTTGATTCTTCTTCAGTCTCTTTCCCTTTCTTCGACTAATCTTCAGTTTCTTCATGGTTCTCTGAGGCATCCACCTTTCCCCTGAGGATGGGCCTTCATTTGAGACTGGTTTGGTCTTGTCATTGGACTGGGGATTCCCCTTTGGTTCTGTCTGCTTCTGCTCATTTGGCTTTGACACTACCTTACCCTTTTTTATTTCCTTCCATCCTTCTTCTTCCACTTTGTCCCCTGATGATGCTTTGGTGCAGTTTCATTGAAAGTGACCGTGCTCATGGCAGATTCTGCACTTAAAACGCAGTTGCTCGTAGTCCAGCTTCTCGAAGTGGTGCCAATCTCCAACTGTAAGTTTGATGGCTTCCGGCAGTCCAGCTTCCAAGTCAACTTCCACGCAGATTCTGGCGCAGGTGTATTGGCCCTTGTTATCAGCTTTGTCGATGAATCTGCCCAGTCCGTTTCCTATCTTTTGCAGGGATTGATAGCTCCAGCAGTGTATTGGCAGATTGGGAAGCCGAACCCAAACAGGGACCTCCTTTGGGACATCGACTGAAGGGTCGAAGTCGGGGGTCCATTTATTCAGAAAGAGACCTTGGTTTCCCATGAAATATGGGTCGTTTCTGAACACCAGATCTCGGTCTTCCTTGGTAGTGAATTCGAAGATGAAAAAACCCCTTCCAACCGCGTAGCTGATCACATTGTTGGGCAGCAGGGGCCTCCAGTTTCGTTGAACCCATTCATCAGTCGATTTTGTTGTTGGCCACCGACCCATAAATTGCCCCACTAAACCTCTGTCAGCCAAGGCAAGGGTGATTTTGATCGTTTGGTCTTCCGGCAAAGCGATTTCTGGGATTTCATCCAGCTTTTTGATAAACTTCGGGACTTCGGGATGAGGTCGTTTTTTCCCCTTCTGCGATAGCAGGCTTCGGAAGGCTTCTGCTGGTGATAATGGAGGGGTGGGAGAGGGCTCCACACCCCCTGGTGCAGCCATGGCGGCGGGCAGTCTTGGCAGCGATTGCTGACCTAGACGGATCGCATATCAGAACAATGAAAGTCTAAGTGTTTGATATGTTGGACACAAGATACATAGAGGGAGGAGAGTGTCCAATATCCTACATTTAAACTTCTATGAGATAAACAAAACATTAACATTGATTCTATCACGTATTATCGTATTGGGAATTTAAACCATATCATGTTCAACCATCTACAAACAATTTTATTTCAAAAACAATCTATTGCCCTATTTGTTTATTAAAAGATTTGCATTAGAGGTTAAAAATGGTATAAGCCTTCTTTTGACATTATGTTAACAAATGGTCAATATACAATTAGTTAACTTGGGAAAAAATGAGCATCACATTCAAGGAAGATAAATACTCAAAAATGAATATAGGAAATTAGTTTATATGTTGAAAGTTTAAATGGAAGCGATATCTAGGACCTTGAGCTTATGTAGACCTCATCATTACTCTTAAGTCTTATCCATAATAATTTGGATCAACAATAACTTGAGTTACTTGCAGGTCATACTTAATGAGAAAATGAATCAATCAACTCACTTTGACTTAAGTTTAAGTTAAGAAATTGACATAAAGAAAAATTCTCAAAATTTTGTTAGAAACAAAATGCATGTTGTCAAGACCACAATGATTTGTTTTCATCATTGTAACTTGCAAATGTCCAACAAAAGACTTCCAAATAATTTTAAATCACTCCAACAAGGCATTTTCACACCAAAATCAAGATTGAAATTGAATATTTCAAACAAAGAGTGGGTTGTCAAATGGAAATAATTGTGAACATCAAATTCAACATTTTTTTAAACCCCCCATGTAACAACATTAGGTAGGAAGTTTGTCTTTTTCTTCTCATACATGACTCTAAAGTCTATAGTTTATAGTTCTATGGTTTATCATGGTCCATTTTGATATTATGTATTTTTTATGATTGTGTTTTTTGTTTTTGTTTTGGTGCATATGGTGGAGGATGCTACATATATTACATTGTAAATCAAGATTATTATATATAGGAGTCAAATAGCTTTTAAACAAGAATCCCTCGCCTACATGAACAAGTAGGGTTATTTAGCCTACATATCAAAGTTGACTAGGTCAATCTTGAAGACATGTAGTAATACACTAAAAGAACAAAGCATGGCCTTAACCATTATTACAAGTACACTACTAATACATATGTATGGACCATGGCCACATGTACAAATTACACAATTTCAACATCCCCCCTTGCATTGAATAGGGGGCCATGAAGAGAAGTCATTACAAAGGATTTACTTCACCCATTGAATGAAACAAGGGGATATGGATGAAAGTATTTATAACATAGGATTCACTTCCCCCCTTAATGTTGAGTAAGATGCCGATCCACCTCCCTTAAAGTTCATATGGTTTATACCAACATTGTTCCACAACTTAGTGATGATGGTGTCAATAGAAAGTACCAGCAATGTTCCACAACTTAGTGATGGTGGTGTCAATAGAAAGTGTAGTGAAGTTAATGTTGGGAGTTGGGCTTTTGAAAGTGATGAAATGAAAAGCATCTAGAGTAAGCTAACATCATAAAAGAAAACATTGCAACATGCTAATTGATTGAAGGTACAAAGAGTGGCTCAAGTTGTCCTTTACATTGAAGTGGCTAAAAATAGTACTCTAATAAAGGCCAACATTATAATGTGGAAAGTAGAGATCCATTGCAAAAAAGTGAGATTCATCTGTGTAAGATTCTATAAGTTGTGTAGTGAATCATGTGGACCCGTGAGTAGAATCTACATTAAAGAAAGCACATAGCTCCCTCAAACGAATAGGTGGTTGTAGGTCCACAAGTGTAACTATGAACCAAATCTTGAGATAGAGCCTCACAATTAGTGGAAGCATCCATTATAAAACTACCAACTCTTGGAACATGAAAAATGCTTCCAAATGTGGTGTAGTTGATATCAACACATCTCAAAACCAGTGAGGCCCAATATGCATAGTATGTGCACCATAAGAAAAATCCTCAATAAGAAGGTATAAAGAATGGCTCAAGATATCCTTGAGGTTGAAGGGTTAAAAATTGGTACATCTAATAAAGACCAACATCATAACATGGAAAGAACAAATCCATTGTAAAAGACCAAGATTCATTCTTGGAAGAATTTGGAGGTACTGTAAGAGATCTTTTCAACCTATGAGTAGAAGCTTCATCAAAAAGGGTAAGCAAGCACATAGCTTCCTCATATAAATAGATATTATGAACCGAACCCTAGGATATAACATCACAATATGTAGAGTGCATCCACTACAAAACAAGTAACCCTTGGAACATGAGAAATGCTTCCAAATGTTGTAGAGTTGCTATCAACACATCTCAAAACTAGTAAGGCCATGAATAGTGCACCGCCATATGTGCACCCTAAGAAGAATTTTCAATAAGAAGTAAAGGAAACAATCGAAGAAAATCATGAATAGGGTCTCCATCAAAGATTGTATTTATATCGTAAGTGTCATATAGACAATATATTGGAATATTTTTTCATGTACTTGATCCAAAAAACTTGAAATACAAAATTGATCAAGGATTTGGCACAATAGTTCAAATCCATATTTAGAGTGTATAATTAGATGTGCATTATAAATTTTGTCAACATTGTTATCTAGAAGATCCCTAATGCAAATTGTTCCTCCTACAAGCACTTCAATACATTAAAGGCAAGGAAAGAAAGACTCGAAGATACAACTCTTCATATTACAATCATTGCATATATAGTTATTCTATATTGCCAAAATGTAAGTAGCTCTATTGAATAGGGGAAAGATCTATTATGAGGTCATTAGGTTTAACATAGAAGAAGGCTTCTTAAAGTTCTTAGGGAATTCTTTATAGAGACTAAAGAAGAAAATAGTACCATCCAAGAAAATTGCATCATATTTTTTTGTCTTTGTGGTAGCATAGGACTTAGCCAAAAGCATAACCCTATAGAAATATTATTGCAAAGAATGAAAAAGAAGATAGAGTTGGATTTTGAACAGATGAGAAAAAAAAACTAAGAAGGAAGCATCAATTTTCTAAAGAGGATAAAAATCCTTAGAAATACATGAGGAACCCTAGAAGAGCAACGCAATCTAAGAGGGTTATTAAGCATATATATTAAATTTGATTATAAAGAAGAAAAACCATGATTGCAATTACTAAGGATACATATGGATGGATTGTGGCCACTTTCACATATTACATCGATAATTCCAACACGATCTACATATTTCATAAAAGTAGCAAACTTGACTAATAAATGGATTGTTGAATCTGATTAACACACAAAATATTATTCTAAATGGAATGTTGTGTTCATCTCATGAAAAAAAACCACCAAAAGCATTGGTTTCATAAGAAATAAATGCTTGTTAAGAAGATCACATCCCACATAATACCCTTACTTCCCATTCATCCTTTTCTCTTTGAACACACAACTTTGTAATGTAGGGGAGAAAATAGAGAATATTAAACTCAATGACAACCCATCACAACCCAAGTCCAAGACTCGTTGGCCACTTCACAATCCTAAAGACATGCTTAACCAATTTAGTCTTGTGACAAACCACACAACAATTAGTTCTTAACCTATTGTGATGCAATTAATCCTTTACTGCTAAATTGTCATGAAAAAATGACCTCCAATTAATTAAGTATTAAAAGAATAACAAGTCTTCAAAATATTAGGAAACATTTGGAGCTACCTTGATTTGTAATGTTGAACATTCCACTTATAGTTAAGGTGATTGACCATTAAACACATTTGAAATCCTTATTTTGTTACTCCATAAATGGCTATTCATAATACCATTTGTTGGGGGGTCCATGAATGTCCAAACCTAGTTTTAATAAACCATCTTTTTAAAATTGTTTGGCATATTGTTGTAAAGATACGTTGGTCAACTTCCTAAAGCCTTTGATAATGATTCAGAGCTCATCGAGAGAGCTACATGCCTATGTTTTTGTCCCACTAATCATCCTACACGTGAAAACTTTTATTTGCTAACCATTTTCTAGCAAGGGAGGGACTAGCAATCATCGTTCTAATTCCATCATGCAAGTTTGAATTGATTATGTAGATAAATACCATCCTCATGCATAATCCACATAGTCTTGCATAGATTTGAAAGGATTTGGCCACAATGATGTTAGTATAGAGAAATATTTGTGATTTCAATTTGTAACTTTGAAATTTTCAAACGATCTAATATAGATCACAAATATGATTTTATGTATAATCATTAATTTGCCGTGTTAAACTATGATGTCTAGATTTCATCATTGATGTTGTAAAATAATGTCTATTCTAATGTTCGAATGATGGACTTTTGATGAATGGATACAATGTCTAATAATTTCTTGTCAAAATTTAAATATCATAAATATATTTGTATCTCTTAGTTTTTTTCCAAGTTTTTGTTGACCCTTGTGTGTCTATGTTGACTCTTTGTCTTTCCAAGTCATTTGAGTAGGAGGTAGGTTGCTTTATTCTTTACTTTAAAATCAAGAGACTTTGAAATGAGTAATAAATCCAATCAAAATTAACTAACTATAACATCAACATTCAAATAAATCATTACAAATATACTTACAATCTAATCACATAATCCATGTGTGAAATATTCAAAACAATAAAATCCCTCAAATAGTATTGTTTACTAAACCCTCTTGGTATTCATTGCATTCCCATAGCTTCCATTTCATAAAGTATGATGTGAGGTTAAAATGGTAGTCAAATATTTA
Organism: Pinus tabuliformis; assembly: GCA_031772625.1. Taxonomy (NCBI): domain Eukaryota; kingdom Viridiplantae; phylum Streptophyta; class Pinopsida; order Pinales; family Pinaceae; genus Pinus; species Pinus tabuliformis. Next base: position 592,255,164 of record CM062819.1, read on the forward strand.
ATAAATTTGCTTCGCATAGAAGTGAAAACAATTTTCAAGGTAAATAAAAGGAATTTTGAAGGAGAGTTAAGTAAGTAATGTTGAGTTGATTTGCTAGGACTCTAACAACAAACTCATTCTAAATTTCCAAGTTTGTTAATAAATACAATGTAGGTCCTAGGCTTCTATGTTTTTCCATGTGTTTGTCATTCTTCCGTGTGTTGGAAAGCTAACAAGTGCAAATATCCAAAATGCACCACTAAACAAACCTCAAATTACATGAGATATTGGAACTTGTGAGAAGGTTTGTGAGGGAGAAGCGAACTTGTGCTAGGGTTTGAAGCTGGAGCTAGGGTTTTACTTTGGGTACCATGGCGGGATGCGAAAGAGGGAGTGCTGCTCCCTCCTACAGTCAGGCAGTTACAAGTAGGAATAAGGACGTCAGAAAGCAGTTCTTTAAAGAACCTCTGAAGAAGGTATCAGAGGCCAGGAACAAAGGAACATTGGGAAGAAATGAACATCAAGAACTGGAAGAGGATCAACCGGAACCAAATAAGGAGAAGGCAATTGGGGGTAGCAGTGGAAAGCCAACTTCCACAAGATCAACTGGGGCCTGTAAACCCAAATCAAGCACGATACCATGGGTCATATTGAGTGATCCAGTGATTCAAGCGCACAGGGATCATATGACGGAACATGCGATCATATGCAAGTTTATGGGGTTATGGCCGACAGAGAGGGCGCTACATGTCTAGATAAGGAGCCATTGGAAGCCAAAGGGGGAAATACACTTACATCTAGGTTCTAAGGGCTTCTTCACAGTGGTGTTCACGAGCCTAGAGGATAAAGATAGGGTGTTTGAAGGAGGGTCATATTTCTACGCTGCAGCGGGACTCTATATGAGGCCATGGATGATGAATTTTGTCCCAGAATGTGAAACATTCACATCAGTGTTGGTATGGATAAGACTATACTCCCTTCCTCTGGATTATTGGTTACCAGAATCTTTGAAAACAATAGGCAACAAGCTGGGACATTTTCTAAAAATCTCAGATGCGACTCTAAAAGGAAAATACACTTCCTTTGCTCAAATATGTGTGGAAATGGACTTATTTGGAGCCATTCTGGAAGCGATAATTTTAGAAGTATGTGATGAAGAATGGGTGCAGATGGTGGACTATGAGCACATCCCATTTCGGTGCCGCAAATGCCATGAGCATGGGAATTTGTTCAGAGATTTCCCAATAAACAAGATGGAAGGAAATGTAAAATCTACTGAGGATAAAAATCACGAGGGTTTCACCAAAGTTGGGAGCAAAGGGAAAGGAGGCAAACACCCACAAAAGAAGATGAATGAGGATCAACATTCAAAACACAATCAGTTCAAAATCCTAGAGGAAGAAGAGGGCAACAAGGAAACTGTCTAGGAGATGGAGCAAACAAACAATGAGAAGGATAAAGAAACTGACATGGAGGACATCATAGTAAACGACCAGCAAAAGGATGATCTACCAAGTAGTATGGAAGTAAGTAGGGACCAGGAGATGACTCCAAGTGAAGCGGGAACACAGGACCATGAATTACAGGAAATTTTAGATAAGGAAAATCTCGATCTAGAAAATTTTTTGGAGCAAGGGATGACCATAGGAGTGGAATCCCTACCTAAGGAGGATTATGACAGGGTGCAACAACTCTTTCTTTGGAGATCACAAGCGAAGAGTGCAGGAGTCAAAAGAAATCATGATAGCCAGGAACATAGTGGGGTCAAAATGTGGATAATGTACATGCACAATCTTCAAAGAACTCAAGAAGGAAAAGGGGAAGAAAAGATAGAGTGAACTGCTAAACGAATGTGGAAAGCTACTGATTAACTCAGGTAAGATGAAATATCTTACCAACTATTCCTTCAATAACCTTTCTTAATGAAGCTTACAGCCTGGAATATTAGAGGTATAGGAAATAGAAGGAAATAATGAAATCTTAGTAATATAATGAAAGACGAGAAACCATATATGATTTTTATTCAGGAAACGAAATGTTCGATGGACAAGATCAGAAAGATTCACAATAAGTGGCTAATCAAGTATGAGTATCTAGAGGTTAAAGCAAACAACTCGGCGGGGGGGGTTCTTACGCTGTGGGACCCACTTAAATTTGGGATCTTGGATGCTGAAGCATCAAGGAACTATCTTTCTGTGGTTTGTCAACCTGTAGGTGATAAGGAAATATACATGATCACAAATGTTTATGGACCTCAAAGGCAAGCAGACAAACTCAATCTTCTCACCTCCCTTGAGGATCTAAGAGCAAGACACCCCAATATGCCCTGGATAGTTGCAGGAGATTTCAACATGATAAGATCTCTCTCAGAGAAAAAAGGTGGTATTAGACAGCTAGGAAGAGACTCCATGGCCTTTCAGAACTTCATAACAAAGATGGGGCTTGTGGATACAGAAACAATAAATGGAACTTTCACTTGGAACAACAAGAGGGGAGGAGACTCTCAAGTCGCCTCCAAACTTGACAGATTCATTATTTCAGAGGACCTCTTTCTTACAGGCCCTGCCATGACAGCTTCTATTCTGCCTTTTGGAGGATCAGATCACTGGCCTGTATAGCTGGAAGCCACCTTCATGGGTAAACCAAGAAACAGACCTTTCAGGTTTGAGAATGCCTGGCTCACTCACCCCAATTTCAGCAGTAATATTGAAAAATGGTGGAAAGAGGATCTGAACATTCAAGGCACTAAAATGTACATGCTCCAATAGAAACTCAAACACATCAAATCCAAACTTAAAGTTTGGAATAGAAAAGATTTTGGTGATATCTTCAAGGCCAAAAGAGAAGCTGAACAGAAGCTCAAGGAGATCAATTAGATCAACATCACAGATGGCTTTAACGAGGAGAGGCAAAGGTCAACTGACTCTTTGCAGGAAGTATGGGAAGAGCGATACTTGCAAGAGGAAATCTTCTGGAGACAAAAATCAAGGATTCAGTGGATCAGAGAGGGAGGAAGGAACACAAAATTCTTTCATAGATCCACCATGGCTCACAGGGCACACAACAGAATCACAAAACTCAGAGATTCTCAAGGAAGAGAGATTGAAGCCCATAATGAAATGGAATCAATCCTTGTACAACACTTCCTCAACATTGCAGAGGAACCTCTAGAGGATAGATCCAGGTTCATTGACCACTTTACTCAGTTCATCCCCCAGTTGGTCACCAGAGAGGACAACCATAATCTCAATAGGCCAGTGTTGGAAGAGGAGGTCAATGGAGTGATCAACGAAATGCAAAATGAAAAAGCTCTAGGCCTGGATGGGTTCAATGTAGACTTCTTCAAAGCCTGCTGGGATATAATCAAACAGTATATCCTTGAGGCTGTGGAAGACTCAAGAAAATCCAAAAAGGTTCTAAAGGCTCTCAATGCTACCTTCATAGCTTTAATCCCAAAACAAGAAAATGCCATGACTCTGGATGGTTTTAGACCCATAGCCTTATGTAATGTGGTGTACAAAATTATTTCCAAAGTGATAGCCAATAGACTTAACCCCCTTCTACCTTCTCTCATCTCGGAGGAGCAAACAAGCTATGTGGAAGGAAGACAAATCCTCAATAATATCATCCAAGCTCATGAGGTGGTGCATTCTCTCAAAAGAAACAAACAGGGGGGCATGATCATTCAGTTGGACCTTGCAAAAGCCTATGACAAGTTAAGTTGGCCTTATATAAAAGCAATTCTAAGAGCATACAGCATCGACCAAAATTGGATAGGATGGGTTATGGCACTTGTCACCACAACCAATTTTTCTATACTACTTAATGGAGCGCCATCAAGAACCTTCACACCCTCCAGAGGACTCAGACAAGGAGATCCACTCTCACCTTTCCTCTTCATTCTCATGATGGAAGGGCTAGGCAGAGCAATTAAAATGGCAAATGTTGAAGGACGCATTCAGGGTATCAAGCTCACCTTGGATGGAGCAGCAAACACTCATCAACAATTTGTGGATGACACTATGCTATAGGGCATACCCACAGTCAGGGAAGCCAGAGAGATTAAACAAATCTTAAACGACTTTGCTAGGGCAACAGGCACAGAGGTAAACCTCAACAAATCCAAAGTCTTTTTCTTTAACACTAATATCGCTATTTAGAGAAATATTACTAGAATTCTTGGTTTCCAAAGGGAGCAGCTACCTTCCAAGTATCTGGGAATACCTCTCATTGACAAACCTCTCAGCAAGAAAGTATGGGAGCCAATATTAAATAAAGGTTAGAAAATGGACATGCAGGGCACTAAACTTGGCAGGACGCCTAGTGCTCACACAAGCAATCTTGCAGGCAATTCCCATCTTCATGTTTTCAGCTCTTCCAGCTCCTAAAGGGATTAAGCAGCAAATTCGGAGCATTCAAAGGGATTTTCTATGGGGCAGAGGAGAAGAGAAAAAGAAGTGGGCCTTAGTTGCTTGGGACAAGATATGTAGGCCCAAAAGCCATGGTGGCCTGGGGCTTCAAGACCCTGAAACCCTCAATAGAGTTTCAGGAGCCAAACTTTGGTGGTGTTGGATTAAGGAATCGACAGCTCCTTGGGCTAAGATTTGGAAGCAAAAATATGCAAAGCATTGGCAGGAGAAGGATCACATCAGAATGTCAGGGCAAATCAGAGGCTCCCATATTTGGAACCTGGCTTGGGAAAACAAAAGTTTAGTGCAGCAGCATAGCTTCTGGGAAATTCAGGCAGGAAATCTTGCACGATTTTGGGAGGACAACTGGCAACAAGAACCCAATATATATAAGGAGGAATTAGCGGCTCTCAAGCGTGACACAGATAACAAAGGTCTACTCATGGTCAAATATTTCTGGGACCAGGACAGGAACAATGGAAAATGGAGGAAGTGGAAGGATCTAGGCCACAATGATGAAAGTCCTATGAACACCATGGAAAAAGAGCTCAACCAGGAACTAGAGCATAGAAGGATTCTAGTCTCCTCCCTACTTGACCAATTGAGATGGGGAAAGAACACCGAAGGCAACTTTAACCTCAAAGAAGCTAAACAGGAAGTTACAGGATTTAACTATAGAAATCCCAATCAAGTTTGGAGGAAACTTTGGCAGAGCCCCTACTGGATGAAAATAAAAATATTCATCTGGCTAGTGCACCAAAGGAAAATCCTGACCTGGGAGAATCTCCAAAAAAAGGGCTTCATTGGCCCTTCTAAATGTTACCTATGTGGCTCACATGAGGAAACGATGGAGCACCTTCTCAACCTCTGTCCTTTCACATCCAATGTCTGGGACTGGGTGGCCTCAATCTTTAGACAAACAGATAGGGATGGTCTCAGCATCTCCAACACTTTGAAGAATTGGAGAAAGAATTTTTCAGGGAATGAAATTATTAATACAGCCAGGATCCTAGTTCCAGGCTTTGTAATTTGGAATGTTTGGAAAGAGCGTAACAGTCGGATTTTCAAAAACAAAGGTTGCAAAGCCCAACATATCATTGAACTAATTTTAAAGCAGCTCAAAGACACAGTTAGAAGCCTGTTGAGGACTCTGCCTAAGGATCCTCCTCTGCCCCAAGAGGCAAATATTATACTTCATTTGGGCCTACAGTCAATAAGCCCACAGAGATTAATGAAGGGAATAAACCAAATAAATGTAGACATCAACATTTGGAAGCCTCCTCCTCAGGGCTTTCTAAAGGTTAATGTGGATGGAGCCTCTAAGGGCAATCCAGGGCTAGCTGGCTTCGGGGGTGTTGTCAAAGATGAACAGGGTCAAATAAAGAAGATTGTCCATGGCCACTTGGGCAAGACCACTAATAATATGGCGGAGCTCATGGCACTTGAGCAATGCTTGGAAATCTTGTTGGACTCAAACTTACATAATGTCATCATTGAAGCAGACTCGGAATTGATCATTAAAGCATCCAAGAAAATATGCAATGGCACTTCTCCAGACAAAGTATTGAAGCATTTGAAGCTTTTGCAGGTCTTTCACCGAATCCACTCCCACTTACAAACCTTAAAAATAGTTAGTTTTCTCCATGTGAAAAGGAAAGCTAACATGTTAGCAGATCATCTGGCGAACGAAGGAGTCACCAATAGGGACAGGGATTATAGGCCTGATTGGGACCTGTTAACCCCAGGTAAACTGTTGGAGGATTGTCTTGGTCAGGCGGACAAGGATATGGAGCTATGGATGCACAGGAAGGATCGAAATGACTCAGGGGATAGGCAAGAGGATAGGGCACCCTAAACTGGCACCCCTTTGTGGTTCTGGCTGTAATACCCATCTCAGTATTACATCGGATATGTGGCGAAAGAACTGGCTATGGAAGCCTCACAAGTTCGATCTTCCTTTGCCCAATACATTATGTGGAGGTTTTGATGGTGTTTGGGGTCATGCAGAGATTCTGAATAAGCAACATAAGAGTTGTCCGATTCTCTTGATCAATGGTTATCACTCAGCGAATGAGCACGCTAATTTTTTCGCAAAGAGCTCGATTCTAAAACCACAAGCGGTCTATCAGGCAGGGTCTAAGTGGTTTCTGGTTTCTTGGAGAAAGGCTCTGATTCCACTCTCTGTGTGACATGTAGTAGCGAGAGGTGAGAAAATACCATTTACAGCGGGCGGTTATCGCTCGCGCTACTTTTCCACCCGATATTGGCGTAGACCGTTGGATCCTTATCAGGTGATCAACAGTGTTGGATGGATCGTGCACATTGGTTTGGTGTTTCGGATCCGAAAAAGTTTAGAGGGCTAGCCTAATGGTTTAATCTGATCCGGGAGACAGGTTCATGTGTGTGGGCTTGGGTGGGCCCATTCTCAAAGAGGGTACTTTACATCCTAGCAGTACGAATTGCAAGGCACTCGACTCTTCAAGATTACTGGAGTTTTTTGTTGGTATTTGGAAGCATTTTTGTGGACCCTTGGTGGAACACATGTGGCTTTTGTGGGGACCTCGGTTCGGTGGAACCGCTTAACAAAATGTTTAGAGTTTCCTTGGGTTTTTGATTGCTCGGTCAGATAGTCTAATATCGGCCTCTTGTCCTATACACTGCTCGCCCATGGGCTGCGTGGTTGTTTTTTGCCTGCATAGCTACCTGTTGACTACTCATAGAGCTGGTGTGGCTTTTGTAAATTATGTATCATTTGATAGTTTAATAGAAGGTACCACTCTTATCGGATCAAAGAAAAATAGTAACTAATGTTGAGTCATTAGGCATGTTAAAACCATGTTCTTTGATACCATGAGAAAAAGAATATAATAAGCGCACATCTAAATTTTAATTGCTAATGAAATTTAACAACATATGCATCCACTTACTTGGCATTACAACAATCTCAAACTTACCGGCATACTAGCAATGCCATATTGAATGGAGGGAACCTTCCCTGGACTTCATTCAATAAGTATTGTGGGTGTTGTTGGAAGAGTCCCGAATGGATTTTCTATAGGTATTTGAGATGCAACCATTTCACTATGTGTACCACTAGACCATGAAATAATAATTTTATGGGCAGTTAGATGCTAATAGACTACTAATATGATGCATTTTAAACACAATGCTTATACACAACTAGCCTTTAAAATCAAACAAAATAGGATTTAACTCACTGGTGTTGATAGTTTTTCTCACTAGAAATTTGCATGCATGTGCCATGAAAATCTGTTGTAGCCATTGAAGTGGCCACACAAAACAATCCACAAAATGATAAGAATATTTTATAAATCGTATAAAAAAAGATACCGATCCCACCAAAATTTTTATTTTTTAAATTTAATTACTATAATTAAAAATAATTAAATATTTACATCTTAATCTCAAAATTTTTAAACATCAATAAATTTACATCTAAACTTGTTTTCATCACTATTTATATTTAATAAATCTAAAATTAAAATATATCTTTATTTAAATATCTTTACATACCTGAATTAACTTGGTCAAAGGGAAATCTACCAAAATTATGGTTGGGAATCAATGGTTGAATGCCACTAAACATAGAAGGCTACAATCAAATTCACAAATGGTTAGAGTAGCACTTTCACTTGAATATTAAATAAATTGTACTTAATGCTTGATAAAAGTCTAACATGATGTGAACCTTGCAAAGTTAACTACTTTCAAACTGCAAATAATAGTTTATTTAAATGGATAATATGACAACAAGAAAAAGGAATTAATGAAGTACTAATAACAATAAAATAGAAGGAACATACCATTATTTGTGAAGTGGTAGCAGGTTTTCTTTTTGACATCAATGATGGAGTATTGTTGCCAAGACACAAGGTGCTTGCATTCATTGGAAAGCTTGTCTTAAAATCAGGTGTAGATACATTAGAAACAACAACTACCTTGTCTAAAATAGGTTTTGGGAATGTGAAAGGTCCTGGTATTAGACTAGTTTCAATTGAGTTGCTTGACATAAATGTAGGAACTATTGTTGGAGTTTCCAGGGTTGAAGAAGATGAGGCAACATGGGAGGATCCAAGCAAATGGAAGCTTAATGTAACTAAAGGTGAGGATACTGGGGATCAAAAAAGCCCCGATGAGTGAGTTTTTCTTGATGGACTTTCTTGTACATATGTCCCACTTAATATAGGTGTTGTGAAGGTTGAAGAAGGTTTAAATTGTGAGGAAATGAAAAGAGGAGAGCTTAATGATGTTAAAGATGAACAAGTAGTTGATCCTAAATTTAATGAAGGTGGACAAAATGATTTGGATGGTGCTTCAATTGTTCTATTACTTGAAGGACCCATTGGTGAATGAAACCCAAATTTACCATAGTCTAGTGTTTTTGGAGCACATGTTATTGAAGATGTTGTTGGAATGGAAAAATTCAGGTTTGAGAATTGAAAAGGTGTTTGGCTTGTGTTAAGTGAATTTGATTGTCCAGCAAATAAAAAATGTTAAAACTTATTAAGAAAAAGTAATTAGTCATGTTCAAGTCCACGTGCCATATAAATAACTATACATGTTAGATGAATAAACTCATGGTTGCATACCTTTATCTCCCAGTTGATAGTCCTCCCATCTTAGTTCCTCGTGACTTTTTTGCTTGTATGTAGGAATGGCAGATATGGAATGATTTTTTCCAGGATTTTTTCCACCATCTACAATTGTCACTTTGTAAGGTGTGAATCTACTTCCATCATCTTGCTTTTGGAGCATTGGATCATGAAAAAGAGTGTTACCGAATCTTGGGGTTGTTGGTTGGGTTGCTTGACAACATAGTGAAAATAACAATGTGAGCTAGATGAAAATAATTTTAAATATCAAGTTCAAGAAATAACAATTTATGTTTCATTTTTAATTTGAGAGTTTATACAAAACATGCCCTAAGGTCAGGCTTGCACTACATAACATGAACTTGTTTTATCTTACGTTTTAGGTCTAAGGGGTATATATTCCACCAAAATTTATTGAGATTTGCACCTAATCTTGTCTTTTTGAAATGGCTTTTAGGTGGGGTAAACCATAATTGGAACATTGTTGGATGGTTTAATACTCTAACAACTTCATTGGTGAATGTAAATCCATGTTGGAAACAACATATAACCTTGATGCAAAGAAACAATCATTGTTTTGTAATATTCTACCATTTAAACATATATAAAGGCTTGTTAGAAATTTTCTTACCAATGGCTTGGTTATTAGCACCAAGTTGAGATGTTGGAGTACTTCTAAATGTTGGATTTCTTGCTGATGAACTCAGGTTTGCTCCAAATATAGGATATGCTTGACCATTATCTGCATTTCTATCAAATTCAAAGCTTTTCTAGTTGAAGCACTAAAGGTAGGATTGGAGAAAGCCCCAGATGATGTGCCAATTGAAGTGAATGAAGGTATGGGAGAAGATACAAAGGAAGGCATACTTGTTACCCCAAAAATAGGTTGATTAGATGTACCAAAAGTAGACATTGTGGAACAAAAAGGATGATCACTAAGAGTTGCTTGAGATGTGGGGAAAGTAATTCCAAATCCCGCATGACTGCTACTTGGAACGAAACCTTCACATGAAGGAGTTTGATTAAATGACAATGTTCTTGCATTTGAAAAGAAAACCAATTTCATAAAACTAAATCATGTTATTTAAATTTGCTCAAGATATTATGTATAAATGAACATTTATATTCTATAATTTTCTCTTATGAATTCAGCATGTCCTAATAGATGGAAAGGTAATTGAAATATGTACAAAAAATATTGCAAAAAAGAAATATGAAGTCATAACTTAGAATATGAATATTAATAAAACAAAATCATAAGTTGTTGGAAAATCTTATATCATGATTTTCAATTGAACATTGTTATTGGGAAATCTAGTGTCTATGCAAAGCTGCTAATCCCACTAAGGCTGGTAGCTACCTTCGAAACAAACAAATTAAAACCACTTTCATTTTCCTTTATGAGAAGTAGATAAGAGGGGAAAGAAGGAGACCAACCTCTATCTTGCGCTTGGTTCCTTGCTTGATTCCTCTCTCTTCTGACAGATCTTTGCCACTTGCTTCCTCGTACCCAGCTTCAAAGAGCACCTGTAGAATCAAAGCAGCATAACACTATCCAAGAACAGAGATCTACTATCATAAACAATATAGGACCAGATATATATTGACCACACAAATGCATATATCATCAATCATACAAGAATGTGGAGGAAAACTTTAATAGCTTTATTAATAATCAAGAATAGCAAAGAGGATTACAACGCACTATTCTGACCCAACGTCATCCTCTTAGCAAGAAATCCCTTCTTCACCTCATGAAAAGCTTAGATCACCCAACACTATGATGTTACACCGAGAAACCAGCAGCAGTTCCTTACAAGATACAAAATTCCAACCTCTGGATCTCTGGGATGAGGGATCCATATATAGATGTTTGCAAGGGGGTTGAGTCAGCTTCTAAGATTTGATTAGTGTCCTCTCCCTGATAGTTCTTGATTCGACTTGGAGATTGATGATCTCTTACTCATTGCCGGGTGAATGCAGAGAGGCAAGTGTCACAAGAGAAGTTTCTGGAAGATTCCATGATCCTCCACCTTGCAGATTGACCCTGCCATTTGTCCACTCTTGCTCATTGTACCCCATAGAAGGGCTTTTCAGTATGCATCGCACCTCCCGTGTGCATTTAGGTGGGATGCAGCGCACTTTGACCATGGAGCAGGTGAGATGGTCCAGTTTTGACCAGTTCTGAGTAGTTTTTCATGGAGAATTTATGGGAGATGATGTAATCAGCTGACCTTGTTATTTTAGGGGTTAGAACAACACTTTTAGGGACTTAAGAGCCCTTGGTTTATGGACATTTATGATTGGGGTTGCAGTGCCCAAAAATGTCTATAACAGTTTCCCCCTAAAGCATGAGGTCGTTAATCCGATGATGTTGGGTGAAATGCTTTATCATGAGGATCTGAAGTTTTTTCAAGCTAGAAGGTGACATGTAATAAGATACAATACAATACATTATCTTCATAATATTTTCATGATCTAGTTGAGGCGGGCATTCCCATGCGCAACTTTATAAATTCATTTTCATGTACATAAGACAGACAATCATCTGAGTGTAGACTAATGGTTCTAGTAGAGCCATCATCCCTTGGATTGGATGATTATCTGTGCAGTAATGATGTACATTTGATGTCTTTATTTTCCTGAATATATATCGCAGCCCTGATGGATGAAACTAGATCCAGGGTCTTCAATCTCGTTCGATCTTCACTCAAAGTACAAGTCGATCCATGTAAGAGATGTTCTGGAGTCGAACATGGAAAGACATTGCCTGATTACCAGCCAATGATGTAAGCTGTTAATAGGTGTGAGAGGAATCACCGATAATGATGATGACCCTCAAGGTACCACAGTACAATTTACGTGGTGTAAATAAGGGACTTTGCATCGAACACCATGCAAAATCTTTCGGTCGAAGGCCATTGATGTAAACCTGTCGCCGGAAGTGAGAAACTTGCCATTGAGGCATGCAAGCTTCAAAGTACTGAAAGGGTTGTTCCTAGATCGACTTCCTGGATAATGAGCTGACGTCGACAAGAAGCGATCCGTCATAGGAGGGCCTTAGTGAATCCCACATCAATGACACGGAACGGAGCAAATGATTTCAATGGAGGTGAAAATGATCTGATGATACAAGGTTCAGGGTGGCGGTCATGAAAGAATGGAGCGTAAGTGTATTGCAGTGGATGAGACACAGGTGAATTCTCTGAGCGACTTCTCTTGAACATATCAGCGACACTGACATGATGGATTGGTAGCGTTAACCCCAAATGTGGATGGTGTGATGGACCCATGGTGATATGACCAGTGAACACACAACCCAACCCGACTCAGATGTGGAGTGAAAGTGTCATGTTCAAGAGTGACTTGCTACCAATAAAGTTTCTTCAAGATTTTCTTCCCAATTTTTCCCCAGTCATTGCTGACCAGTACCTCTTTATTTTTGTCAAGCTTGAGGAGGATAACATATGCTTGTTCTATAATTTTCCCTTCGGGCAAACCCATCGCTATGTTTTAATGAGCCTAGCGATAATGAAACTCGTTCTTGTCTGTATGGACAAGTTTGTCGCTATTTGGGTTTTAACGAGTTTAACGACAAGGATAACTCATTCCTTTACAATTTTGGAGAGTCTGAAAAAGGGACGTAAAGAAAATTCCAATAATCCTTTTTCGTCATATAATCCCTTGAGTCTGAAAAAGTATAAAACAATACAAAAGGGATGAATTTTCGGTACTTTTAACAAGTCGAATAAAACAAGCGCTCGATCTTTTTGTGTAATAATCCCTCAGGTCCAAAATGATTAAAATCTAAAGGAGGGAGAGCACTTCCGGTCACTTTAACGAGCTGGAGAGGCCAATTGCTTGGCAATCTTTTCATATTTTACGAGTCAGTTGAAAAGAGCTTAAAGGAGACTCGTTTTTTGAGGAATGAGTGATAAATTTGGGTAGCAGCTAATTCCAGGTAAGGTTTGGAAATTTCCAATCACGGCAGTGTCACAAGGATGGCTAACAAGATCACTCTTCGCATCTGTTCCTCAAAAAGGGTAAACAATCAAATGGAGGTGAATGATCGGCCAAAAATAGAGTGGAGGTGATGATGAGAACACGACCAAGCCTTTAAAGGCTGATGATAATACATTCACGATGGTTATTTACCGGAAATTGGTTCATTTGTTTTAAATGAGCTTAAACTCTGGGGGAACATTTGCTCATTGCTTATGTTTATTTTTTAACGAGCTTGAATTCCGTGTTAAAATTGCTCGATCCAGTTGTATAATAAGGAAGTCTCGTATAAAAAATGGCATTTTTTCAAAGCTTTGCCTCACATCCTTTCTTTATGCTAGCTAGGAAACAACCAATCCTACGAGTTTAAAGGGTTAGAGGACCTACAAATTTAAAAAAATAAATGGTCGCTCTTTGCTTACATGCCAAAAGGTTTGCATGCCCCCAGGAATCGTGAAGTAGAGTTTCCAGGTTACCCCTCAATTTTCAGACAAAACATTTGTTTTATCGGGAAAGGCCTACCTTATAACAGAGGTATCTTATTCCGGTCTAACCCCATTCTCCTAAATGGACGGGTGTATTAGCCAATCATATATCCTTTGCGGAAACCTACACTATACCCAAGGTTTTCCTGTCGAAACAGGCCAGGGTGCATGCCCCCTGGGTTTCAGTCATATCTTCCGAATCACTCGTGGTCATCAGGAGGATGGACTGGGGATTGATGACACATTCCTTGCGTGAAAAGACCATTCAGGGTTGGTATATGACTATTTGCTCTGTGTGAACTGGGGAATGAAAGCTGGTCTACAGTCTTGATCACTCTTCCTTCATGCGGAAAACACATTACTCTAAAGAGTGAGGAGACAATGGCTCCCATGCAATAAATATAGTCGCTTCCAAGGAGTAGATTATAATCCAAGGGTCCTTGGACTACCATTACGTTCATGTGAACGGTTTTTCTTCTCAATGTTATCGGCACATTGGGAAGGATCCCTAACGGTCGACTGGTTCCTTTGTCAAAGCCTGTTAGATTTCTCATCTCAGGAAAAAGCGATGGTGAAACAAGCGCTTTCCAAGAAGTTGAGGAAAGGATACTCACAGAAGCCCCTTCATCTATGATGGTACCGGTCATGACCATTCTATATATTTGAGCAATGATTCGAAATGGTACACTAGTCGGTAAACAGGGTTTGCCTAGTATATTCCAATCGAAGGAAACAACTAGGTTGCTTGGAGGTGGGACCGAATAGACAGTCGGATATGACTCTGACGAACTTCCTTCCTGTGGTAAAGGAATGGGTAGACTGCCCCCCTGTTCATCGGAGTCTGTGCTTACGAAGAGAATTTGAACGGTGTCATTCTTGTTCTCTTCGGTGACTGTATCATCTGAAGATGGATCCTCTGAAGGCAAGACCGGGTCAACTACCACCTCGACCTTTTGACTTTCATCTGGTGTGGATTCAGATGGTTTATCTTCAATGAGAGACGCTTCAGCTGACCACAATGGCGTGTCAGCCAGATTTTCAACTAGTGACAGACTCGACAACAGCTTCTTATATCCAGGAGGAAGTCGTAACGGTGAAACCAGATGGTCGTCCAAAACTATTTTGGCCTCGTCTAAGAAGGGACAACGGTGGACGGCGTGATCACCTTCACATAGTTTACAAGGAAATTTACATTTTCCTTTTTGTCCAGGGGCTTCACTTTCACTAGTTGACGGTGTATTTTCAGCATGATCATCAGAGGTTGATAACACCGGATTGTGCAAACGAGGGGACCAGTCCCTTAAAATCCGAGGGATGTAAGGACAATATCGATGATAGTGGTCTCCTTTGCAAATGAAACATGGCGATTTAGGCCTGGACAGTGCAGTGTGTGGGTTTTCGCTAGACGATGCTTAGTCACCCCTTTTCGCCTTTGGCTCCTTCTTCTTCTCTTTCTTCTTCTTCTCCTTCTTCTTCTCGGTTACTTGATTTTTGGCTTTACCAGCTTCATCAAGCGATAGAGGAAGGAAGAGAGAAAGAATTGGACAAAGTAGAAGGTTGGGGGGTAACTCTGGTATCGTTTAGCTGCTGACTTGATTGTTTAGGAGTCACGGTGTTCTGAATGACAGAGGTTGAGAAGAGCCATACGAGCAAGCCGATTGTCAATCCTGGAAGCAACAATGTGGCCATATGGGGTGCACTGACATCTCCCCAAGAGGAGAAAGGACTAGGATTTCCCCCAAGGGGAACTCCTTGGTTAGTGGACTCCATTTTCCTCAACCTAAGACCAACGTAGGAAAGGTGATATTTATTCCAATTAAAATAAATTTTAGACGCTTTAACACAACTTGTTTTTTCAATTTTTAAGAGTCGAGAAAAACAAAAGATGACTCTAGTCGCCTTCGATTTTTAATGAGCTTGAAGTGACAAGTGCTTAGATGGACCTTTTCCTTTAAGGAGTCTGAAAAGGAACGAAAGAGACTACTCTAGAAATCTAGACAGAGGGATTACCAAACCAATTGCAAAACTACAGAATACTTTTTATGGTACGACAGTGAATCTTCTCGAATGCTGTGTTCAGTGCATTGCGATCGATAGGGTGGCAGACACGGCTTCCTATGGATAAAGGATAAAGCCTATTATGGTCTCCCAATATATACTTGACGGTACGTGGGAGTACAAGTCCGTACTGGCACTTATCGTCTCAAAGTGGAGGAATCACCCAACTAGCAATGAAAACAACAGTTACCAGGCTTTACGACGCCGGAATATGTCTCTAGCCTAGACTTCTAAATGTTGTGCGTTAGGTTCCAAATCGTTTTTAGAGTCATTAAATTTATTTTATAGTTGATCTTGCTTAAGAAATTTGCCTTTCAGGTTCACCGTGTGATGTAGATATACAATTCTTGAAATGTAATATAAGATGATAAACAATCGTTTAATCTTCTTTTTGCAATGAAAATCCTAGCAACTAAGGAAAGAGAGATAATATTCTTTCAACATAGAGCAGAGAGCACACACTATATGCACTGTCCTAAATCAAAACAACAAACAGTCTAAATGCAAATGCACATGCATGTATTTGTTTTCAGCCTTCTTAATGTGTGAATGATAAAAAGAAAGCTAAGCACAAATCTGAATTATTTTTCAAAGCGACTTTACTAACAAGTTTCTTTTCAAAACAAAATGAAGACAATGACGACACTTTACGATTTGGAATTGAAAACTTGCTTTCGACACTTGAAAAACTATTAATTCAAATCAAATACAAGAGTAACAGTGTAATCGACTATCAAGAACAATTGGATTCTCTTCTATGACTGAAAACGACACTTGCGACACTTTCAAATCAAGAAACGACAGTTCAATTACGCTACCTCTTTGTAAAAGAGAACTGAAAATGGATCATAATACATAAGAACATTTACAGTTCTTTGCACAATGGAGGTGGAATAATGGCAAGGAAAGGGGTTTCAACAGAGGTATACTGACTACAGACAGTAAAACTCCTGAATAGAGTTGAAAAGAGTGAATACGGAAACCAAAATCTAAGAGCAGAAGAGGTCTTGTCTGATCAGCGCACCTGTAACACAGGGAAAGTGAGATGCATCACACCTACTACACTCGAGAAGTGCGATGCATCCAGATTCCAGAGAAGAGACAGTGCGATGATCCAGGGATGAGACTTCAACTGGGTTTCGGGTCACAGTTTGTAGCTCAGTTCAGGGATTTAGGCCGAGCAAGTGGTAAACAGTAAATCAATCATAGAGGTAGATCTAAGGAGGTTACTAGAGCCACCACAAAGGCAATTAGAGAGCTTATAAACCAATTTTTCAGTTCATAAACAAAACTCAGAGATAGACTAAAGCAGCATTGATCTACTTTTCACTTGCATAGCAAATGCAGTTCGAAGGCTAGTTGGCTTGACTTCAGGGGACGTCTGTAAGTTTATAAAGCAAACAAATATAGACAAACAAACAATCTATTCGTTCCCCAGTGGAGTCTCCATTTTGTTATCAGGAAATCTAGTGTCTATGCAGAGCTGCTAGTCCCACTAAGGCTGGTAGCTACCTTAGAAACAAACAAATTAAAACCACTTTCGTTTTCCTTTATGAGAAGTAGATAAGAGGGGAAAGAAGGAGACCAACCTCTGTCTTGCACTTGGTTCCTTGCTTGATTCCTCTCTCTTCTGACAGATCTTTTCCACTTGCTTCCTCATACCCAGCTTCAAAGAGAACCTGTAGAATCAAAACAGCATAACACTATCCAAGAACAGAGATCTACTATCATAAAAAATATAGGACCAGATATATATTGACCACACAAATGCATATATCATCATTTATACAAGAATGTGGAGGAAAACTTGAATAGCCTTATTAATAATCAAGAATAGAAAAGAGGATTACAACCCACTGTTCTGACCCAGCGTCATCCTCTCAGCAAGAAAGCCCTTCTTCACCTCATGAAAAGCTTAGATCACCCAACACTATGATGTTACACCGAGAAACCAGCAACATTTCCTTACAAGATACAAAATTCCAGCCTCTGGATCTCTGGGATGAGGGATCCATATATAGATGTTTGCAAGGGGGGTGAGTCAGCTTCTGAGATTTGATTAGTGTCCTCTCTCTGATAGTTCTTGATTCCACTTGGAGATTGATGATCTCTTACTCATCCTTGGGCGAATGCAGAGAGGCAAGTGTCACAGGAGAAGTTTCTGGAAGATTCCATGATCCTCCACCTTGCAGATTGACCCTGCCATTTGTCCACTCTCGCCCATTGCACCCCATAGAAGGGCTTTTCAGTATGCATCGCACCTCCCGTGTGCATTTAGGTGGGATGCAGTGCACTTTGACCATGGAGCAGGTGAGATGGTCCAGTTTTGACCAGTTCTGAGTAGTTTTTCATGGAGAACTTCTGGGAGATGATGTAATCAGCTGACCTTGTTCTTTTAGGGGTTGGAACAACACTTTTAGGGAATTATGAGCCCTTGGTTTATGGACATTTATGATTGGGGTTGCAATGCCCAAAAATGTCTATAACAAACATTACAAGCTTTGTCATTTCTCTTTTGGAAACAATGCTTCTATAAAAATTTATAGTTGTTCCATTGGCTAAGTAGCCACACTATGGCACAAAGAGCATAGAATAGATGGTGATGGGGTATATTGTTAAGTCACTCCATGATGTGAAGGTCACGGGTTTGAAACTCCGTGGGAAAAAATCCAGTCACGTTAAGGGTTGGTGTGGCCCAGGTTAGGTGCGATCCCTGGGTGATTTTGATGGCTTAAATGCCCCTGGGTCGCTGTTTCTCAAGCCACAATTTAAGCCTAATGTAATATCTAATGAACTTAGACTACTTGACAAACAAAACAAAAAAAAATAGCCATGCTATGAGAGTTGTATTTACATTGTCAAAATCACTCAGGACTTCCACCTGGCCTCATCCTCACCCACTCTATGGTTTTGAACCTAGGTTTCCATGTTTAACATAATCTCAATCACCTCTATGCTTACCACTACACAACCCTCCTTCCATGGGAAGCCTTTATCATTTTAGCACATGGATTGGGAATTAATATAAGAAATGCAAATTTTCAATCATAGTTCCAAATTACTAATTACTGGTTTATATCTAAATTTTCTCTTAAAAAATATTTGAAACTAATGCTTTCCATGAGCTAAATAATTCTAAAATAAATTTCTTCTGTTTATTGGAGCAAAGATCATGCATGTGACATGTGTTAGTTATTGGGGTTACTCCATTTTCACTTACTACTTTATGGAATAGGGATGGTTTAGTTTGGGTGGATGCTTGACCTTGGTTACAATGTGAGCATGATCATTAAGCTATTTAATGTTAGCATGATTATTAAACCATGGTCAAGCATGATTATTGACATTGGTAAAAGTTCTAACATGATTATTAAACCATTGGATGCACAAATGGGTGAGTCAGTTGCTTGATTGGGGAGTTTTTACCAAGGAGGAGGATTGCTAGGAACTTGGAGGAGGGAACTTAGCATTAGGAGCTTGGGATCACATGATATACATCTTGGAGGTTGGAAAATTGAATTGAAGATGCTTGGGTTGAGGGGCATGCTTCATGGAGGTTGGTTGTGGACGTAGACACATATGTTGAGGGGGAGCATTTGAGATTAGTGACCACATTGGCACACATGTGAAGAGCATTGGACACATGAGAGGACATGCCAAGCATAATTAGAGGAGGAACATCTTGTATGGGGACACTTGGACACCCCTAGGGAAGAGGAGCCTTAGATTTATATCTTGTTGGAGAGTGTACCATCCCAGAGAATTGGTATCGAGCTCTAGGAGATTCATTTTTAGAGGGTAATTTATCTTGGGGTTGGATAAATCCTAGTATGACGCTTGTACATTCTTGTACTATAGAGCATTGCATGTGGGTTTTTCTTGTTGGTTACTTGTATGGAAATCTCCTTTTTTTAATGTTAGTTTATCTCACCCTTTATACATAGAAAGGGAGGAGAGAACTCTTGTAATTCATTTTATCATCATTGTACTCTATTATTTATATTATATTGGAGAAGTCTTGTAGGGAGAAATATCCTAGGTTTTATGAAGAAACCCTTAGAGAAATATGAGAAAAGAGAGAAATGTCTTGGTTTTCCTTGGAGATATTTATTTTGTGTGATGTGAGTGTTTACTCTTATGAGAGGATAAGGCTTGTGCTATTCAAATTAACCCTAAAGATAGATACAACATTATATATAATGCTGGTTCTTTTGGCTCTTGTTGCAGTTCCAGGGTTTGTACTCTAGGAGAAGACATGGAGTGTGGAGCTAATTCCTTGCATGCTTTAGTACCCATGCTATTAGATGATGAATGAAGGCTAGGGAAACATCATGGAGATCCTAGCTCAATGTGTATTGATCTTGGTGTGATGTATGCTTGGAAGAAGACAGTTATTGTATTCTTGATGATCCATACAAGTCTTGGTTCTTATGATGATGCAAGTGTTGAAGATCTAAGGTTTTGGGATTCAAACATAGGATGGACATGTAGACTTGGATGCTAGAGATAGAAATGTCTTTTCATGTTCGTGTATGATGCAACATGGTTAGGGTTTGTAAACCCAAAGAAGACAAAATCACTAGTTCAGAGAGTTTGTGTGATACAAGCTTGGTGTATGTGCCAAGGTGGACTTGCTGATGTTGATATTATCATATTGATGATATTTGGTGTAGAGGCCAACTTTGGTTGGGAGTGATTCTTAGGTGGGAGAAGTTATTGGTTAGGGTTTTCTATTGTTTCATACGGTTAGAGACCATGGCTCATATCAAATTTGTGATAATGTTATGGTATGTACTTTCAATTCATATATGTGTGTGTGTTTTCAACTTATGTTTCTTCTTGATTGAACAAATTCTAGCACTTGTTCATTGATTTAACATAACATACAATTATGGTGGTTAGGTGATTTAAAATATATCTTGAAGATTAATGAACATACTTACTATTGTTATTATTTTTTGTAACAAGAGAAATCAAATCCATTGTATTGCTTGAAAATTCTTCCCTAAGGTTTGTAGCATTGTGTTATTGAAGTACACTTACATGGTATTTATTCTTTTGGGATATCAAGGGAACTTAGGTTGAAGGGAATTGGAATATTTTTATTGTAGTTTAATATTTCAAATAAGCCTTAAGGGTGAAAGAAAGAGAACCACCATCCATAGGATGAGTTGTAAATTACTTGGTTTATTTATTGGAGAGCAATAGACCTTTGTGAACAATGGTTGCTTGGATGTTGAGGTGTGTGGATTTGTGCTTATGAATTAGAGAAATTTTGAGGTAAAAAATGGGCCTCAAAACAAAAATACACAACCAAAGTCAACTTTATAAGAACCAATAGGATTCAATATGATGATGTCAACCATGGGGGATGATTCACCATTTTTGGAGTTAAAAAAGTAAAAAGATAAAAAAATAAAAAACTACTTTTTTCAACTTATCTCCCTACGATTTTACTCAAATTTTGAGCGGGAACACTCATTAGATGAAAAATTTAATTCCTCACATAGGGAGTACCCATGTTGCATACTTTTGATGGATCCTACCACATGAAAAATGAGAAATATGTGAAAAAATTTATTGGATTAGGAATTAAATTCCGCATCCAATGAATGCTCCCACTAGAAATTTGAGTAAAACCGTAGGGAGATAAGTTGAAAATGTGAGTTGAAAAAATAGTTTTTCCTTTTTCACTCTAAAATTTGAGGATGTAATCTAATTTTATTTTATTATTTCCACTATTATTTTATAATATTCCTTAGGAGGTCAATTTTAGACCTCAAAATTTCTCTAATGGGGTATGACTTTTGCATAATAAGTATGATGTTCTATCATGAAGAAGGATATTCCTTCAACATGATGATGATTATTCTTTCAACATTATGGAGGAACTGAAGTTACAACTCATGGGTTCATAGGGAGTTGTACTTTTCTTGTAAAGATGGAGTGTTAACTTTTGGGGTTACTCCAAAAATGATTTCACCTAGTGCTAGTCAATTGGTGATGCTTCATGGAAATATGGTTTAGATTAGGTGGATGCTTGACCTAGGTTAGACTAATATCATGACATCCTTATCTAGGAGGTTTCTACCCCTATTAACATGATGACTAACCCATTGGGTATGTCACACTATGGGGGAGTTGGGTGCTTGGTTAGGAGAGGTTCCTACTTAGGAGGAGGAGTGCTAAGCACTTATCTCTAGGAGCTTATGACCATGAGATATACACATTAGAGTTTGAGCACTTGAATTAAGGATGTTTGGGTTGAGGGAATACTTTTTGGAGGTTGTTTGTGGACACAAAGTTAAACATATGTTGAGTAGAAGCATTGGATCATAGTAACTACATGGGCACATATGAGAGGAGTATTGGTAACATGAGAGGACACATGACACATAGGGTGGGAATGAATTGCATTAAGACACATGGATAGCGCCATGGAAGAGAAGCCTTATAATAACATCTTGCTGGAGGAAAAACCATATTAGAGGAGGTGCATTAAGCCCTATGATGTTCATGCTTGGGAAATTTTCATATTCGGGGTTGGATATGCCCTAGTATGATATTTGTGCATCCTTGTATTATAGAGCACTACATATGGGGGTTGTCTTGTTAGTAACTTGTACAAACATATGTTGGTTTATTCGCACATGTGATAGGTGGTATATCTACTAGATTGTTGACTATAATGGATTTATTTCCAATCGATGTGATTCCTAGTGGGACTTGTGATAGGTGGCTAAATTCTTATAGTAGATATGAATGTAAACCTATTATTAGTGGAAAATATGTATCATTATTGGTTGGTATGTGATATATATTTTAGAGGGTGTGATTCTTAGTAGGCCCTATAATGGGTGGTTGATTTGTTCAAGTGGATATTAATGTTTGGAGTGGATTAAGGCATGTCATTGGAATGCTTAACCATTTTATTTTTTGCTGATTTTTGGAGCTTGAGATGGGATGATTTATCCTAAGATAGATCAATGATTATTTGTTTCTTTTTTTTGTTTGAGTTGTGTCAAAGTTTTACGGGAATTGAAACCTAGCTTATTTTTAGTGGTTGTTACCTTTGGAGGGACCTTCTGAGGTTTTCCCTTGGGACAATATTAGTTGTACATCTTGTAAATTTGTGGAGGGATTGATCATGGATGTGATAATGTGATAAAAAATTATTGGTGATCTTGCACATTTATACTTTGTATTGATCTTGGAGACTGGATCTTTCTTTTAGATAATATTCTTCATATATGTACTCTTGTCTTGGAATGTTTGAAATTCAAGAAAGGTGTGGAAGAGAGAGAGGTTCAAAACCCATGATGATGGAACTAATGATTGATTTCAAGTTTTAGTTGATGGGAGCAGTGACGAGTACATGCGACAAGATTATTAGATATTCTCAGGGAGAGAGAGTTCACCTTGAAAATACTCTTACTTTAGGACTCTCTTAATGAGGGGGAAGTTACCTTGGTGAGGTTGTTGCTTCAATTTCCAAATGTTTTGATGTTATGAGAGGGATTCTAATGTCCATGGTTTCATGATGATCCTTTATAGGTTATTGGTGGGTTATTGTTACTTTTACCATGAGCTTGGTATTTCATAATTGATGAGTTGAGATGCATGCATATTTTATCTTATATTTTTAATCAATTTGATCCACTTGTGTTGGTCATGTTGGAAATTTGATTATCTTTGTGAGGTGTCGTAAATAACCCTTGGTTTGGTGCCAACAAAAATTGTCTTGTGATGATGACCTTAGGGATGTGAAATTTTTGACAGGTTATTGTTGATGTCTTCCTTATTTTGTAGTGATTTCAAAGTTTGATAGGAGAAATGATACAAGGTTTTGTTCCTTTAGTTTCATAGATGTAAATTGTTATTTTTGAGTCCCTAGAAAACGTTAAGAGTGACTAGATTGGTTTGGTTGTGTAAACCAAGTTTCTTTGTTGTATTCTCCTTGAATGGTCACCATCCAGAGCTTGAGTTACAAATTGCTTGGATATCAATAGAATTTTGTGAGTGCTTATTACTTGGATGTTGACATGTGTGGATATACACTTATGGTCATGAATATTGCATAGTAGGTATTGTTACCACACAATCTAGAAGGCCTTGGAGAGGGAAACCCTACAAGACAAAATACTAGACTAGGTGCTAACAATGGGGAAATGACCCATTGTCACCACAACCAAGCCCCCCTACTCTTTACAAAATTTCAACAATGTGAGGAGTCCCAATAATGATGATATAATTTGAAATAAATATGTTATGGTTAAAGTGCAAAATGATCTCACTAAGGCTCATTCAGAAAGAGGCACAATATAGGCACAAAGCTTCAAAGAAACAAATCACTCTCTAAGAAAATCGCTATAAAGGAAGGCACAAGACCTACCGTTTTGAGGTTTTCAATGGTAATAGGTATTCATGAGGTCAAGCCCAAGGGAAAGTGTTTCTTACAATGATATTTAGCTAATCCAAGGTTCATGGTGGGTTCATGAAACCCTCAAGAAAGTTTTCAAGTTGAGGGAGAAGAAACTAGGGTTTCCCTCTTAGAGCAACACCTAGGGCAAGATATTGTATGGATGAGTTTTGAGTGGATTCCCACCAAATTAATAGGTCATGTAGTCCAAACCTACCTCTTGATGTTTAGGCTCTCAAATCACCAAAAATCCTCCTCCCTAAAATTTCACCCTAAGCCCTAAATTTTCACCTTAGCCTTAAAAGGACCAAATTTGAAGAGAGAAAATTATGGAAAAGGTTTAAGGTTGATCACAAAAGACTTGGACTAGTGCCTTGTCCTTTGGGCGTATTGAGTCAAGGATGCTCTATATAAGCCTAATTTGTTGCTAAGGAGGCCAAAATTTGATGACCTAGGTATCAAAATTCTAGCATTTACCCACTCAATGATAAATGGAATTTGATGGAGAGTTATAAGAATTACTCCACTAGGAACATTCATTACATGTTATACAATGAGTAACATATGAAATTCTCAACTAGATAGTGTTTAAAATTAATTTTCAACAAATTAGGGCATAAATTAGCATATAATCTCGAAGCAACATTTCCATACATTGGACAATTCCAAAATTAAAATATTCAACAATAGGAAATTACAAGGTAACATGTAGCATATCCATCCATTCATCAAAGAAATATCTCCAAAAGCAATCCAAAATAGCTTCCACACATCGAAATGCATCCAAGATACTCCAATAGCTAAGAAGGAAACAAGTGTGAATTCTTTTAGAGATCTAATTTCTCCAAGCGATGATGATGAGAAAATGAAATGATATCTCTCCAATTTATGCATGTTCTATGATCTTTAATTTTAGCCTAAAAACCCTCAAGTTATAAAATATTGGGCTAATACTAGGTGAGGTTACAAGAAAACCTCACAACCAATGTAAAACATAATAATTAACCCAGAAAAGAGGTCAAAATGTTGATGTAATGCATGCGTATGCCCTTCGAGGGCATGCGTTGGGATCCTCCAGTGCCAAAGTGAGTGTAAAGGGATCCACAAATCACGATGGTGGGCCCCTAAATCGCCATGCAAGTCATCCTGTGGACCCCAATTTTGTGTTTGGGGTACAAAAATGGTCTCATGGGTCTCCTGGTGATGGAATAGCCTGATTCTACTCCAATGCTGAGGGATTTAAAGATGGTGCTATCCCTCCCATGTCTCAAGGGATGAGACAAACCTCATTTGGGCCTCGGATCAACTTCCAAGCCATGTGTACACTTCTAAGCTAGTTTGGGCATTCTATTCCAAGTGCATCATCTCATGAATAATGTGGGGAAAAGTGCAGACTGTTAGGGGTGCTGTAGTGCCCATGGAGTGGAATGATGCTCTACAAGTAGTAGGAGTCCCATGGCTCTCAACGCTTCACCTGTAGGGTGTCATAATTGGTCATAATGCTCCTCTAGTGGACTTGGGCCCCATTTAAGTTTCCCAACCCATGATGAAAACCACCTGCCAATCACACACAATGTCTAGTGTTGCATATTCTCCATTAGGTATAATAATCATTAGTGCATCTAAGTGAACCAAGCTTGTTAGTCAAGGGAAAATTGACACTTCATCTGAGGTTTCCCTTCCAAATTTGGGGCTTTGGTCACATAATAGTATTACCTCCCTAGGTAGGAGTGGCTAATAAACAATCCTATTATGTGTTCCCAACCCCTACGGGGAAAGATAGGTCCCAGGTACGTCCTTCAATCAATAGGTGGCATTTGAACAATAATGAAACATAATGGGGGAAAGGAGTCTTAGAGCCATATGCCATGGTCAAAGGGGTAGCAATGATGAGGAGATCCACATTTTGGGTATATATATATATATATATATATATATATATCTATATATATATATATATATATATATATATATATATATATATATATATATATATATATATATATATATATATATATATATATATGTGAGGAGGGATAAATCATGGATGCATGAGTTATCCCATACTTTTTTTTTTCCACCCCTATTATTTCTTTTTTCATTTTCTTGATTTTTCTTTGTATTACTGCTCGAAGCTCTAGGAAATGAGAGCATGTGTGTATAATGTATAGCAGTGGTTACCCCCTTAAAGGTGGGGTAGTTCATTTCCCACCAGCGGTTGGGACATGGGTTCCTTTTTAGTGATGTAATAGGGAAACACTGGCCCAAGAATTGGGTGATGGACATAATGATAAGGGGTAGATCTCATGCTTGCATTTTTCCCACTTGCTATTATTAATGTCCTAACCATCATTTTCATTTTTATAGTTTTCTTTCTTTTGTTTCTTGCTTGTGGCCATGATATACTTTTATCTTTATTTTAGTTTCATTAGACCTCTTGGCCATTTTCCAGGCTCGAACTAGATATGTCGACAAGGGAGCGGGGGGGGGGGTGTGCCAACACCTTGTGGACCTAGAGAGGGGAGATGGTGAATAAAGATCGAAATGTGTGGAGGGGAGTGATAAATATGGAATGGGAAAATGGGACCACACTACCAAAACAAGGGTTTCCCAAGTAGTGCCTTTCTTAAAGCCATGGGCCAATAGGGGAGGTCCCACTGGACTAGGATTGAATATTAACCTCCCATTTAAGGTGAGGGAACAAAATCACGGTCAAAACCCTTCCTTCTTCCATGTCACCCAATAATCCATGCCAAATTCCCAAATGAAAAACAACCATAAGCACCCGATTGCACAATGAATAACATTGTTTTGGATCGAATTTCCTACCTTCTAACACATGTTCTTGACAAATGGGTGAGGAAATATATGACTGATTCATGTAGAAGAGATAAAGTGGCACATCACATCGGCTACAAGGTTAGAAGAAGATGAATACGAGAAAATTTATCCTAAGGGTATCCAATTTTTGTGGGTAATAAGACTGATGTTCTATCACGATAGAATAATATTATTTAAACATTGCAAATGCACTAAAATTACAACTTGTAGATTCATACAAAGTTGATTGATGTTACATAAAACAATTTTCTTATAAAGAGGTTGTGTTATCTTTTGGGTTTACTCAAGAAGTGTTTTCACTTTGTGCTAGTCCTTTGGTGATGCTTCATGGACATACAGATGGTTTAGTTTTAGTGATTACTTGACCTTGTCTAGAGTTCTAGCATAACACCCTTACCTACGAAGTTATTACCCTGATCAATATGATGACTAACCCATTGGGTACACATAATGAAGGAGTTGTTGCTTGATTCAAGGAGGTACCTATCTAGGAGGAGTAATACTAGGCATTTGAAGGAGGACACTTATGTTTGGGAGCTTTATACCATGTGATATACACCTTGAAGGTTAGGCACTTGAATTGAGGGGAATACCTTTTAGAGGTTGGTTATGGACCCAAACACATTTGTTAAGGAGGAGTATTGGAGTTTAGCGACCACATTATCACACATGATAGGAACATTGTACACATAAGAGCATATGTGGAACATAGAGTGGGTATGTCTTGCATGAAGGAACTTGGAAACCACCATGGAAGAGGAATCTTGGGCTAAGTGCTATCAACTAAAATCATTCACAGTGCCACATAAGTAATTTATGAGAATGTCATTACCATAGTATGACAAAATTTACAAGAGGAATCTTGGGCTAAGTGCTATCAACTAAAATCATTCACAGTGCGACATAAGTAATTTATGAGAATATCATTACCATAGTATGACAAAATTTACAAATATAAATTAAATCAACAAATCAAACGCAATGAAAAAACTATAAAAGAGTGTAGAATTTCCTGTAGATTCACAAGCTCATGCAATTTACTAAATAAAAAGATAAGAATCTACTTCTACTCTTTATAGTGGAAGCTCATAAAGATCGATGAAAATAGTAATCAACAAGAGGAAGACAAATCAATGACACATAACACAATAAGTTTTCCCGAGGAAAGCCACATCTCAAAACCCCTACTATCTATATTGCATTAATCAGAAATCCAAGATGATAATACAATGCTTGTTATCACAAGAACAATCCCAATACTCAGTATAATAAATCCTCAACTCACAAGAAAACTCTTGGCCAACACTTAGCCAATTCTCCAGCTCTCCAAGTCCCTATTTCCTTGCGCAATTCCTATGGCTGATTAGCCCATATTAAAGGGAAACCAGTGAATCCAAAAATGTGCAATCCCTTCTAGGTTTAGTTCTTGATTGCATGCACCATCTGTACAACTCATAAAATTATACAATTGATAGTACACTGTCCCTGCACTCTAGTCTCAACTGGGTCGTTCTCATAATCGACATGCATGAGTTTCTGATGAGGGAATATTCAGTTAACTGGAGTAGCACTAGTGAATGCATTGGTGCACCGACTGTTAACTCTCTATTAGTTCCAAAAACAGTTTGGAACTAATTTAACTGAACTTAACTCAGTGAATCGAGTTATATAATTACAACTCATACTTAACTCACCCTGGACCCCTATAATATAGGGAGAACATATACATGACTTCATAAAGACTTCCCACATGAAATTCCTAAGCTAATTAAGTTAATTAAAATTAATTAACTATTTACGAGTTGTTATGAGAATAGAATTCGATTTTAATTCTCATTTTAATTCAAAGACAAATTAAACTAGAATTTCTGGATTCTATTTTTATCATTTCTTGTTGCTATTTTCAACACTCTCTCTCAACAAGAAAGGAATTAAACTCAATCCCGATCCTGAACCTTTAGAATGTTATGCATGCAACACTTCTCTCTAGTGTTGTTGCTTTAGCAACTCCAGAAGCAAAAAAACATCCAACCTGAATCAGAATGATGCCTCTGTCATCGAAGTCTCTGACTGCTATTGCCTCTATCGACTGAAAAGTATGTGCTTCTGTTGACTTTGTCTTTCTTCATTGTTTTCAACCCTTCTCTACACTTCTTCGGTATTTGACTGCTCTAGCCTCTGTCACTTTGATATCTGAATGCATCAATCCCACTGATTCCTCCCACTACTATGTACTTTGGGCTCCCGTCACAAGGTACGATCCATGAGATAAATCCTCTCAATGGACCCTACCCAATTTCAGCCCTCTTGGGACTATCACTTCACATCACCCCACCTCACACCTGGAGGTATGGCTGCATGTGATCCCTTCGCCCACTTGGCTCGAAATTTCCCCATACTGGAGGTCTCTACATGAATGGATGCTTCCACTCGGTCTCTTCTCTTCTTCTCTAATTGTGGCTGCTCCACAACTATCTAAGACTGCTTCTTCTCTGCTTGAGTGGATCTCTCCACTCGGTCTTCTCTCAGCTTCTCTAGTTGTGTCTACTCCACAAATTCCTGAAGCTGCTTCTGAGGCTTCTTTTGGGGATGCATGTTGAGAGGTAATTTATTCTCCCTCTCAACCACCAAGTCTCTAAACTTTTCCTTGATCCTTAAGGCTTTGCATGCATCTTGAACCTTAAGATCATACAAGTTCTTGAGCCTGTGAATCGGTCTGTTTCACCTGTCCCATGGTGATGTGTCTAAGGAAAACATTTCCCTTACTAAAAACCACATCATAGCCATGCTCTTTCAATACCGCAACTGAAACAAGATTCTTATTTAGACCTGCAACATACATCACATCTGTGATCTTGAGAGCGAATCCAGACTCCCTCTAAAAGGTAACCATACCAATACCGGTAGCTCTATACCTCTCGTCATCTCCAAACTCTATGCTCTACTTGAGGTCTTTCTGCTCAAAATCACTAAAGAGATCTCCATTCCCTATCCTATGGAATGAAGCACCATTGTCAAGATACCACACGCCTCCCACGGTAGTGCCAACCATGCATGCAATGAGAGCGAAATGAAGTTTGAAATGTGAAGCTAGAGCTTCACCTTCTTTTGTTACTATTAGATCCTTTTTGCTTGCTTTCTTTTGTGGGCATTTCTTGGCATAGTGCCCGTGCTCGTGACAGTGAAAAAACTTGACTTTCATCAAGTCCATCTTCTTTCCACCCTCCTAGCCTTGGGACTTCTTTCCCTTACTTTCTAAGGACAAATCCTCTTCCACTTCCTTGGAAGAGGTCCCATCTCTGGTGTTCCTCCTGATCTCCTCCTGCATCAAATCCAACCACAGTCGTTCCCAATCTGGCAATTTCTCCCAACCATTGACAGAGTCTTGATAACTATGCCAACTCTTTGGGAGTCCTAGAAGAGAAAGACTCACCATATCATCCTCGAAAATAGTGATTCCAACACTTCCAAGCTCATCCCAACAATGAGTGAACTTGGTCAAGTAATTTTGAATTGAGTCGCCTGCCTCCATCTTGATTTTTCGAAGTTTATCTTTTAGTGCCAACTTCCTATGGTCACTGCTATTCTGGAAAAGGTCCTTCAATGCTTTCCACATAGAATGTAGAGTTTCCTTCCCATGGAGACTCGAGACAATGTGGTCTCAAACTCCCTCAAGGATTATCTGCCCTGCCCTTGCCACGCACTTCTTCCATTCGGCCATATTTTGAGCATATGATGTTGGTGGCTTAGGAATTTCTTGATCAACAAATTCCTTTAAGCCATTGTCATCCAACACAGCCTCCATCCTATCTTTCCAGGCTATATAATTCGAGCTTCCATCCAAGGCATACTCAAGCCGCAAACCGTAGAAATCCATTTGTCAATCCTAAATTATGTATTGCAAATTCAAATTTCACCTGTAACCTAAAACTCAAAACTTTGAAATCTCCTCTAGTATACTATTCTCAGCTTTGATACCATGTAGAATTTCCTATAGATTCACAAGATCATGCAATTTACTAAAGCAAAAGACAAGAATCTACTTCTACTCTTTACAACGGAAGCTCATAAAGATCAATGAAAATAGTAATCGAAAAGAGGAAGAAAAATCTATTGCACATAACACAATAAGTTTTCCTGGGGAAAAGAACAACTCAAAACCCCTACTATCTATATTTCATTAATAAAAAATCCAAGATGATAATACAATGCTTGTCTCACAAGAACAATCCCAACACTGAGTATAATCAATCCTCAACTCACAAGCAAGATCTTGGCCAACACTTAGCCAATTCTCCAGCTCTCCAAGTCCCTATTTCCTTGCACAATTCCTATGGTTTATTAGCCCATATTAAATGGAAACCATTGCATCCAAAACTGTGCAATCCCTTCTAGATTCAGTTCCTGATTGCATGCACCATCTGTACAACTCAGAAAATTATACAACTGATAGTACATTGTCCCTGCACTATAGTCTCAACTGGGTCTTTCTTAGAATCGACATGCATGAGTTTCTGATGAGGGAATCTTCAGTTAACTAAAGTAGCACTAGTGAATGCATTAGTGCACCAACTGATTGTTAACTCTCTATTAGTTCCACAAATAGTTTGGAACTAATTTAACTGAACTTAACTCAGTAAATTGAGTTATCTAATTACAAATCATACTTAACTCATCCTAGACCCCTATAATATAGGGAGAACATATACATGACTTCATAAAGACTTCCAACTCGAAATTTCTACGCTAATTAAGTTAATTAAACTTAATTAACTATTTACAAGTTTCTATGAGAATACAATTCGATTTTAATTCTTAGTTTAATTCATGGACAAATTAAACTGGAATTTTTGGATTCTATTTTTATCATTTCTTGTTGCTATTTTCAACAAAGAGTGGGTTTTGATCCATTCTTGCAAACTCACAGTGAGGATTTTGAGTGATCCATGTCACTGTTCTTTCAATAGTCACATAGATCCATAAGAAGTGAAATCTCACCAACTTTCAACACTTAAATGCCCATATCCCATCAAAATTTAATATGAAGCTTGAATGAGGGTGCTACACAACTCAAAAACACTACTAGAGGGTCCTTTGATACCCCAAAGGTCCCTTCATCCATAGGAATCCTTGATGGAATTGAGCTCCATTAACATTTGGAGTTAGATTTTTATGAAGCTCTCTATTCACATTTGGAGTTAGTTTTTCTAAAGCTAAGAGAAACTCTATATTTACAAGACCATGTTTGGTAGGAAAAGAAAATTAGTATTATGCTATCCAATATTTGCTAAGAGTTTTAGCTCTCAAGCTATTGCTTGCATTGAAACTACCACTTGGAAATATTTCCACCACTGGGGAAGCTTGTGGGCATCTTTAATTAGAGAGAGAGAACCGACAAAGAGAACAATAATGAATCTCCTCAAAGGGATTGGAGAAGACTCACCTAGCTAAACTCAATTCCTTTTTGTGTCTCCTTTGAAGGCCAACAAAGCCATGTTCCATTGACAATAAAATAAAAAGTTTTCTTCCCATCTTGTTTTTATGAGTTCTTGTCTACTTGCATGTTTATTCATCCACTTTCAATCATGCAATCTATATTTTGTTTTGTGTCATTTCTAACCATTTCTATTGTGTTATGTTAATGCAACTTAATCTACAAAAAGTGGGGTTTTTCTCAACCACTCGACAAATCCCACCAAACACTAAGCTTATTGGAGGGCTCGCCATCCTAGAGGAGGAACATTAAGCCTTAGGATATTCATTCTTAAAGGGAATTTCATCTTGGGGGTTCGATAAATCTTAGTATGACACTTGTCCATACTTGTTTTGTAGAGCACTCCATGTGGGGTTGTCTTGTGGGTAAGTTATGGAAATGTCTTTGTTTTAAAGTTAGTCTCCCTCATTTAATGCATATATAAAGGGATAAGAGACCTATTTTCATTCATTTGATCATCATTGTACTCTATTCTTCATATTATATTGGAGAAGTCTTGTAGGGAGTAAGATGCGTGGATTCATGAGAAACCATAGGGGAGAGAGAGAGAGCGAGAGAGAGAGAGAGAGAGAGAGAGAGAGAGAGAGAGAGAGAGAGAGAGAGAGAGAGAGAGAGAGAGAGAGAGAGAGAGAGAGAGAGAGAGGTTATCCTTGGAGATATTTCTCTTGTGTGATGCTAGGGTTTGTGCTATGCAAGAAAATACTAGAAAAACATATGATGTTGGAGATGATGATATTTCTTGTCACTCTTGTTATAGAGGTAAGGTTTCTATCCTTGTAGAAGAGATAGAGAGTGGAGATAATGCCTTAAATGAATTAATAGACTTGTTCTTCTATGATGCATTGAAGTTAGGGCTAGACCATGGAAAGCATAACTTGATGAGGCATGAGCTTAACATTATGTCTTATTTGGAAGAAGATTCAATTATTGTATTCTTGATGTTCCATGGAGATTTTGGTGCTTGTTATGATATAATAGTTGAAGACCTAGGGTTTAAGGATTCAAAACCTAGGATGGGCATGTAGACTTGGAGGCTAACACTAGAGTTGACTTTCCATCTACTTGTGTAATGCAACATTGATGTGGTTTGTAAACCCTAAGAATGACAAGAAATAATGTGGAAAGCTTGTGGGAGACAAACTTGGTGAATCTGCCAAGGAAGACTTACCAGTGTTGATGATAACATGTTGATGATCTTTGATGGAGTGACCAAGTTTGGTTAGTAGTGGTTCTTAACTAGGCAGAGTTTGATGGCTAGGGTTTTCTGTGGTTTTCATAGCTAGGTTTGAAAGCATTACTTTGTACCAACTTTGTGATAAATCTATGCTATGTACTTGTACTTTGTCTTTTGTATGTTATGAAGTTTTTGGTTGTCCAAATATTGTGAACTTGTAAATTTGATTTTCATCTGATTTTATCTTCTTGATTGAGTTGATTCCAATGTTTGTTTTGTTTTTGTTTTTGTTTTTTTGTTTTTGTTTTTGTTTCTTGTTTTTTTTTGTTTTTTTCGTTTTTTTGTCTTTTTGTTTTTTTTTTTTTTTTTTTGTTTTTTTGTTTTGTTTTGTTTTGTTTTTTTTTTTTGTTTTATGTTAAACTGACGTAACATATATTTATATATACGAGAAAAATTAATTTCTTATTTTCAGTTGTAATAAGAAAAAACAGATCTATTATATTCCTTGAAAAGTATGTCATGAGGGTTGTAGCATTATGTTACTAAATTACACTTATATGGTGTCTATTATCTTAGGATGTTGGGTGAAATTGGGTTGAAGGGAAGTGAAATATTATTGCTATACTTTAATATTTCAGACCAGCCCTAAGGTTGAAAGTTTATAGGGAATACATCCATGAAATCTCATAGTTGAAAAGACATTTCATAATTTGCATGAATTTCTCAGATTTCAAACTTTTTACATGTCTAACAAATTGCATGTTTTTCCCACAAAAGAAACAAAGAAGAAGATGAAGAAGAAGAAAATAACTTGTTTGGTTTGTTTATATTCACATCACAACTAAGTATTTGAATATGATTAAGAACAACTATGAGTATCAAATTCTTAATTCACAATACTTAATTCATCCTTACCAATGATTCCTAGGGATGAAACTTTTAATTCATAAAAACTTAGGAACTAAGTGCATATTATAGTTTAGTTACTTGGAATTGTACAATTTAGTTGTCTTGAAGCCATAAGCTAGGTAGAAAGAGATTCCAATCCATTATTTCAATGGCGGTATGCATGTATCTCTACATTTGGGGGTCCAAAAATAATATGAAGAAAATTATGGATAATATCAATGGTTCATCTATTAAATTAACACAATATACTATATATGATTATGAATAAGAAATTGAAAGGGAAGAAACACAAGGGATCCTAGAAATCAAAGTTAGGCTAGCAAAACAAAAATATAACAAAATGTAAGTGCCAACTCATTCACACTCCTAACAATAGCGGGTAATGTGTATGGTTTCTTTACCCTATGTTCTAGAGTTCACTTCTAAATTACCTTGGATGGCATAGGTTAGTCTAGGAAATGTATGCATAAACAACTTGGGGAGGTGATTGAGATATTCCCTTGAATGTGGATATGACCCTCTATTGGTGGGCGATGGTAGATTTTATCACCATGTTTGGCATGGTTCGAGGCCTTATACATTAATATGTTGGTCAACTCAATGCATGGAATGGAAGAAGTCCTATAGGGTATTCACAATTCACATGGAAATACACTGTATGGGTGAACTGATTGGAGAAATAGAACCTTTCTTAATTTTCTAGTCTATTTCCCTAAGAGCACCATGTTCCTAAAATGTGGATGCATTTGTCCATGTGAAGAATATATGTTATGGGTAGAGGTAGAAAATGTTTTGCAAGCCGTCATTGATAATGAAATGAACTATATCTCCAATTGAAGATTTGTTGATGGATAGATACCCACCATATTCTAGACATCGTATGTTTCCTATTATGTTGACCACTTGTTAGAGGATATTGACAAACTTTTTTTAATCCAAACAATTGTGGAGAATTCCTTTATGAAATATATTTATAAATCATCACATGTTACTTAGCATGTTGAGGACTAACATTGAAGGCAAGTAGCTTATTTGCCTTGCTACCAATTGATTTATCACCAAATTCATTGTTTTGAAGTGTGCCTTTAATTTCATAAACTAGCTTTTAAGAGGATGTTTGTGACCCATGAGTGGATAGAGTCCAAATATGCAAAAACCATCCAACTTCATTGTTTTGAAGTGTGTTGTTAATTTCACAAAATATCTTTTAAGAGGATGCTTGTGACCCATGGGTGGATGAGTCTAAATATGTTAGGTCCCTATAATACTAGTGATTCCCCCAGTACTATTGTCATTGTAGCCCTTATTGTTATTATTGTGCCCCTATTGTCTCCGTACTATTATTAGTGTGCCCCATAGAAGCCCACTATTATTATTGTTGTGCCCTTATATTATTATTGTTATGTCGACTTTGATTATATTGCAACCCCTTAGACTCCTATATATAGAAATGAGGTTTAGTCATTTGTATCATCCAAGAATTTTTCATTTGTGTGATGTAAATGAGGTTTTCCCATCGAAGAGGCTAATTTTGAAATCGTTGATTTATATTTTCTAAATTTTTATGAGCTGGTTCATAACATTCGATATCAGGGCTTTGTATTCTAGGGTTTCGGTGCTCCAAACAAACCATCATGGAGTTTCGCTGTAACTTTTTGCTGTGACATTTCAAAAGCTAAAAAACCCATTTGAGTCAAAATTTCGATGATCCTCATGTCTGAATTCTAGAGCTTGTCTCGCTATATTTTCGGAGATATGATCTAAGGAAGTTACGGTTTTTGTAGGCTCCTGATTTACATCCCGAATAGGTGACCTTGGTAAAATCGTCATAACTTTCTTTCTGAGTATCAGATTGAAATTTTGTAAGAAGTCATAGAAAGAGGACAGACTATAGTTTTATGTGCATAGTTTTCAGGTCCGAAGGTTGCAATAGTGACATGTGGCACTTCGCATAAGTTCACTCCACTGAAAAAGTGTATAATCAAGTCATCTTGGGAGAGGGGCATAAATATTTCTTGGAGAATCCAATTTTGATAAGACTGGTGGCGATGGAAAGAGGACTTAGAGGGCTACCACAATTCACAATTTCAAGCCTCGGGGATCTGAAATTTCAGAGGTACATCAGATTCAATATCGAGCTCCTATAAAGTGAAAAAAGTGTGTAGTTTTTTTTTTTAAATTTTTGGATAAGTTTGGTTTGAAAAATTTGTTTGAAGGAATTCAAAGGGCACAATGAAGCATAATTAACATTAATTGGTGTCTCGAAGAAGAAAATAGAAACGCCCAGTAAGCAATCTGAAATCTCTAGCATGACTCACGAAGAAGAGGAAGAAATGCAACATGATATATCAAAATTATGAGACCAAGTGCAACAAAATTCACTCTCACAAAAGGTAACAGAAGCTAAGATGGATGGTTTAAAGAAAGGCATGGAAGCTAAGATGGATGACATGGAAGATAAGATGGATGGGTTAAAGAAATCCATGGAAGTTAAGATGAATGTCGTGGAAGCTAAGATGCATGGTTTAAAGAAAGACGTGGAAGCTAAGATGGAAGACAAAATGGAAGATTTGAAGACAAATTTGACAAATTTGCTACAAGAAATGTCTACTAATGGTGAAAGGGTAGTAAAAGAAACTCATGATGAGAACAAAAGAAATGTTAATAATGATTTCATAGACTGTAATGTTGGATTGAAGACCCACCAACTTCCAAAGATCGATATGAGAAAGTTTGATGGCAAGGATCCCGTAACATGGATACTACAGATGGAGCAATATTTCAATCTCCAGAATGTGTAAAACACACAAAAAGTATGCATTGCAACTTTATATTTGGAACCAAATCAGTTTGTATGGTATCGATGACTTTTCTCTCGTAAACAAATTGTCACTTGGGAAATTTTTACAGAAGAAGTGATAGCACATTATGAGGATACAAAAAGCAACACCTTTTTTAGCCAATTGATAAATCTCAAACAAAAGGGTTCAATGATGGAGCACATTGAGGACTTCCAAAAATTGAATATAAGAGTAAAAGATATTCTAGAGGAGCATAGGATTGATGTGTTCATAGGTACTTTAAAGGATAACATCCAACATGAGGTTCACTTTTAGGAACCTAATTCATTGGAGAAGGCATTCAGGTTGGCAAGAAAAATGGAAAGAAAAATTATGGCAACCAAGAAGCCTACCACTCACAACTGTAAAGATGGAAGTGTTGTTTCCCCTATCCTTCCGAAACTGTAAATATGGAAGTGTTGTTGCCCCTATCCTTCCACAACCTACAAGGTTGAAACCACAACAATTGGAAGAAAAAAGAGAAAAAGGGCTTTGTTACAGTTGTGATAGAAAATACGCTAAAGATCATAAGTGTGCTGAGAATAAATTATTTTACATAGATTGTGAAGAGGAGGATGAAAAGGAACAAGAAACATCAAAAGAAGAGGATATAAACTAGGAACAAACCCTAGAGAAAGAAGAAATGAATCTGACCATATCTTGTAATGCATTGGCTGGAATTACCACTCCTCAAACTATCAAGATAGAAGGACTTATCAAGAAGAAAAATGTAACAGTGTTGATTGATTCGGGAAGTACCCATAATTTTATTCATTGTAAGATAACCAAGGAATTGAATTGCTTCCTATATCCAACACGAGAGTGTCAAGTGATGGTTGCAAGTGGAGGAACCATAAATTGCTCTAGAAAGTGCCATAATATCAAGCTATCCATGGGAGAATATGTATTGAATAACACAAAGATTTCCATTCCAATGGGTGGTGTTGATGTTGTACTAAGAGTCCAATGGCTACAATCCTTGGGTACAATAGATTTTCATTTTCAAGAACTTTTCATGAAATTTTGTTCAGAAGGAAAGGAAGTTGAATTAAGGGGTATTGCAGGGAAACCAAGAAAGATAATCATCTCTAATGGAATGACAAAGCTTCTCAAGAAAAAACAATGAGGCATAATTGCACAATTATGTTTTCTAGAGGTTCCCACATCGAAATCATCTATTTCTCCAGATCTCCAAAAAGCCTTGGACAATCATTCCAAGGCATTTGAGACTCCCAAAGGCCTCCCACCTATTCTTGATCATGATCATGCTATTCATTTGATTCTAGTAAGTGTTACTCCAAACATCAGGCCTTACAACTATCCCTATGCCCAAAGGAGTGAAATTGAACGTATGGTTGCAGAAATGCTAGAGGCTGGTATAATTC
This sequence comes from Pinus tabuliformis, assembly GCA_031772625.1. Lineage (NCBI taxonomy): Eukaryota > Viridiplantae > Streptophyta > Pinopsida > Pinales > Pinaceae > Pinus > Pinus tabuliformis. The sequence goes on from CM062819.1 coordinate 592,293,772, forward strand.
AACCTAGTCAAAGTTCTTTCTCTGCTGCAGTAGTATTGGTGCAAAAAAAGGATGGATCATGGTGCATGTGTCTTTATTATAGGGAGATCAACAAGCTCACTATTAAAGATAAATTTCCCATTCCTGTCATTGATGAATTATTGGATGAATTACATGGACCAATTTACTTCACCAAGTTGGATCTTCGTTTAGGATATCGTCAAATTAGAATTAAGATTGAAGATATTCCGAAAGCAACATTTAGAACTCATGAGGGTCATTATGAATTTTTGGTCATGCCTTTTGGCCTTATCAATGCACCTTCTACATTTCAAGGTTTGATGAATTCTATTTTAAAACCCTTCCTTAGAAAATTGGTCTTAGTATTTTTTGATGACATACTAATCTACAACAAGTCCATGAAGGATCATGTTCAACATGTTGATAGGGTTCTCAAACTATTGGAGGAGAAACAATTATATGCAAAAAGCTACAAATGTTTCTTTGGAGTATAAGAGGTGGAATATCTAGGTCATATTGTATCTCATGAAGGTGTTAAGGTATACCCTAGCAAAATTAAAGCCATTAAGGAATGGAAAATCCCCACATCCATAAAGCATCTCCAAGGATTTCTCGGATTCACTGGGTATTATCACAAGTTTGTTAAGAATTATGGGAGAGTAGCAACACCTCTAAAAACATTATTGAAGAGAGATGCATTTTGATGGACTCTAGAAGCAACAAAGGCCTTTGAACATCTTAAAGAGGCAATGTGCCAAGCATCGGTCTTAGCTACGCCAGACTTCACAAAAACCTTTATTGTGGAATGTGATGCATCAAGAAATGGAATTGGCACTGTTTTAATGCAAAAAGAAAGTCCCATTTGTTTCGAAAGTCATCCAATCATAGGAAAGTATTTACACAAAGCTATTTATGATAAGGAAATGTTGGCAATACTACATGCACTTAATAAATGGCGACCCTACCTAATGGGAAAACACTTCAAGGTAAAAACGGATCATGATAGTCTTAAATAATTTTTAGAACAAAGATTATCTTCAAAAGAGCAACAAAAATGGGTCACAAAGATGTTTGGTTATCAGACTTTGAAATCATCTACAAAAAAGGGAAGCGAAATGTTGTAACAGATACACTGTCATGAAGGGATGAGGATGTGGAAGCATTGCTTTGCGCCATTTCTATTATCTAACCAGATTGGATAAATAGAGCAAGGGATGAATGGAAGAATGACAAAGAAGTGTGGGCACTCATTCAAAAATTACAACACGATCCTAGTACACCTGTTACATTTAGTTGGAAAAACGATTCATTATGGCACAAAGATCTCTTATACCTATGTAAGAATTCCCAACTCAAATAAAAGATTCTTATGGAATTGCACACTTCTCCCTTAGGAGGGCACTCATGATTTTTAAAAACTTACCACAAGGTTAAGAAGGATTTTTTTGGGATGGCCTTAAATCGGATATTCAAAATTTTGTGGCAGAATGTTTGATTTGCCAACAAAATAAATTTGCAACAGTTAAGACCCCATGCCTATTACAACCTTCATCCATTCCAAGCCAACATTGAGAGGATGTTTCAATGGATTTTATCACAGGTTTACCCAAGTCTAAAGGAAAGAGTGTCATCATGGTGGTAGTTGACGGACTTACCAAGTATGCACACTTTTGTGCATTATCTCATCCATTTAAAGCTAGTACAGTTTCTACTGCATTTATGGAAACGATTCAAAAGCTACATGGAAACCCAAAGATTATTGTAAGCGATAAAGATCCCATTTTCACTGGAATTTTTTGGATAGAATTATTTTCTTGTCTTGGTACTGAGTTAACTCATAGCTCATCTTATCATCCTCAATCTAACAAGCAAATTGAGGTAGTAAACAAATGTTTGGAAGGATATCTTCATTGCTTTGTCTTTGATAAACATAGACAATGGTTCAAATGGTTGCCTCTAGCTGAATGGTGGTATAACACTTCCTTTCATACTGCAACAAAAATGACCCCATTTATGGAACTTTATGGATATCATCCATCATCCATCACATCATATTTAAGAGAAAATTCTAAGGTTCAAGTAGTGGAAGATCACATCGAGCATCAATAACAAGTTCTCCAACCCTTAAAGGATAACCTCACTTTGGCACAGAATAGAATGAAACAACATGCAAATCAACATCGTAGTGAAAGAAGTTTTGATGTAGTTGACCGGGTATTCCTATGGCTACAACCATATAAACAAGTGTCCCTCAAGCAAGCTAAAAAGGATAATAAATTATCTCTAAAGTACTATGGTCCATACAAGGTGTTGCAAAAGATTGGTACTATGGCACACAAATTGGAGCTTCCTGCAGCTTCCCGAGTGCACCCAATTTTCTATTTTTCATGTTTAAAGAAGGTTATAGGTGACAAGCTCCCAATTCAAACAATATTTCTAGAACTTGACGAGGAAGGAAAAATCATATTGGAACCTAAAGCAGTCACAGAAACAAAAACTTGACAGCTACGAAATCGATCAATTTCAGAGTATCTCATCAAGTGGAAGAAGAACTTACCAGCTGAAGATTCCACATGGGAGGATAAGAATTTTATACAAAAGCATCCAGAACTACACAAGCATTGAGGACAACACTTTTTGAAAGAGAGGGGCATGTTAAGTCCCTATAATACTAGTGATTTCCCCATTACTATTGTCATTGTAGCCCTTATTGTTATTATTCTGCCCCTATTGTCCCCATATTGTTATTAGTGTTCCCCATAGAATCCCACTATTGTTATTGTTGTGCTATTATATTATTATTGTTATGTCGACCTTTGATTATATTGTGACCCCTTACACTCTGATATATAGAAAGGAGGTTTAGTCATTTGTATCATCCTAGAATTGTTCATTTGTATAATGTAAAGGAGGTTGCCCCCTCGAAGAAGCTGATTTTGAAGTCGTTGATCTATCTTTTGTATCTTTTTATGAGGTGCGTCATAACAAAATATGTAAAGACCGTGGATTTCATTTAGTGTGCAAATCTTATATAAAATGAATATTTTGAAGAAATGTTTAAGAAGTGATTGTATTTTTGAGCAATTCCCAATAATGTCACAAGTGGTGGATAGGAGAAACCACATTGGATTTACATATATGAGGCCATGAAAAACACTAAAGAAGCTATTAAAACCCACCCATGGAGGCAATGCAGCCAAATACATGTCTCTTTGAAAATTCATTAACCATAGATAAACTATTCAACTCCATAATCCTTTATATATTCATTCAAAATTATCTAAACCAAATGCTACATTATGAGCAAAGCTTTCATGTAGATGCAATGGCAAAGATTGTATTTTTTAACGACTTTTAAAGAATAATTTGAACACTTTATTACTATTTTATAGGTAAATAAATTGTTTTCTATCATAAATATGGTCAAAATAAATGATTTATTTTCCATCATAAATAAGGTCAAAACAACAAATAATATATTTTAGATTCTAATTTATTAATTCTATATTAATAAATAATAAATAATAATATAATTGGAAGTAGCGATAGAGTGTTGTATTAAGACACTTTGTGATGTGAAGGTCACCAGTTCTAAGTAGGAAAAATGAACCATGCTAAGGGTTGGTGTGGCCAAAGTTAGGTATCATCCCCTCTTGATTATGGCCACTTAGATGCCTCTGGGATTGTAGCTACTCAAGCCACAGGTTAACCGTGCCATTTAACTCAAAAGTCACATAACTTAGCAAAAAAAATATAATATAATATATCAAATATAAATTTTTTTTAACAAAAACATTGTTTACCTATATTATATAAATAAATTGTTTTCTATTATAAATATGATATTTTAAATTCTAATTTATTAATTTTATAATAAATTATAAATTATAATATAACATATTAAATATGACAAAATTTTCACAATAAAAATGAAATTTAAAAATATATTTTTAAACATTATGTTATTTTAAATATTAAATTGAATTCATCCCTGTACATAAATGCATTAATGAGTTGGCATTTGTAAATTATAATCTCGAATTTCACTTATGAATCCCTAATCTCATTACTCGGAATCTTACTATTACTATGCAGTTAAAAAGTCCTAATCTCATTAATGAGAGTTTCACCATTATTATCAAGAATCTCACAATTAGTATGAAACAGTTAAAAGCTCTTAATCTCACAATTATTTTCTTCATAATAATAATTTTTTTTGGTTAACTTACAAACTTGAAAGTCAATTTATATTTATGCTCGATTCTAAACAAATAAACAAATTCATGAACAGCTGAGGCTACGGTGAAAATGGGAGATGTCGATGACACATCTGATTCTGATTGCAATGTTGAGCCTGATGATGACCATGAGGATCCCGAGACATTCAAGGGAGGATTTAACACGGATGGGGCAAACCACTATCTCGAGGAAAACTCTGACATCTCTGAGAAAAACTGAAGAAGGAACTCAGAGGGAAGGATGTTCCTGCCTGTCAAAAGAAAAATCCATGTTACAAATAACTTTCAAACATGCTCAATGTTATAACTTTCATTTCGTGTGATCTATATAGCATCAGGGATATCCAAACATAAACCTGTTCATGTATATATTTGTGTTTGATTTCGTTCATTTTAGTTGGATTTTGAAATATTTCTGAAATCTGTAATCAAATAAGTTCAGGGTTTGTGTGTATAAATTCAATTTAGGCAAGTTCAGGGTTTATGTGCATAAATTTAATTTATGTATTTGAAAGGCTTTAATTTATATGGAATTATTTTGAAAGATAAAGTTTAAATTTTGAAATATTTCTGAAATCTGTAATCAAATAAGTTCAGGGTTTGTGTATAAATTTAATTTAGGCAAGTTCAGGGTTTGTGTGTATAAATTTAATTTATGTATTTGAAAGGCTTTAACTTATATGGAATTATTTTGAAAGATAAAGTTTAAGTTTAAAGAGAATATTTTGTGGACAATTTAGTTATAAAGAGTTATTTTTACAATTATATTAATAGTAAATTTTAGAATATTTTAAAATTTTGATAAAAATAAGTGAAATTAATGACTTTATTCATATACATCAATTTTTTTAAATATTAAAAAATATATTCTAAAATTTTGACAAAAATGAGCGAAATTAATGACTTTATTCATATACATCAAATTTTTTAAATATTAAAAAATCTATAATAAAAAGTTACTCTCTGACACTATTAAATTTCACTCAATATCAAATAACTTATCACTTTTCCAAAATATTCTAAAATCTACAATCTTATGCTTCAGTCTTACAAACGAGTTTTGAAATTGTTAGATTTCATTCCATGTCAGATGATTTTATTCTTTTAACATAATTTAAAAAAATTGCTACACAAGGCAGTACATTATTCATAATCAACAAGGTATAAAAGATCTGGATTATTTAAATAGTGCTGGTTTAACTGGCCGCACAGATTCAAACAGGGCACTCTGACAGGCTACCCTTAAGGAATTTTCTATAATGCCATCTCAAATTAAACTTTACAGAAAGGCAGATTATAAAATGGAAATTGTTTTCTAGATATTGATTTCCAGACATTACAGTTCAATTAGTTTCCTAAGTAAAACGTACGTAAGATTCACCCACTTATTTTTTTAGTAAGAAGATTCACCCACTATTTACACCAGAATTCCCATCAAATACTTAAGAAGCCCATTGACGCTTTAAAAAAACTGAATTGAAATAAAAATTACCACTGTAGTTTAATTATCGAAATAATATGAAATTTGTGAAAATTGAGAGATACAAAGTTCAGATTCAATGGTTGTGATTCAATGGTTGTGATTCTGTTTACAAAGAGGAGAATAAATTCTAAACTTTTAAGGATTTAAAAAAAATTGCAACGGCATATTTCATATTTGTTAATTATACCAAATTTCTCATATTTGATATTTGTTAATTATACCCAATCTGTAAAATCGGTAAAAACTAAAAAATCTAAGGTTCAAAACCCTGATTGAAATCTTGTTTTAAAAAAAAAAAAAAAAAACCTAAACACTAAAAAATTAAAAAAAAAATTGGAACCCTATATTTGTTAACTATATCAAATTTGCTTTCTGCCTTAGATTTTATATGCTGAACTGAAAATATTCTCTTGAGATTGCAAAATATCAATAATTTTAATGAGCCTGTGGAAAACAGGAACGCCTACCAGAAATTGAAGATGAAGCAAAAGCCGGAGCTGTTGTGTTGCCAAACACAGAGCCTCCAAAGGAACTCCCTGTACCTCCAAACGAACTTGAACTCCATTTCCCAATTGCTGATCAAATTCAAATGTCAAATAACAAACCCACAAATTCACCAAAACTGGAAACTAACGGCGCTTATAATTCTGCTGGTTAACTGAATGGAATCGAGGAAGAAATATACAAATTGAATGAATTAAAGGGTACTTACAATTGCTGGACCCAAACACGGCCATACTTTTTGTTGCAGACGCACTAAACAAACAGACAGTCTGCAATCCTCAAATTTTCTTGACAACTGCCAAAATTTAACCCAGTCCGGAACAACAGAATTTAGCCGAGTTTAAACAAGGAAACAATGCATTCATTCATTCATTACACGGAGGCTTTAATAGCCATCTGGGTATGCCAGCAAGGCTCTAGCTGATGACTAGGGTCGTGATGTAAGCGCTGCTGTGCTGCCACGGTGGCGTTATTATAATGTTCCAACCACTGTGCTCAGCGTCAAAGAAACGCCACTAAGTTCTATCTAAATCCGCGTCCACGCAGCTGTAGTGAATAATTTATTGATATTGTTGGCGTCAAAATAACGCTGACGATGTATCCGCGTTGTGCTGTGGTGGAAAATTTATTCATATGTTGACTGGGACAAGACGTGTGCCCAGCAAGCCCATGAGCAAGTCTGGTCGTTGTTCATTTTTTAAGATGGAAAGTTATTTGTCTTCTTCATTGTTGGGTTCTCTATCATATAATTTCATGGGATAGATGAGGAGGTTGGGTTTTAATTTCAAATGAAACAGAGAAAAAACAATTAAGTGGGTAGTTATATAAATTAAATGACCGGTAAATATATATAAATATTAATTTATAATAGACATTAAAAAAATTATCTCATAATATATTACATTGCTAAGATTTGCGTTATACGAGGTCGAATTCCACCCGCTGCCACTATAACAGCGAGAAGGAACCGCTAAGCCCGCAAGGAACGGCCCCTTAGGGTAAGAGGGACCAGTGATAGAACAGCCCCTTAGGGTAAAAGGGACCTGTGACCTGCACAGCGGCATGAACGACTTAGCAGACCGTTCGCTGACCACGAGACCAAACTCCTGCAAGCAAGTATGAGTTATATATTTAAAACCAAAATAAATCCAAGTTAATTTTGGATCTACTAAGTGTCGAGAGATCATATTTCTCAAAGATCTTTCTGAATGCAAGACTTGAGGAAATGTTTACACATTCATAGATTTGATTCCTCTTATTCCTTGCTAGATCTACAGTTAAGATAAATCTATCCCAAAAATATTTTTATTTTCAATTTTATTGGTAATATTCCTATAATTACATATATATAAGTTACTTTTCTAACCTTTTTTATAATTTAATTTTTTAATGTGATATATATATATATATATATATATATATTAATTATAAAATTGAAATTTAAAAATAAAATAACTATGACTATAATTCGTTATTTAAAAATAATTTTATTTTAATTTTATTAAATCCTATATATATTCACATGTTTTTATGAAGTTTCAAATATATATATATATATATGTTTATGGTAAATATTTAATTTTCATATGTTTATTAATTATATTTAAATATAATTTTTTGGAATGTAATTTACATAGATGAATTATTATTTTAATTTATGTATTTAAATGGATTTTAATTTATTGAAATATATATATAAAAATATTATTATTTTTAATTATATGTTTAATAATTGAATTTTTAAGAGAAATTGACAACATAGTTACTCCATTTACAGCTGCGACATGTCAAACTATGAGACTTAAATCTAAATGTAGAGGATCACAACAATTCCACACAACTATTCAAGCTAAACTCAATTGAAAAAATAAAATTTTAATATATCATAAATATATAAATTTTTTTTTTAATAATTATTTTTTATTATTATATAGCTAATACAAATTCAACCATAAAATGATCAAAATAATCCTAACCTTAAACAATAATTAATAATATAATTAGGAAAACTCTTCAATGTCTATGGAAGAAAGGATGGCTTGACTAGGGGAAGGCGACTCGAAGGAACCCTAGTCATGATTAAGGTTTGAAGTTTGAACATGGATGTGGCCTTGCTTGGGCCAAGAGCAGTCAGGTGCTTGGATCTCTAGAATTTCTTAGTTGGTTCACATTTACATGGTGGTAGGAAGAAGGATCGAGTTTTTCTTTTAGCCGGCGTTGACTTGATTATGACATGTTTTTTCTACTAAGTGAGAGGTTGTTCCATTTTTTTGTTGTTTACACCTTGCGTCCTAGTAATTGATAATAGTTTAACCTGTTACTGTGTTGGGTTAGCTTGTATTCTTGGGTTGTAATTGTTTTTTTCGACAACTTTTTGGGAGGAATACTGGTAGCATGGAGGGATACGAGAATATTCTTATGGATTATGAGCCCGAGGAAGATGTTGGTGCCTCCATTTGGTCCATGTTGTTGAGTTTTTTGACATCATCAATTTTTTCTGGACCACAAGGAAGTCTTAAGCAGCTGATAAATGCAAATGCAATTTCATCATTGCCTCTTCAAATCTCTGAAGCTTAATATTTTTCTCAAGGTGAGATCTCTCAGGGTTCAGTTTTTTTTCCTTGTTTCTCAGTTTTAGAAATTTTCAAGCCTCCATAGAGAATTCGGCCCAATGGGGGAAGGGTCTTCTATTGTTTCTTTTGACCTCCCGATTCAAGAGATGACAGTGAAGCTAAATGTAGTGGATCCACTATAGGCTACAGGGGTTTTGAGTTTCTGTACAAGCGTTTCCCAACTAATTGGTTATGATATTTTTGATTGGGTTGTAAGCTCTCCATGTTTTCATCAAGGTTGTTCAATTGGTATCGATGGCATATCTCTCACTTTTGTCTCAGGGGAGTCGAATATGAATGAGGATTTTTGCTTCCCTTTGGGATCATCTTTAGGAATATTTCTGGGGTCGTCTTCTGAGTTCTGTGGCGGGTCTATTGAAATCCTTGTTTTCAGCCAAGGAAGCATTGGAGGTCTAGGTGGTTCTAGAGCAACATCGACTAGAGGGTTTCTAGAGTAGTCTAGGGGCTTGGGATATGTGGGATGGGAGGTGCATTGTAATGTCCCCAGTTAAATTACTTTTGCTAAAATGAATTTCTATTTTGCATTTGGGTGTTGGGAAAAATTTTGGCATGTAAACTTAGGAAAAGTGGGTGGAGGGAGTCCCCGCTTAATTTTTGGAGAGATGGAGGCCACCAACATTAGAGAAAATGAAAGATTAAATTGATAATGGAATATGGGGCCCACATAAAGTACACACTTGGGGAAGAAAGAATTTGAATTCCTTGAGGCAAATCGAATTGGTGGAGGGACCCACAAGGAATGCATGGCCAACAATTATAAAAGGAAGGAATGAGGGAGAAATAGGGGTCTTTTGTCTATTTGAAAATCGAATTTGCCTTCGTTGTTCATCTGAGCCAATATTGTGCCATTTAGCACAAGAGCTTCCTAAGGAGAGAAGCTCAACCTTTCTTTGGTCGACTTCGAGTGCCACTGTAGGAAGGCTTTCCTTCATCACTGAAACTGTAAGAGGTATCAACTACAGGTCCCACGCATTTCTGCAGTAGACCACGTATTCTAGGAGCCACCATTGCACATAGGGAGGACTCACTGGTTGTTTGTGGAGATGGGTTGTTGGGGAATTGATCGAAGAAGCTACAAGAGTGTTCTTTATAATTTTCATGAGTGTGGAGGGCAGTGACAACCAAGAGGACCAACCTACAAGTAGCTCTCACTTTATCATACACATGATTGCATCATCTCCTCCATGACTAAGCAGTCATTGGAGTGAGACTCTTTTGCGGCAGCATCATCTGGGGGAGTTTGGAGCTGGGTTGTTGGGAAATCATTGGGAGGGAAATTTGAGGAGGATTTTTAGAGTTTGGAGAGAAGATATTGATAGGAGTTGCCACAGTAATAGAATCCAAATTTGGTGGAGGGCCAAGCTATGAAGGGTCAAATTTCAAAAGTTGGAACTAAGGGAAACCCTTTCTGGGGTTTTCTGGGTTTCTGGGCAAGGAGCACTCTCCTAATTTTATAAAATTTTATGGGCACTCTAGAGTGGCTAAATTAGAGCTTGAAGTTAGCCAACAAAGTAGTTTTGAGGGCACATCGCAACATTCTGGGTGCAACAAAGATTATAACAACTGGGCACTTTTGTATCATCCACCTGAGGCTTGTAGCTTGCCTTGTGCAAGCCCAGGTGCACTCCTTACATCTTCTATTGTACTCCAACAATTATAATTAATAAAAATTGGCCAATTTGGTGTTCCCGGCAGAATTTCCTGTTTACATGTGTGTTTGTTGAGTAAATTTTTGTGTTGAAATTGTTGCTTGTCTTTGTTATCTCTATAAATTTCCATTATTATTATTACAATGGTATCATATCATGATCTTCGCCAGTTGTGCAATATCGAGCAAGATCATGAAGATTTGGGCATGTATGCACTGTGATGGGTGAACTATAGACAAACCCATGACTCAAGGGAGAGTGAGTATCATTGAGGGAGAAATGACCCTCACCCACTTTGATGGTTCAGCTAGGAGTTTTGTCAGAAAATGGGTACAAGAATTGGACGCATATTTCAAACTAAACCCAATGAGGGAGACCGATGCTATTAGACATGCCACTTTGCACTTGGATGGAGATGCTATGGAATGGTGGTACCGAGGGCTGATCCCTTTGGGTCATGTACGTATCACATCCTACAAAGAGTTCACACAGAGGCTCGTGGAGAGATTTGACCAAAAGGATACCAAACCCTCTCATAGGGAGTGGATATGACAAGGAAAGCTAGAGGATGAGACTAGGAGGCATTTCTACTAGTGGAGACAGGGCTTTAGATGTCATAAGCTCGATGAGGAGGTTGAGCAGGAGGACATGCAGGATGGTGAGGGGCACATCAATATACCCAGCGTGGGCAGAGTCACCATCGTTAGAGGCCTCTTTGGTAGCTCCAACTGACACCTTGGTTGAGGGAGTAGAGCATACACTTGGAGGGACATCTATTGATGAGATGCCAATAGTTGATGAGGTACCCAGTGCTATGACCCTATTTTTAGACGATGGTTTCCCACAACAAGTTGATGAGGCGCCTGGAGGCATACTTGTCATTGAGGAGGTACCAGAAGAGACAAAGGGGTGTAGAGCAGTGAACGATTTTATAGAGGATAGCTGCCCTCCATAGTTTCATCAGTTTCGGGCTAGCCTTCTAGTGTTGAGAAAGAAGGCCATGACAGTGCGAGAGGTCCTTCTACAACAGAACGAGGAATTGGAGGGAATGAGAGCAGTTTGTGCTGAGTCAGTGTCCAGAATGGTTGGGTTCCCTAATGGTTCAATTGGAGTGCACATTGGAGTGATGGGGCAACCCTACTCAGACATCACAGGCTAGTAGCACTAGCAGGTTACCACTACACATTGGAGAGGGAGAGGCAAAGTCACCTTGACATATTTTATGTGTTGACCAGGATGGTGAGATGAGGCAACATGAGTTGCGCAGGGTGCATCCTTGGTAGGATGGAGGGTTAGTTCCATGTACGACAGTTTATGCTCTCAATCCTTCCCTTAGGGTTGGATGGCAAGAGATATTGAGTTAGTATCTGGTGGAGTTTGCTAGGAGGTTAGATGCATCCTTGGCCATAGCTCAATGGAGGCTGTGGATTACCAGAGGAGCTCGAGGGCCATAATGTTGTTGGGATCCATGTAGGATTCTCCATCACATCATGGAGTTGGTAGGTCATGGTAGCGGATACATGATGGAATCGGTGGTTGGGTGCACACACCTTTTCATATCCCTTTCAGAGTTCCTCACAACACTAGTGACATGATGCATTAGCAGAGGAGCAGGCATATTTCATGAGTTTTCATGGCATGTTGGGTTGACATGGGATGGTAGGATGGTTAGATTACTCTGGCAGGAGTTGGTAGGAGGAGGTGGCATCGTCAGGCCACTAGATAGGGCATCATATGGAGACATTGCTTTCTCATTGATGTATTGGGCACTAGAGCTACTAAGGTTCGACATGGTAGCATTAGTCCCGATTGCATGTGAGGAGTTGAGCCACATAGGTGTACCTGGGCAGATGAGGAGGTGTAGATCACATTGTGGTGTGTGTACTAGTAGAGTGGCGGATGCATGGGCACATATGGGATGCCCTATGGTACATGGTGGCATGGCACTGAGTGTTGATATCCAATGGTACCTGAAGTTGTGCCACAAATTTCAGGGCTATGTAGTGGAGTGTTCGAGTGTGTATTTGTGTGCAATAGTGCATGATGATGCACAACAATTTATTGAGGTTTTTTCGCCAGAGAGATATCTTGATGAGGGCATCAGGAAATCCATTGGGTTTGGCATGCTCAAATTTGGAGAGCGAGTTGATCATAGGGTTGACCGTGAGCTTCCCTTTATCACTCACCAGCATTGCACATTGATGTCGGGGACTTTGATACTGTTCCTTGGTGCTCTCATTGCGAGCAACAAAACCCAGGAGGTTCATCTGAGACAGTTGGATGGGGCACGGTGCATCAAGAGAGAGGCTTTCTAGCTATGGCATATGGGCAAGGTGCGGGTTGGTGGATGTAGGCTTGGGGTTAGTCCAATCTTCTGTAGAGGTAACACTTGCACTGCACTTGAGCCCACACTTAGGGAGAGGCATGACCCCCTTTGGGTGAGACATTCCTAGGTGTCTTAGGAGCATCCATAACAGTTTGTGGACCTTACATACAAGTAGATGTTTAAACTCCAGACGATGTTGGGGAGTGATTTTAGGAGGCAGGATGATAGATCCCACTGTGTGGTATGGTCAGCGATGGGCAGGTTCGTATGCACCAGATTGGTTCGTGATGTAAGGAGGCCATATATCGATTGCACATAGGGGCTTGAGATGTGGTACGGGTTGGTGCCAACAACTGTCAGGACTATGCCACAACCATTATGGTTGTGGGATCCAGGGATTTGGCTGGTTGATTGGACACTTTGTTTCATGATGAGTGGGAGCAGGATAAAAGATGACCCAACTCCCACTTGGTTTGACATGTGAGGGAGCATTGAGGCCTTTGTCGCATGGAAAGACTGGTTTTCCTTGTTGCTGCTACAAAATAGAATGAGTGTTGGATGGGTAGGTCGTGACATCGTAGGGATTCTTGGGCCAGATGCATTGGGACTCCATAGATATTTTTCCATCAGGTCCCAGGAGAGGGGGATATAGCTTGCGCGTGATGGGAAAACCGTCATGATCAGAGTAGCGCAATGACATCATAGTGACACCCCTTTTGGACTAGCTTAGGATTTTGGCCTAGCAAGGCTTAGTAATTTAACTACCCATGGAGGTGAGTGGGTTTCTATAGGGGAAGGTCATCCATATCTTCCATTGGGTTTTAGTGACTTGTTGGTGGTGTGGCAGACTTCACCAATGTGTCAGGGTGATCAGTAGGAGGAGATCAAGGGAAGCGTAGGGAGGTGAGGATTCCATCCCACAAGGATTGGATTGCGTCTTCAAGGGTCTACTTCTGAAGTGCAAGAGAGAGACTATTCGGTAGAGAAGTTTCATGAGGAGATGATCATGATTTTATATACTACCATGATGTTGTACTTAGTGGCGGTATGCACGAGACATTTGGTGCCTATGTTGAGTTGGACAAAAAGTGGAGCAAGGGATGCCTCATGCTGATCATAATGGCTTGGGATCCTGGCAGGATGATTCAGAGATCAGGGATGGTTGAGTGGTACATTTGGGACCCTGGTATTGTGCGCAGAGATAGTTGGGGTTAGTTGATCGAGAGGGCGCTTGTTCAATCATTGCTTGAGGACAAACAATTTTTGTTGGGGAGGACTATAATGTCCCCAATTAAATTACTTTTGCTAAGATGAATTTCTATTTTGAAATTGGGTGTTGGGAAATATTTTGGTATGTAAACTTAGGAAAAGTGGGTGGAGGGCATCCCCACTTAATTTTTGGAGAGTTGGAGGCCACCAATATTAGAGAAAATGAAAGATTAAATTGATAATTGCATATGGGGCCCACATAAAGTACACACTTGGGGAAGAAAGATTTTGAATTCCTTGAGGCAAATCGAATTGGTGGGGGGACCCACAAGGAATGCATGGCCAACAATTATAAAAGGAAGGAATGAGGGAGCAATAGGGGTCTTTTGTCTATTTAAAAATCAAATTTGCCTTAGCCGTTTAATTGAGCCAATATTGTGTTGTTTTGTACAAGAGCTTCCCAAGGAGAGAAGCTCAACCTTTCTTCAGTGGACTTCGATTGCTAGCTTAGGAAGGCTTTCCTTCATCAATGATACTATAAGAGGCATCAACTACAAGTCCCACACATTTCTGGAGTAGAGCACATAGTCTGGGAGCCATCATTGCACAGAGGGAGGATTCACTGGTTGTTTGTGGAGCTAGGTTGTTGGGGAATTGATCGAAGAAGCTACAAGAGTGTTCTTTGATCATTTTCATGAGTGTGGAGGGCGGCGACAACCAAGAGGACCAACCTACATGAAGCTCTAACTTTATCATACACAAGATTGCATCATCTCCTCCATGACTGCGTAGTCATTGGAGTGAGACTCTTTTGGGGCAGCATCATCTCGGGGAATTTTGAGCTGGGGTGCTGGGAAATCATTGGGAATTTGAGGAGAATTTCTAGAGTTTGGAGAGAAGATATTGATAGGAGTAGCCACATTAACATAATTCAAATTTGGTGGAGGGCCAATTTGTGAAGGGTCAAATTTCGAAAGTTGGAACTAAGGGAAACCATTTCTGGATTTTTCTGGGTTTTGGGCAAGGAGCACTCTCCTAATTTTATATAATTTTTTGGGCACTCTAGAGTGGGAAAATCAAGGGGTGAAGTCAGGAAACAATGTAGTTATGGAGAAACAACATAGTTTTCTGGAGGTGTTGATTATTGTAGCCATTCGGATTTCTCGTACTCATCACTTGGTCCTTGTAGCTTGCCTTGTGCAAGCCTAGATGAAATTTCTCCAACTAATTTGTACCACCGCAGATATTATTAATAAAATTTGGCCAGTTTGGGGATTTGTAGAAATTTTTGGTTTATGTGTATGCATTTCTGAAATTTTTTGCGTTATTTATTTGTGCATGTATTTGTTATCATTGTAAAATTTCTACTAGGAATATTACATGCATGCCGAAGGGAGAACAATTGGAATTTCTTCAAATCCCTTGGGATTTGTACTAGATACCAGGAGAGAATAAATTCTGCATACACAAAGTAAAACATTTGTAAGCAGCAGGTGGAAGGCATTCATTTTAACTTGAGGTTAAGAAAAGAAATAAAAATGGCACAGGTCAAATAATTGGGATAACAAACTTCGGTTGGGAAAATTAGAGGGAAGAGGATTGGGCCGAAAAATCTTAGGAAGTGGGTAGCGAAGAACATCAAGCTAGAATGAAGGGGGGAGGTTGAGACTCATCGACTGGCCAAAGGTTGGATCCAAACATCCTTTTCAAATAAGGAAGACACAACCAAAATTTAGAAGGTCCATTGGGATATTTTTCATTCACCAGTTTAATTCGAATTCTAGCATCCGGGTTTCGATGCTCAGAGAGAAAAATAAAATGAAATGCCAGTTTGGGTCCACCTTCCTAGTCTTCCATTGGAATATTGGCATGAGGGTATTTTTTGGGACATTGTCATTGGTCAGTTACTTGGGGGACTTTCTGGCATACGATCAATCATATCTTACTTCAGGTGTGCAATCGGTGGACTATATCCATTCTATATTTTGGAGGAAGAAGGAGAGGAGAAAATAGTCCAAACTTTGGACTATGAAGGGATCTTATTTCACTATCAAAGGTGCCATGTTTACGGTCATTTGGTGAGTAATTTTCCTTTGCCAATGACTCCCATTAGATCTTTAGAGGAGGAGGAAGAGGAAGAGGACTCAAGAGTGGAGGCCATGGTCAAATTAGGTCCTTTGATCCAGGATTCAGTGGGTGAAGAAGTGTCCCTCCCTCTGACAGTGAGGGCCACCAAATATCCAAAAGGAAATGCATCAGTGGGTCCTCCATCTTTAGTGGGAATTGTTGTAGTGAGGCATGGAACATCGATGGTTTCAGAAGGAGGAGGAGAGGTTGGTGTCGAGACTTTGGGGTCAGTAGTTGCAGTGCGAAGGAGATCCCCTAGGCCTTGATGCTTTCTAATCTTCCAGACATGCATCTCTTCTTCTACTAGAAAAGGAAACACCCCTCATGTTACTTATGTTTCAGCTTCCTGTGATTTTTTTCTGTAATGCCTGAGATTTCAGTTCTTGGGTCTTCAAAATCTGGTAAATGTGATGACAACTCAAAGTCCCAAAGAACTAAAAAGCCTAGGCCAATTTTTCCCCCAGTTGTTTGCGAAATTTCTCAGTCAGTCACTTCTTTCCCCTCCCCAGTGATTTCCTCCTCTAGGAGCTCTTCAAAGTCCTCTCAAAGGTGATATGGTTGATACAAATTTCAATCCAAAAGTGTAATTTCCTATGCAAAAGGTTTATGGGGGGAGTTGGGGAAGGTCCCTTTAGTTGAGAGAAGCAATAGAGGTAGGGATAGGAGATATTTTTTGTCTAGAGAAAAGAATCAGGCTAGGGAGGACTTGGAAACAGGTAGACAACAATCCATTATAGGGGTGCTTAGAGGCTCAAATCCCCTGGAGAAGTTTACCTAATGAATATTTTGTCCTTAAATTTTAGGGGGATTTCATGCCCCTCAAAGAAGCATGCATTGTTTTGGATAGTGGAACTAAACAAACCTGATTTTCTATTCTTGAAAGAAACT
Organism: Pinus tabuliformis; assembly: GCA_031772625.1. Taxonomy (NCBI): domain Eukaryota; kingdom Viridiplantae; phylum Streptophyta; class Pinopsida; order Pinales; family Pinaceae; genus Pinus; species Pinus tabuliformis. The sequence goes on from CM062819.1 coordinate 592,310,829, forward strand.
CTGGGGGAAGGTTTTATGATATGTAAAATCTTGGAGTCCCTTTTGAAGGGTTGGACCTTTTTGGGTATAGATGTCATGCAGAGTTCTAGGGGTCTGGCCTTGGGATGGAGTGATGGGCCCATAAAAGTTAGGAACTCATGGGACGTCGAAGGAGGTATTGGAGTAGAATTATTTTCACTAGAACTTGATGATTGTTTTTCTTTGATCAATCTTTATGGTCCCTGTCAAGACAAGAATAGTTTCTAGGAAAAGTTTTTGATAGTTCTTTCAGTAAGAGGAAAAAGTTGATAGTAGGAGGAGATATGAATTTTTCTATTGGGAGTGCAAATACTTGGGGGCTGAGAGCTAGACTAGACTCATTGTCAGAGTACTTTCTACATAAATTAAGCTAGCCAAACCTCATTTATATAGAGCCTATCAAACTCCAAGCCACCTAGAAGAATAGGAGGGTGGGGGAGGAAAGAGTAGCTAAGAGATTGGATCACCTTTTGGTTTCTGAATATTTGAGTGATTCTCTCCCCCTCATTAGAAAATGGGTGGGCAATGGAGGTGATTCAGATTAGTCCTCAATTTTCCTGGAGATCAAAAATGGTGGTCTTAAGCGAATAATCCTATTTAAGATGAACTCCCAATGGCTATAAGATGAGGAGTTTATTAATATTATCATAATTGACTAGAATAATTTCACAGTATGTTCAGATGTCTCAACTTTGATGAAATTTGCTACAAATTTAAATAATTTAAATAAGGTGATAAAAGAATGGGATGTCCAAGTTCATAAAAAGGAGGAGTAGGAACTTCAGGAGGTGGAAAAGCAACTACAAGAAGTAGCCGAATCACAGGGGGAAGGTTTTAATGATTTTTCATCAAGGGATCTAGTCTTCAAACTAGAAGGAAGAAGGAAATCCTTACTAGTGATTAGGGAAGCAACATGGAAGTTGAAGAGTCATGCCTTATGCCTGGAAAATGGGGATGAAAAAAAAATCTTTTAAGACTTTGCAAAGGGTTGGAAAATTCAAAACACCATTTGGAACTTCGTTAATGATGAAGGTGGGGAAATATTAGGGTTCAATGAGTTGGCAGCCTTGGGAAAGACACATTTTGAATCCTTATATAAGGAGCCCCAAGGCCCCCCTCTTGCAAAGCCTCTTCAGGTGGCCCTGTCTTTTCCAAGTTTCGTTGAGGAAGAAGAAAATCAGGCTCTCCAGGAGGATTTTTTCAAGGAATAATTGAAGGTGGTGCTCCAATCTTTCAAAAAAGACAAAAGTCTAGGGCTAGACGGATGGGGGGTTTATTTTTACTTTGGTCTTTTTAATATCTTAGGAAGGGACCTTCTACAGGTAGTCAAGGAATCAAGGCATGACGGAAAAATACGACCAACATTTATCTCTACTTTTATTGCTTTGATTCTGAAATTGGAAAATTCGTGGAATATGTCAAACTTCCGACCCATTTCCTTGGGAAATAACATTTACAAGGTCATCACCATTACTATTGCATAAGAATTAAGTCTATCCTATCCAAACCTATTTCAAGGGAGCAATTTGGTTTTTTGGATAACAGACAGATTCATGAGGTGATAGGGGTTGCCCAAGAATGCATCCATAGATTAAATACTAGAAATCTAAAGGGGTCAGTTATTGAGATAGATTTGTCAAAGGCATATGACATAGCTAGTTGGATGTATATACGATTGCTGCTTACACAAGTTGGTTTAAATTGGGAAACAACAATTTGGATCATGAGTTGTCTGCAAATTGTGTCTTTCGTAGTTCTCATAAATAGTTGAGCCACCAGTTTTTACAGGTTGAAAGAGGATTAAGGCAAGGGTGTCCTCTCTCCCCTCTCTTTTTCCTGTTGGTGGTAGAAGGTCTCAGTATATTAATCGCAGATGCATCTAGAAGGGGGTGCTTTGCTAGTATTCAAATCACTCAAGGTCAAGTAATTACACACCTCCTTTTTGTGTATGATGTCCTAATTCTATGCAATGGGAATATGAGGGATGTGGAGGCTCTAGCAAGTATTTTCAAATTATTCGGGACAACATCGAGAATGGTGATAAATGACCAAAAATCTTGCATGTTTGTGCATAATTTGGAGGCAGTTGAGATTCAAGTTTTGAGATCCTTTCTTTCCTTTGGCCTATCCCAACTGGATGAAGGCTTTAAGTATCTGGGATTTCATCTAAAACTAAATCAATAGATCAAAGAGGATTTGTCTTGGATCTTATCCAAATTGGAGAAAAAGCTTAAAGTTTGGAGCCACGAATGGCTTTTTAGAGCCAAAAAATCAGTTTTGATAAAATCGATGCTAGAAGCAATCTCAATATATTGGATGTCACTATCCTGGATCCCAAAATGACTTTTGGAAAAATATAGGCATATATGCTTCAAATTCCTCTGGGTTGGCCAGACTGAGATGGTGGTCCTCTCTTGGGAAAATGGGAACAATTAGCTATTCAGAAATCCATGGTAGGGTGGGTTTTTTCTTTTTTTTTCAAATTCCCTTGCGGCAAAATATTGTTTGCAATTTATTTCTTTCCAGAATATTTGGATGTCAATGGTTTATTAGAAATACATAGCACTAATCCCTTTGGAGGATTGGATTAGATGATCAATAAAGGAGAGAGCTAAATGTTCTAATATTTGGAGAGCTGTTTAAAATTCCTTTGGTCTGATTGATTCTAGATTGGCTTGGAGAGTCAGGAATGTTTCAAAGGTGTAGATAGGCTAGGACCCCTGTCTAGGGATTGTAGATGGATTCTTCCTTAGGAAGTCATACATCTTTGGGATCATGGTTTTTTTCAATCTGACCCAAATTTCTAATCCAAGGTCCACTACTATATGGATGAAAGGGTGGCTTTCAACAAAGGCTCTAGAGTTAAGAGGCCAATAAGAAGAGAATTGGTTCATATATATAGAAGCTCTCAGAGCTGGCCATATTAGAATTATAGAAAGGGAGGATGAATTGGTGTGTGAGACAACTCATCGTGGGGTGTACTCCCCTAAATATGGTTACATTTTACTGTTGTCAGAGCGAGGTTACAAGGAGGAATCTGGATGGTGGAACGAATTATGGAATGTTAAGTGTCCTCCAAAAGCTAAACTGTTTATATGGCATATCCTAAATAATAAAGCTCCTACTTGAGAAGTGATGCAACATAGATATGACAGGGGTGGGCTAGTGCACATTGTGCATGAAAAATGGGGTATCATCAAAGCATCTATTTATTGACTTCCCTTTCTCCCAGAGCATTTGATAGTCTATTAAAAAAGCATCTGGGTAGATTCGATTGTGGGCAAGGGAGATGATCGAGGGGGCTTGAAGGGCTTGGAAATATGACCAAAGTACTCATTTTATTAGAGCTCTTCCTTTAATCCTTGTTTGGGACATTTGGATAGCCAGGAACTAGGCAATCTTTAGGGAACAACTCTCCTCTCCTATCTAAGTGGTTGGGGAGGGGTTGGCCATCTTAAGTCATTTTCCTCAATTCAAAGATGAATTTGCCCCCAAAATTATCATCCAGGAACAACCTGATATTTCTATACCATGGGGTTATTTTGATGGAGCTGCATAAGAGAAAAATAATGTGAGTGGTGGTGGGGCGATTCTATTCCTGACATAATCCTATTCCTTCCATATCTCCATGGGATTTAGTAGTGGCACAAATAATAAGGCAAAGACGATGGCGTGCAAATCTCTTCTCCTATATGCTCTAGAAAAGGGTTGAACTTCTATACAGGTCTATGGGGACTCAAAATTAGTTGTCAATTGGGTGAAGAAAAATAAAGCTTGTAGGGACATTTATCTTTTGCCTATTCTAGAAGAATTTATTCATCACATTTCCATGTTTAATGTTTTCCCTTGATCTCATCGTTATAGGGAGTGGAATCAACTCATGGATTCTTTATCCAAAGCATGATTAAGTCTAGAATCAGGTTTTTGGTCGGTGGTCGAACACAGGAACACATAAGAGTATCAGTTTTAAAACTGCCCCTATATAGATTGACCTATCTAAGGCCATAGGGTGGCCTTTCTTGGTTCTATCAGGTTGGAAACATTTTTTTTCCTTTTTATTTTCCAATGTGACAAAGATATATCGTATCTATGGAGGGCTTTTGTTGCTCTGTCCATAGTTTCAAATATGTCAGTTCTCTTTGACTAGTGATTGTGACAACATATCAATTTTTTGTTTTGGGAAAGTTTTTTGACAACATTCTTTATCTGCAAGGATTGAGGGTTTTTTTTTCCCAGATTCTCTATGGTTCTGTCATTGTTTCCTACTTTCGTGATGATATGAATTTATGCCTAGAGACTGCTTGTTTTTATCCTCAAACTACCAATCTTATTTTTTGTAAAGACTAAAGGATCCCTGTTTTTGTCTCATAATTATTTTTTAATATACACCCTGGTGTATCTACAATGTAACTTCTTTACTGAATCTGGGAATGAAGTTACAAATATTTTTTTTTGCGGAAGAAAAAAAATACAATTAATTAAAACACTTATTTAAATTTTATTTTGTTTTATTTTATTGCAACTAAAAAAATCATTTCAAAATAATTATTTTTAAATATAGATTTATTTATAATTTATAAGTCTAACTATGAATACTTTATAAATTTAACTATGGATGCTTTAATATTTTTATTTTTGTAGGTTTTATTTTTTCATAAATATGAATAGTATATACTCAATATGAATGGAATTCAATTTAATTTTCCATAAAAAAAAATTAATACCAATTTCACATTTTTATCATAGATAAAATACATATTTTATTTAATATTCTATATATCAATTAATAATATCTACTTTATTGATGTTAGGTGACCATTTTGCCTAGACTCAAGAGGGTCATGAAATTCCCCCCAAGGGGAGAGATTTTCCTAAATAAAATATTTGTAATCTAGAAATACAAAATTTTGATCTAAATACAAGTGTTTAGATTCTAGAGAGAAGCTAGGTTATTAGGAAGTTTTGTTGAACTAGCATTTTAGCCATGTGGCACATGATAAGTGTTAGGTGTTAACTTGTTTTCTAGTAGTTGGGACAAATATTTGATTTGTCTTTGTTTTGTTAGCATATTTCTAGGATATTTTTGGAGAGAAGAGCTCCAAGAGAAGCATTAGAGGTTTGATAGATGAGAATACTTTGTATAAATATATATTGCTCTGAGAAATATAATGAATAAGCTTCTTGATTGCGCCAAGAGGCACATTCTACAACCTAGTATGATGTGTAACCATGTCCATCTATCATCAAAGTTGAAATTTTGCTCATGTCGGCCAAAATAATTTAAAAAAATATATATAAATACAAAAATAAAAATAATTAATTTAAATATTTTATATAGTTATTCAAATTCAACCTATATCATAAAATCATTATTAAAAAAATAAGATAATTGTGTTGTAATACAATTATTAAACACATAAGATAATTATATTGTAATACAATTATCTTATACATTTGAAAGTTATCTTAAATTTACCTTCAACAAAAAAAATTACCACATTAAAATTCCAAATCAGGTAAAATTTTAAACATCTTTTCTCTTTACTAAAGTCAATACCATTTCATAAAATAAAGTAAAAGGATTATTTCAACACAAAGAATAAAAAATCTTGCTCCAAAGTCTCTTAATATTTCTTTTAATTAAATATTTGTAAAATAAACCAAGGAAAACCATTATATCCTATGGATTTATTAAAATATCTAATGACATAAATATTTCCATGTCGAAGTTGTAATATTTGAAAATTTTGTTATCATGGTATGTAAAAAATATTAATATTAATATGTTATAAATTTAATAACTTAGGATTAATACAATATTAAATTTGTTATATTATAATATATATTAATATATCATGATGTATATTAACTCTAGATATATATGGGAGGGAAGAACAAAGACAAAGTGATAAGGTGGAGAGATAGAGGGAGTCAGAGGAAGGGAGAGAGAGGAAGGATGAGAGAGGACTTGAGAGATAGGAGGAGAGAGGGAGGGATAAGGAAATGGAGTTGGAAGGAAAGAGTGGAAGGAAAGGGAGTGAGGAAGAGGGAGTGACAAGGGAGATACGGAGAGAGAGTGTATATGTTTGGGGGTGAGATAGAGAGATAAAGAAGGAGAGATAGAGAGAAGAGGGGGAGAAGGAGAGACAGTGACAAAGTTGGAGGCTGGAGAGAGAGAGAGAAGAGGGGGATAAGGAGAGATAGTGACATAGTTGGAGAGAGAGAGAGAGAGAGAGAGAGAGAGATCAGGGGAGAGATAGAGGGAGGCAAGAGAGAAAGGGAGAGATAGGAAGGAAGAGAGAATGGATGTGAGAGAGAGAAGGAGAGAGGAAGGTAGATAAAGAGGGACATAAGAATAAAGACAAAGAGAGAGAAAGGTGGAGAAAGAGAGAGGGAGTGATAAGGGAGATGGAGAGAGAGGAAGAGAGGAGATAAAGAGGGAAGAGAAATAGAAGGGGGGAGAGAGGGAGAGAAAGGGAAGAAAGAGAGAAGGGGGGAGAGAGGGAGAGAAGGGGAAGAAAGAGAGAGGGAGAGTAAGAGGGAGGTAGAGATAGATAAATATGGATGAAGAGTATGTATGTTTTGGGGGTAATATAGAGAGACATAGAAAGATAGATATATAGATGCAAGGTGAACATAGGGAAGAAGAAAGGATAGAGAGAGGGAGAGATAGATAGATATAGAGGGAGAAAACATGTGTTTTTTGCTAGGGGGGTGAATTAGAGAGACAAAGAAGGAGAGATGGAGGGAGAAATAGATATATGTGGAGAGGGGAGTGAGGGAAGAAGAATTCTTGCACTATATGCATTGATTTTAGTGTAGGTGGTGATTTCTAATCCTATTTGATTGCTTGCATTGAAGGAGATAAACTGAAGGACATGGGTGAGGAGGAATGAAGAGAGAGACAAGGAGAGGAGTGAGAGAGGGAGAAACAAATATGGAGGGGGGAGAGGGGAAGAGAGAGAAGGAGAGAGGGAGGAAGATAATGATAGGGTTGGAGGGAAAAGAGAGAGAGAGGGAGAGACAGAGAGAGATGTGGGGAGAGAGAGGGAGTTGGGAGAGAAAGGGAGAGAGAGGAATTGAGAGAGAGGAGGAGAGAGGGAGGACAAAGAGATGGATTTGGAAGGGGAGAGAGGGAGGGAAGAAAAAAGACATACAAAGAGAAAAGTGGAGCTAGAGAGAGAGTGAGAGTGAAAAGGAAGAGATGAAGAGATAGTGTGTATGTTTGGGGGTGATATAGAGAGACAAAGAAGGAGAGATGGAGGGAGGTATAGATATAGATGGATGGGGGACAGAGGGAAGAAGATTTCTTGCACTAAATGCATTGAATTCATGGTAGATGGTGATTTCTAATCCTATTTGATTGCTAAACTAGATGCATTAATTTCAGTGTAGATGTTGATTTCTAATGATATTTGATTGCTTGCACTAGATGCATTTATTTCAGTGTAGATGTTGATTTCTAATCCTATTTGTTTGCTTGAACTAGATGCATTGATTTCGGTGTAGATGTTTTCTAATTCTATTTGATTGCTTGCACTAAATACATTGATTTCAGTGTAGATGTTAATTTCTAATTCTAATTGATTACTTACACTATATGCATTGATTTCGATGTAGATGGTGATTTCTAATTCTATTTGATTGCTTGCACTAGATGCATTGATTTTAGTGTAGATTGTGATTTATAATCATATTTGATTGATTTCTCTAGATGCTTTGATTTTGGTGTAGATGGTGATTTCTAATCCTATTTGACTGCTTTCACCAGATGCATTGATTTTAGTGTAGATGTTGATTTCTAATCGTATTTGTTTGTTTGCACTAGATGCATTGATTTAATTGTAGATGATGATTTCTAATATAATTTGATTGCTTGCACTAGATGCATTGATTTTATTGTAGATTTTGATTTCTAATCTTATTTGATTTTTTGCATTAGATTCATTGATTTTAGTGTATATGTTTTCTAATATTATTTGATTGTGTGCAGTAGATGCATTGATTTCAGTGTAGATGATGATTTCTGATTCGATGTAACTCAATGTATGATGGTACATTAACTTAAAGTGATTGGATTAACAATGTGATTGACAATTTGCATTGATTTTTGTGTTACAGTAATTCAACCTATTAATATTGGAGAGCAAGAGAGACATGGTATGATGTTTACTACAATAGTTTGAGTTAAAGAATTGAATGGTTTACAATATCAACTATTCTTTTAATATAATCGATATGAAAAGATGGAAACACTAACAAATAATTTAAAGATTTTGTAAATCCGACCACTCATTAGAAAAAAATCAAAATTACATTATTTCTTGAATTTTTCAAAACAAACTATAGATTAAAAAAATCATCAAAATATTTTGAAGGAAATAAATTATTTCAAACATTAGCAATGAAACAAATGATTTCAAGAGTAATCTTGATGCAATAAATTATTAAAACTACTCTTCAAAATATATTTAGTAATACTTGGAGGGACACTATTAAGAATTATTAATTATCAAAAGTTGTGATACCTAAAATTAAATGAAATATATGTGTAGTATCAATCCTCTTGCAAACTATCTAAAAGATTGTATCCCTTCTTCATCACCAACTAATTACTAACATACAATTACATACACATATAGAAATATAACACAAAAATTGTAACATTCACAAACATTACCATCCAAATCCAAACACATAAACACACAAACCACTCAAAGCATCAAAGTCCAACATACAAACCATTCAAGGCAAGCAACAAAAACAAAATTAAAGAAGAGAATGATATAGTCATGTCAAACAAAGAAAACATAATGTAAATTTCAAAGTATGAAGTTTATCTCAAACATATACATAATAATGATAATCTAAAAATGTGTCATTGTCACCCTCAACTAGAACCAACCTAGATCCATCTAACTTCAGATCTATCATGCGTCGAGAGGGATCAAATCCCTCAAGGTGCAAACCTTTCCTCAAATTATACACTCCAAAAAGAAGGTTTTCACCTCAAGGGATTTGATCCCTCTCTGCGCATTATAGATCCAGAGTTAGATAGACCTAGGTTGGTTATATCCAAGTTGTGTTTATGTGTTTTGGTTTCCCGTAAAATATGTATTGATACTCTGTGAAATTAGTGGTAGTCGTGCATTCCCAATCTTAGCAACATGTACCCTAGTTTAATAAAAATGATTAGAATTACTTGAGAGGGATACAAAGATGAAGAGGGACGATATACAGAGGAAAAAATAGTGTGGTAGCCAACTACATCCCAAATTTGAGACTGTTGAATCTCCACATTCATTTAAGCAAACTTGAGCTTGAAATCTTAAGTCGTGGTACGAGATTAAGGTCAGGTGATGAGTCTATATGGGAATATTGGAGCTTGGCCACAAATCAAGCAAGTAAGGAATCCAGAAGAAACTTAGGGCCCCATAAAGAAATCTAGAATTCATCCAAGACCACACAAATCTTAAGGGAGTTTGGAGCTTGGGGTAGTTTCATCATTCAAAACAATAGCTCGACACCTTGTGGCTTGTCAATCAAAAGCCATGATAATTGGGGACAACCTGAAAGCCAATAATCTATGGTCCAAGAAATCCAGTGATGTTGGATCTGATAAGAAACTTGTGGAGCCAAGTTTGAATGAGGGAATGAGAGGACGAGATTCCACGAGAGTAAGGAGAGTGAAAGAAGAAATAACAACAGGGAATCAACAAGATGCAAGACTAAGCAAGGTAAACTTGGTGCTTATGGAATTTTCTTTCCTTCAATCTTTTTGGCTAGGTTTTTCAGCGGTTAAATTGCTCTTACTGTGCATCATTGCTAGTAAGTTTATCGATGTTTTGAGCCAGACTTCTGAAGATTTCATGAAAAGTGAAATTTCATTAGAAAGAGAAGAGTCTAAGCAAATTCAAACCTAAAAAACAAAGGAATCAAAGTATTCTAGTTTCTAGTCTTGTAATTGAACAAATTACGAATTTTTGCTACTAGGAATGCTTTTATTTTGAGGAGTCAAAGCTTTTGATGAGTATATTTAGATGTCTTTGAGTGAATGTCCATGTTAGTACATTGGTTATTAAAAAGTGCATGGAGGAGGAGCCGCGGGCCAGATGCTCAAAGCTCTGTAAGGTATTAAAGAGGGGAGGGAGGAGCTAGGCTCCACGTGGAGTAGGGCCTGGGCCCTCCTTCCATAACATATGTTTAAAAAAAAGAGGGAGTCTCTGAGGCTAGGTGTTTTCTGAAATTGAATTTTATGTTTGTTACGGGCTCGAGTAAGTTAAACATAATTTTATTTATATATATTTTATATTAAATTGTGTACAATTTTACTATATATAAGTTATGAAATAGGGCTAATATATATACATATTAGTTCTTGTGCTCGGTGGCTTTGTAAATTAGTTAAAAATAAATATAATTAAATAATACTTAAAAATTAAATTAATTAAATAATTAAAAATAATAAAAATATTTACAAATTAATTAGATAAATTAATTAAAAAATAAAATTTACAACTTAATTAACTTAAATTACAATTTCCCATGGGGCATAGAATAGATGGTGAAGGAGTGTATTTTTAAGTCACTCTGTGATGTGAAGGTCACCGGTTCAAAACTCTGTGGGTAGAAAGAAATCCAGTCACGTTAAGGGTTGGTGTGGCCCAGGTTGGGTGCGATCCTCGGGTGATTTTGACGGCTTAGATGCCCCTAGGTTGTGGTTTGTCAATCCATAGATCACGCCTGATGTAATATTTGATGAACTCAGACCACTTGACAAAAAAAAACTTAAATTACAATTAACTTAATCAATCTAGGTTATTAAAATAAATGAATTAAATAATAATAATTGCAAATTATAAATTTAATTATATTTACAAAATTAAAATACTTTTTGTACATTTTTAAGCCAAGGTGGTAAAAATTAACTGAACTTTGAATAAGCATCATTTATAAACCGTAATTCCAAAGTCAACAAAATTAGAGTTATTGGAAAGCTTGCGAGAAACTACCTTGATGAAGCAATCAAAGCGAAAAGTCGAGAAAAATGAAAATCCAAAAAGTAAACCAAATGAAAAAATTTAAGAGGTGATATGACCAAAAAATTACATGGAGGGTCCCCGTTATTATTATAAATATAATAATGTAAAAATGGGGGGTTGTTGTTTTGCCACAACATAAACTTATGAATATATTCCCTAAAAGAAACAATAACAATCCTAGAAAAAATAATTGGGGCATTCTTAAGACCAAATGACATGACATGATAAGCATAGGAACCCCATTCATTTGTGAAAGTGGTTTTCCTTTTTTCCTCCTCAACAATACAAACTTGATGATATCCAAAAATCCCATCTATAAAGGAATAAGCTTCCTAACCTGTGACATTGTCTAACACTTCATCATTGAAAGGAGTTAGGAATAGATCATGAACAATGGAATTATTAAGACTTTGATCGTCTACTTAGACTATGATCTCATCTGAATCCTTCTTGTCTTGAATAACAATAATATTGATCCATTCAACTTCATCAACTAGAAATATGAGACCTGCGCCCAACATTTTATCTATCTCTTTCTTTACCATCTCTTTGACCCTTGGATTCAGTCAGTAGGGTCGATGTTTGATGGGTCTTGCATCAAGTTTCAACACAATTTTCATCTCTCCTAATTCTCCCTTTATCCTTTTGATCTCTGAAACTGACGTAGGAAAGATATCTTCATAGTCCTTCAATAAATAAAAAATTTCCTTTATAGTTTGATCGTCCCAATAGTCACCAATAGAGCCTAACTTAAGCTTCTCTTCAATTCTGTTGTTATGCTTCTGCAACTTTAGAGGTTTTAGATGTGAAGCATCTTTAACATGATAATATTTGATACTTCTTTCATGTCCTTCAGATTCCTTGAATGTTAGATGCCTTAACTCCTCCAAGTTGTCTTCTTCAAGTTCCTTATTAATCTTGCCCCAAGTGATAGCTTCATGGAATCTAGATTCATATAAATTCCCACAATCTTCATAGTTGCTAAATTCAACAACAAGTTTTCCAGTGGAGAATAACACTCTATTAATCGCTTTGAAAGTATCAGCTATCTTTTCATCCTCATTTGAAATGGAGAAATCACTACAGAATTGTGCTATCAATGCCTCACAATTAACTATCTACCTCTTCATTTCCTCTTTTAGGTACCAAGTTTGTGGAAATTTCCCCAATGTGTGAATGAACTGATGCACCCATAATTCCAGAGGAAGTCTTATTTTTTTCTAGGTTGTACTGCAAGCCTGAACATGCTTCTAAGGACTAGAGTAACCCTCATATACAAGAATAGCTTTTGAATTATTCTTGTGAATATAAAACTGACACAACATTATAGACTTAACTAATTCCCAGTTTTGAAACTGGTTACGATGAGATCCCCACCATTTCACAGGGATTTCTTGCAGAGAAATGTCCATTAAGGGGATATTTTGTACTTCATCAGTATTTGAATCAACTTCTTTAGTAAAACTGATAACAGAGCCTATATCATTGAAAGTAGGGTAACCGCTTACCTCAATACCAATCCAACGGGCACAACGAATAGTTGCACTGCATCTAGAATGCAACCCATGATCTCGTTATGGCCAATAATCTAGCACAACATATGAACCAACTTATGTGTGTTGAACACTCCTCTAGCTGAGAGAACCATCTGTTGTAAGATTTATATAGTCCTCCCTCTTCCTTGAAGTAAGTATATATATTTGATCCAAAATTTTAGGCTCTTCTACATATTCAACAGGTTTTGTGAACCTTGGACCTTGATAAGGATCCAATGGTTGTATTACTCTGACTCCATATACTTCAAAAGTCATGGTATCTCACTTGAGATCGATAATAGCATAGTTTTCAAAGGCTCAATCAATTCCCAACAAATATGGATACTGATCTTTATCACCCATTATATCAATAACTTCAAAATCTACATATGTCTTCACTACTACAATATCAACTTCGACATATTATAAATGACCAACAAGAATAATGCATTACTGATTAGCCATACATAGTTGAATGTGAGAAAAAACTAACTTGGGTTTTCCCAATGCTTCCCAATTTTTCGGCAACAAGATATTTACATGTGATCCCAAATCCAACATAGAATCTTTATGGAACCTGTAATTTGGGCATCAATGTGGAACTCCCTTCCTATTCTCCTCTTCTTACGGTGGATGCATCTGGAATGATGTTCAAGAAAGTTGGCAGAGAGGCCTTTCTAAAACTTCTTCATCTTTGACAACATTTTTTTAGCTTTTTGTGCAATTGTCCAGACAATTGTTCATCGCTCATAATGTGCAGGAACAAATTAAGCCACTCCATGATGGGATGAGATGTTTCTTGCGAATATCAAGGAATCTTCAGTTGCCCCTTTCCTTGTTGTTCTACTCGTGGGCTATAAGAAGAAACCAATTTTCTAAAAAAAATTGCAACATCCTTATTGTACTCCTTCTACTACGAGGGGTCATAAGACTTCTTTGACAATGCAAGATTTATTAAGGCAGGTTGCTTTCGTACTTCCTTGTCCACTCCATTCTACTTACCTCCTCTAGTGATAATATTAACATTCAATTTATGAATTCGTTCTTGCTCTCTAGGTTTTTCATTGATTAAATTAGCGCCCCTTTTCCTGCTGCACTCCTCCCTATGAGCAATCAAATTGGTACAATCTTTGATAGCATGAGTGTTTACTAGGCAATGAGAACACTAGGGCCTCCTTGGTAATAGACAATCACGAGCAACGTGACCCTCCTGATCGTAAATGTAGCATCAAATTAGGCCTCTTCCTCTATATGCCCCCTCTTAAACCTCTGCCTCCTCATCCTCAAGGAGCTTCGTTAACCCATAATGTAATCTGATCTACGTGGCTGACAAAAGCATCCAAAGCTCTGCATTGGTTGGTATGGTGGGTCAGAGATCCACACAACTCACAAAACATATTTTTTGGAACACTAGAATAGTTTTTCAAAATAAAACAAAGATGAGGTGCATGTCCTTAAGTGTGACAAATCTCATAATATTCATTGGAAGACGTACCTTGATGATTGGGAAATGCATGATATTGAGTATGTCCTTGGTAAGGAACACTTGTGAACACTTACGCGACTCCAGAAGTAGGTCTTGACAGTGGCGGAGGTGGTCCCATAGGCATACTAGAAGGGTTTGCACCCCACAACCTTAGACATTCAATAGTGTGATTCCCCTCAACATGACAATTAGTGCACCTTACTTATGGATGCAAAGATCACACATCATGCATATCCTTTAATATCTCTGTGAGATCTGCAATATGAGGTTTCAAGCCAATAATAGCAAGATAACTAGAAGTAGTACCTGAATTGTACTCATAAGGGTATCCCACCATTGCCTCAATATTCATCACTTGTTCTAGCACATCCAATAATGTGTTGAGCTTCTGTTACATCAAATGAGTTCTAGTTAATGGAAACAAAGCTTTAATGGACCAATCTTTTTGATGATGAGGATCAATAGGATCAGTTAATTTCCCAATTTCTTCTTCAAACTGCTGCATGCACTCCCATGCAGTATCTCCCTATCACATTTTACTATCCCATAAATCTGTTAAACCCTAACGATCTGTGTGAGGGAGTTTAAATTCTTTAATGATCTCTTGTTTAATTATATGAGGAGTTCGATTCAAATTCAAATGATACCACTTAATAAACCATCTGTGTGCTCGATCCCACAATTTCGTTTGGAATTCAATGATCTTAGTGGCATCCAAGGCATGTCTCTCTCTATAGATGGCTTCACATAGATACCGTTGTTTCTCTACATCTTCCTCTCCTCAGCTCGAGAATTCAGGATATTGAGTGAACAAACCTACTACATTTCTTGCCATTTTTGTTTGGTTGGGTGGAACAAATATAAAACCTTGCGAACTAGGTTGAAAAAGATTGCAGAATATATTTGAACACTATTACCAAAACTACCAATTCCACTAGAGCTACCAGTTGCATATCTACTATGAAATTCCTAAAATTTTGAAGTTTTGACTAATTTGGAAAGAAAATTAACATGATTCTGATAAAGTACCAAGGGGAGGTTAGGGAGAGACTTAGATGTATCACTTCTTTGCAGACTAATGCTTGCAGGAACAAAATCATCTTCAAAGAATAACGCCTCATCACAAAGTGCATCTCTTCATTTACGAGAGTATTCTAATCGATCATCGCAACTGGTTGTTTGGGAATTTCGAGTGTCCAAGACTCCTTTCAACTCTTGGTAGGTTTCACTTCCTCTATGTTGGTCTCCTATCACATCTCCTCTTTCTACTCCTATTTCACTAGAATGAGATCCTTCTATCTCACTATTTCAAAACTTTGAGCTAGCCACTCCTCCTATCCGAAACCTCAGACTACTCAATGCTTCACCTATACACTACAACTCTCTTCTCCTTCTTCTAATATCTCACAACTTCTTTTCCTGCCACTCGTAAGCTATCTGTGCCCTTTTGAGTGGCCTAAAATCCCATGCCTTCCACAACTTTTTTGCATCAATCCTAACTTTCCCTCATCTTCTGCAATTGAGAAACATCTATTCCCTAAACCATACCCCTAGCACCTAGGGTTATATGTTTCCATGCTGGTTTCTTGGAATGGTAATAATTTCTCTTCAACGATAAGAACTTTGATCCAAAAGGGGGTTTCTTCTAACAATATTCCTCGCAACCCATACTTGAATACTTCTTCAGTTTTAGAGAAAGGCTGGTGGTTCTCTGTAGCAAATTCAATAACGTAACCTTCCAAATTCACTTGGACCCAAAATTAAAAAACTCTAGTTAACTTAGTGTCTAACCGATGCAATGTAGCCAAATCAGTTGTGGTCCAATTTCTGATCATTTAGCCACGAATTCCAATTCCTTCCTTATGTTGCAATATACTCAACCAATTATATAACTCCTTAGGAAACTTGCACCAGAAAATATCATATTGGTTACATGTAGGTTCTGAAAATAAGATCTCCTTTGTAACCCACTCTAAGTTCTTCTGTCTCAGCTAAGCTTTTTGTAGAATAAACAAACCATGCTTCTTGTACCACCACTCTTGAATATCACCCTTGAGAATCGTTGACACCATGATCTAGATCCCCTTGCAATACTTGGGTCTCGATAGTGGAACCATTGGTTGACTAAAATTTTTATCAGGAAGACCCAAGGTTCAACCACTTGTTACCAACAAAGATCCCGTCGTAGTCTAACATAATGCCGACATTTTCATTCCTCCGAGAGGGAGAAATGTCTCACCCAAGTTGTGCCAAGACTTCCTAGATGTTAGAGGGGAGTTTATGTGGTGCCAAAATATAGATCATTTGCATGCATTATTCTTTTAATTATTTATTCACACAGAAGGCTCAGACATCCTTGTGCATAATACACAGATATACAACAAACCACCTACCAAAGCATTTAATTTTTTTAAAAGAGAGATGCATTTCCTAACAACATCCATTCATATAACACACATATATAACCCCGCAACATCCTTCTTATATTATATCAATATTTGAACCATTACAAGCACAGATATGCAAAACTGCTCAAGATCAACCCAAGATTACATCAAAGGAATTAGAACAAGTTTGGATTACAATAAGGATATATTCAGAGAGATTCAAATATCATTCTGACAACATGTCGACCTAACTCTTTCTCATCCTCCTCTTCAACTCGATCTATGCAGCTTTTATAGATTTCCTCCACTGAGTTGATCTTGCTCACTTGATCTAGTCCAATTTGACCCCTTTGACAAAATCTAATCGCTTGGTTGACTTACACTTTGATCCCTTCAAAATTTATAGCTAGATCCTTCTTTCATGACTTTCACAAATTCGAAGATAACCACTTTTGATCTTTGCTTTCCGCTTTCTCTTCATAGCATCTGACCTATTGTACCTTTACTTTTCCTGCTTCTACTGATTACTTCCATGACTCTTTTCCAACCAAAAATTGATCAAAATTGTCCCAAAAAAAGAAGAAAAAGGACCCAAAATTCTTTGTGTAACATTTCCATTTCAAAAGAAAATCACTACTTACTGAAACTTCTATATTAAACATCATTACTACGCCAACATCATTTTTTGCATGTTCCTCTACACCGACCTTCAATTTGCACTCCAAATCAGTACAATTTGAGGAACTAGATTACGAACTTCTTGGCCTTTGTACAAAAAAAATGAGGATGTCCCACTCTGAAAGACATGCCATTCAAAAATATTGTTACTATTCCACATTAAAATATGACAACCACATAAGTTCCCTTGCATCTTGTCTTATGATATTGGGCAGTATTATTTTACCTTCAATTATTGTCCACTCTGGTCTTTTCAACGCACGTCAAAGAACCAATCAAGCACTAAAGCCACGCAAGAAAGTCTTTGACACCACATTGGTATTCAATGTAACCCCTAGTCTCATTCATTCCCTATTCCATAGGTTAGTGGATTTATCTCAATTGGATCCTCCTCATCATCAAGCAATGGATCCCATAGCACAGGCATGCCCGACTTTAAGATAGGTTTTGAAACCATTTAGCAATTTTTTTTGTCTACAGAAATTGTGTTCACATCCTTTAGTATACAATCAACCGATGAAATGAAATTTCATTCTCTAAAAATAATTCTCTTTTTTTTTTCCATTGGTGTTATCGACATTGGAGTGGTACTAGTGGGTTCCTGCCTTTGCATCAGATTGCATAGTAAATAGTCTAAAATTCAACGTGGAAAATGTATTATTGCATCGATAATGTACTTTCAGATTTTGTAATTAATCATGAAGCACCTCATGCTTCTAGACAAAATGGCCATTCATCAGGCTGAAGAATACATGAGAAGAATTTTGTTCCTTCTTCCTTTGGACTTCCAAGATGTTCATACAAGGATCTCCCAAAAACTACGTTGCTCATTACAGTTACTAAAAAAATGTATAATAATATCTTACTATGGTCACATAATACAAATATCCCATGTCTAAACCAATTTGAAGGGCGCATTTGACTACCTTGATTACGAGTATTAAGTATTTCCCATTCAATTATCCTTTTTTGGTTGGTGCACTATTGTAATTAATATTGGTTTATTAAATATATATGAATTGTGAACCGAAATAAAAATGGATTTATTGATCCAAGGGGCTCATTCTACAACTTAGTATGGGGATGTGTAAGCTTATTAGTCCATCCATGCTCCTTTAAAATAAAATTAAAAATTATGTTTTAAATAGAAGAATACTTTAGACTCTAATTAAAAAAAATGAATATGTTGTAAAGTAATTAGAAGTAAGAAATTGTGTGAATTAGATATTTAAAGCTTATATTTTTCAAAAATATTGTAACGAAAGATTTAAATAAACTATTTGAAGATTTATGTTAACTAATTTATGTCGATATCAACTTCATATATATATCTATATATAGAAAAAAAAGTTTCTATGGTTAAGATTTTTATTTGGTCGTATATATACTCCATTCAAAAATGCAATTTAAACAATGAAAAATAACACATTGTATTTTGCACATGAAGACATTTAATCTCTCTCGGCTCATGTTAGATACGTACATACGATGGATCTATGCTGGCTGATATTCATAGACCCACTATTTTAAATGGATATTCCACTACACACAATTGGATAGAGAAGTGATGTATATAAATTTGGAGTTGTGATTTTTCCTCATAATATCTGGGAGAAACCTCGAATACAAATGTCTTTGAGAAGAGGAAATTAATCACATACTTGTGTTGTAAACTTCATTAATACAATCATATTTGTATTGGTGGGTATGAAAATATTGGAGCACTGAAATTATAATGGTGTTCCTTATAACTGCAATTTCAACCTAGTTTTTCCCGTAATCTAATAGAGATACCCATATCAACACTAATCCAAAAATTAAAACCTGTAACAATAATTTCCCATAAGACCTTCCCATAAACTAACAAAATTCTTGGTCCATCACCTCTGTATAGTTTCTTTATGTGAATTTAGCCCTTTGTGTCTAAATTTCACCTAGAAACCACCAAATTAATCATATAGTATTCGCCCCGTAAACTTGATGAATACAACCATATTTGTATTGGTGAGTATGAAGATATTGGAGCACCGAAACTCTAATGTTGTTCCTTGTAACCATAATTTCAATGAGGTTTTTCCCGTAATCTAACAAAGATACCCATACCAACACTAATCCAAAAATTAAAACCTGTAACCACAATTTCCCACAAGATCTTCCCATAAAGTAACAAAATTCTTGGTCCATCACCTCTATCTATTATCATTACATGAGTTTAGCCCTTTGTGTCTAAATTTCACCCAGAAACTGCCAAATTTTGGTTTGTAATTTCCTTTAAATTTTGGTTTGTAATTTTGGTTTGCAACACCTACTCTCAAATTTAGGGGAAATTATTTCTATTCCACCATTGTTACTTTCGTCAAACAAATGGTGCATAAACATAACATGTAAAAGTTTTCCTCATTCTGCCAAAAATTTGTCCCAATTAGGCCCATTGTTGCAAACTAGGATATGATAACACCTTGTAACGTCCTGACTACCAGTCAGGCAACACTACATAACCGTAACCCGAATTTTGCAAATTAATTCTCCAGTATTCTTGTAGAAGCACATTATTTATGGTTCCATGTTTAAACCCTAGCTTACGGCTAGAGCCCACTTGTAACTTTGAGCAACTGCTGCTATAACTATGCCTTCTAAGTATAAACCCTAAATAAGAATCCAAGTAAAAACATGGGTAATTAATGAATTAGGGTTTATGCACAATGATTCTCAAACAATTAGATTTATCATATAAAACCCATGAAAGGGTTATGGGAGAAATGCACATAAGTGAAATAAAAAAACACATGAAAACATCTATTTTCATGTTAACCAATGGTTGCCCATGTCAGATGAATAAGCATAGAAGAAATTAAGTATACATAAGTACTGAAACCTAACAACGAAATACAAGATAATTAGGGGCATTTAACACAACACCCATAAGCTAGGGTTTTAACCATTAAACTCAATATCCATATATCATAACACATAGTTATGAGAATGATATACATGAAGATGAACACTTATCTACATAAAAGCGAAATTGGCAATGAGCTCTCCATGTTCCACTTAGCTATAGACCATGTGGTTCATGAATTTCAACCACATGTCACCCTCAAGTTGGGGTTTCAACGCCATAGGAAATGATGTAGAAACCAAATAAGAAACTCATATCCATGGATGAGGTACCCATCCAACAAACACCACCCCAACGATGGGCTCCCACTCTCTCAAACTTGTGTTAGTGACACACCCCTTCTCTGTGCCATGTTAGTTCCTCGATAGTGCCCACCTCTCAAGGTACCTTATGGCTAGCCAGAGACGGTCTTAGATAGGGTTTGCAAGAGCTCATTGATCCAGGTGGATATTGGTGGCCACTTGCCAATTCCACTTGGACCCCCACTATTGTTTCTTTTAGGTTTTAAATTTCCTTAATTGTGGCAGAGTTTACTATTTTTAGTAGTTTTTCGGGTCCTAAACTTCTAGAGCCATTTTGAGGCCCTAAACGACGTTTTTTTGGCAATAAACCACTAGCGATTTTATAACTAAAATCATCTTTTCTATCGTAGTCCTTAGAGAGATCTTTCCAACGAGTTAT
The DNA here is from genome assembly GCA_031772625.1 of Pinus tabuliformis. Classification (NCBI taxonomy): domain Eukaryota; kingdom Viridiplantae; phylum Streptophyta; class Pinopsida; order Pinales; family Pinaceae; genus Pinus; species Pinus tabuliformis. Next base: position 592,331,555 of record CM062819.1, read on the forward strand.
CATGCATGTCAAACAGAGATAATATGACCAAGTCACGACCCTGGGAAGTTGGTTGTCCAATTCACCCCAATGGGGCCCATAAACTCTTGGTGTTACATCTCCTCGGGTTAGGGTTTTTACTTATTGTTCAATAATAAAAAGGCCCTTGAGCCTCATTGTAACGCAGTTCAGAGGCATTTAGCTGCCACATCTCTTCTCAAAGATAAACTACCATCGCCCGAGCTAGTCTTATTTCTATTCTGTTTGTAAGCATATTTTAGTATTTGATATTAATGAAATGAAGTGTTATTTCTAATGCATCTTTGTATTTATGGTTATATCTGTAATTTGTTGCATTCCTGTTTAAATCCGGATCAGTGGTATAAGAGCAGTTTGCTCTTTCTCTATTTTTCTTTGCATGTCCCCAACGAGGTCAGGATATAAGGAGTTAGGGCTTGAACTGGTCAAACCTTTGCAAGACCAGCCTCACAAATCTCGACGGCCTCCCATGGCGGATGAAAAGAAAGAGAGGGGGCAGGAGATCCTATCAAAATCTTGCTCGAGGAAGCCCTCGAGCGAAAAAGGAACACGATAATGGACAACTTTGCCCAGATCCTTCAGCAGCTACCCAGGGGTGACACATCTACTTCTGGCAGCTACTCTCGGAGTGCCACACCCTTTAAGGTACAAGTTAACTTTGACATTCCCATATTTGAGGGTCATATAGATGCAGACGTTGTAAATAAATGGTTAAATATACTAGAAGGATATTTTTCCGTTCATGATTTTTCCAGCTAGGAAAAGGTCACCTTTGCACTTCTCAAAGTAGCCCCCCACATCAAGGACTAGTGGGAAACCTACTGTGAGCAGAAGGATGAAAGTATGAACTCATTGTTTTCAGTTGCACCCACTTGGAACTCGTTCCGGGATGCCATCAAGGAGCAGTAATACCTTGTTAGGAGGTATGACATAAAATGGACAACGTTGCGATAGGGAAGGGACCAAGATGTGTTCGAGTTTACCAATGTTTTTCATACCCTTCACATGAAGTTGGGTATCAAGGATTCTGAGAAGGATTTGGTTCTCAAGTACCTCGGCTGCCTGCAAAGGTACATCCAGGATGAGATGGAATTCCTAGACATCTCCTTGCTTGGCACGACACACCGATATGAAGTCAAAATCGAGCAAAATTTTAAACAGAAGAAGCGAGACTTTGGATCTGTGAATCCAAAGCAAGGGAAATGTGCCCCCAAACTGCAGAACAAAGGACAAAGCCAAGGTAGGGTGGCCTAGGACAACCTGCTAAAGCCACAAGAAAAGAACAATGCTGCAAAGCCAAAGAAGGACATGGGAAAGTGGTGTGAGTTCCATAAGAGCTCCACTCACAACATAAGTGAGTGTCAGGCCAAGAAGTCACTGGTGGCATGTTACGACTTTGAGTCAAAACCTGAAAAGGTGAATGACAAAGCGAAGAAGATTATTGATGCAGAGCCCAACACCATTTTTTCCACCACGAAGATCTAGAAGGAGGAACTCGAAGATCCAGAGGAGGAGGAGCGCCTCTTCCACTCCCAGATGTGGGTAAATGGTTCCCCGCTACAGTTCATTATTGACAACGGGAGCCAAAAGAACCTCATTTCAGTAGAGGTCATGAAGCGGTTGGGCTTACTGACCATAGCACATCTATAATCGTACACCATCGGGTGTCTTCACCAAGGACGAGATCTTCACGTGAGCCAATAGTGTCGCATTGCATACAACATCAAGCCCTTCACGGATGAGGTATTATGTGAAGTTTCTCCCCTTGATGTTTGTGATGTATTATTAGGCCAACATACTTATGGAAGAGAAATGATGTGTATGAGTCAAGGCCTCGTGCTGTTATTGTTACTTTGGGAAATAAGTTGTATAGGATACCGGATGTAGCACCGCCTACCACCATCTCTTTGGTTACTGCAGAACAATGCAGTAAGCTCATTTCCAAAACTGAGAATTTTTTTTCATGATGATACACCCTTAGGGAAAGAAAAAGACGGTGGCCATGACCTCTAGAAAGGGCCCCTCCACACGGAACCAACAGATGGACAAGGTCGTGGAGGAGTATGTGGACATATTCACCTCCCCCACAGGGGTGCCTCTGCACTGTCAGGTCTAGCACTCCATCGATCTGACCCCAAGTGTGTCGTTGCCCAATGGACCAATCTATCAGTGCTCCATTCTAGAGAACGATGAAATCAAGAGGCAGATTCAGGAGTTGCTATAGAAAGGTCACATTCATCCGAGTTCATCGCCCCGTGGGAACCCGATCATGTTGGTACAGAAGAAGGATGGGACTTGGAGACTTTGTATTGACTACCAAGCACTGAAAAAGATCACTGTCCAGAATAAGTACCCAATCCCATAGATTGATGACCTTCTGGACCAACTGAAGGGGGGAAAATATTTCATCAAGATTGACTTGAAGTCTGACTATCACCACGTACCAATCGAACCTTCTGATGTGTGGAAGACTACCTTCAAAGCCAAGGAGGGCCTTTTCGAATGGTTGGTTATGCATTTTGGGTTGACGAATGCTCCTGCAACCTTCATGAGGCTGATGGATGACATCTTGTAACCATTCACCAACTCATTTGTAGTGGTATACTTGGATGACATCTTAATCTTCAGCTAGAGTTGGGAAGAGCACCTCCACCACATCTGACAGGTTCTCCAAACACTGTGGCAACACAAACTGTGTGCCAATTTGGAGAAATACACTTTTTGGTATGACCCAGGTTTAGTATCTGGGATACATTATTGATGAACGAGGGGTGAATGTGGATCCAGCCAAGATCCAAGTCATTTGGGATTCACCAGCCCCAACCACTCTGATAGATATCTATAGATTTCTGGGTCTTGCTAATTTCTACTGTAGGTTCATGTTGGGATTCTCTCATATCACTTGGCCCTTGAGTCAAGTCACCAAGGGAGGAGTGAAAGAAAAATTCTTTTGGTCTGAATAAAAACAGAAGACATTCGTAGAGTTGAAACATCACCTCTTCTCTGACCAGTGCTCACTTTACCCACACTTTACCAGACTTGCAACAACCATTTGAGATCGAGACAGATGCCTCTAACTATGCTATTGGGGCAGTCCTTACTCAACAAGGGCATCTGGTGGCATATCACAGTGAGACACTTTCAGACACAGTCTAGAAGTATCCCACTTATGAGAAAGAGATGTATTCCACTGTGCAGGGTTTCCCACAATTGAAGCATTACATTTTGGGGAAGGAAACGGTCATCCACGTAGACCACTGACCCCTGCAATTCATATAGATGCAAGGGAAGTTGTAGAATGATCGCCATCAAAAGTGGTCCATGTACCTGCAGCAGTTCCATTTGAATATCAAGTATAAGAAGGGTAGCACCAATAATTTCGTAGACTACCTCATCCGACCACCGATCATGGCGTTAACCACCATGCTTAACTCTTGTGGGAATGAGACTTCTGATTGGCCACTTCTCTACAAAAGCAACCCAGAGTTCAGCCACACATAACAGATGTTCTTGGAGGGTCAGCAAGTTCCAGATTTTCACCTCCAGGATGCCTTGTTATGCAACCTAGGAAACCTTTGTGTTCCTTTAAGCAAATGAGCCAAGATGATTTCGGAAGTGCACTACAGTTGGGGCGCTGGGAATTTTGGGGTCGAGAAAATAGTGGAAGTACTACAGAAGTATTTCTACTAGCCGAATCTTCGACATGATGTCGGGAAGTACATCAAATCCTGCACTGCCTACACCATTGCCAAACTGACCATCAAGAAGCAAGGCCTCTATACTTCGCTACCTAATCCTAGTCAACCTTGGGAATCCATCCGCCAATTCGACTTGGACCCCCACCATTGTTTCTTTTAATTATTAAGTTTCCTTAATTGTAGCACAATTTACTATTTTTAGTAGTTTTTCGGGTCCTAAACTTTCAGAGCCATTTTGAGGCCCTAAATGATGTTTTTTTGGCAATAGACCAATGATTTTATTACCAAAATCGTATTTTTCATCGTAGTCCTCGGAGATATCTTTCCAATAGGCTATCATGCACATCAAATGAAGATAATATGACCAAGTCGTGACCCCGGGAAGTTGGCTGTCCAACTCACCCCAATGGGGCCCATAAACTCTTGGTGTTACATCTCCTCGGGTTAGGGTTTTGGTTGTTTAGGGTTTTCTCATATTGTTCAATAATAAAAATTCCCTTCAGCCTTATTGTAATGCAGTTAAGAGGCATGTAGCCGCCACATCTCTTCTCAGAGATAAGCTACCATCGCCCAAGCTAGTCTTATTTTCATTTTGTTTGTAAGCATATTTCAGTATTTGATATTAATGAAATGAAGTGTTATTTCTACTGCATATTTTTATTTATGGTTATATCTATAATTTGTTACATTCTTGTTTAAATCCAGATCACTCATGTCACTCTCTCGACACCCTTGCCATCCATAAACCAAAATAACTTATAGCTGGCCTATAACCACAAGCATAGGGCTCGCCAATCGATTGAACCATAACTGGATAAACCAAAATAGGATACTGTAAAGTGTGAAATCCATAATGCCTCCTTCTATCCCTCTTAGGAAAATATAAACCTTTTAAATATGCATGGCCTTTCTCTTCCATGTGGCAGTCCCTGAATCCACATGGGAACGAGGTGCCCTTTTCAATAACATTTGTCACCAAACACCCCATTGCCTATCATTTTGGATTTGCACTCCCCCCCATACTCTTTCCATGGAGTGGGCTCCACAACTAGCCTATGTTATATTAGTAATAAATGTTTAATTACATCTTAATTACAAATTTATGCTCTCGGGCCTCACATCCTTTAAAGGCATATATATATATATATATATATATATATATATATATATATATATATATATATATATATATATATATATATATATATATATATATATATATATATAGGCACGTTGGCTCCAAAATACATTTAGCATCTTTACATGGGCACACAGGCCACATAATATAATTCGGCTCACCAACTTATATATCACTATACATATACTTACATCATCTTAGATAGGAAAGGGTATTACAAACCTATAGAGAGTCTCATGGATTGTGTGAAAAGTCCAAAACAACATAAGAAGTTGATGATAAAGGATGAGGATAAAGAGCCTTGCGATACTAATAAGAGTTGTGTGGATGCCGGTTTTGCAGGTAATGGAGTTGGATAGTACATAAAGTCTAACATAGAAGAAGATGACAAGGAATAATTGTCCTTAAGAGACAAAGACAAGGATAATTCAACAAATTAAATGAAGTGCAGTAAACTTGTGGCAGTGAAAGGGAATATGTACCCTTATGAAGATGTGAGGAAGGAAGCTATAGTGATTAAGGAAATGGATTTACCTTTAGTAGATAAAAAAATTGATGAATAAATGTGAAGATGTTCCACAAATCCTTGGCTTTTGAAGACTGTTCCAATGGTGTCTACCCAAATAAGCACAAGGAAGTACTAAGTGAGTATAGGAGCTTTGCAAAGGAACAATAAAACTGTCTATTGAGAAAGTTTCATATGCAAGTGGAAAATTCATATGATGAATAGCCTCAAGGAATTAGGTAGCTATGCACATCATTAGTTCACAAGGATATTGTTTTAAGAGACATAGAAACTCAAGGAAGAAACCAAGATGGTGGAGATGGAGATTTTTATTCCATTGAGTGGAAATGAAGGAAACATCCAAACACATTCTATATTTCTGGAACTATACATGCAGGGAGGACTGTACAATCTACCATGAAAGCAAGAAGGCTTAGCATATGTAGTCCATAATGTACCCTAACAAGAATCAAGTATCTTTTGGAATTCAAGAGGATGAAGGACCTACCGAGGGAGAAATATGGAGGAAGCAATGCAATTCCAGAATTGAGGAAGAAATAGAATTTGTGAAAAATTGCAAGTAGCTAGAAAATAATCAAGCAAATAAAGACAAAAGTCAACTCTCTAAAGGAAAGAAGGAGATAGCATTAGATGAGACTAGAAACTGATCTAAGGACAACCTAAAGGAAGAAGAATTCCAAGGAAGGGAAGATAAAGAGAAAAACAACTAGAGGATTTCAAAAAGAAAGCAACAATTTAAAGGCATTCTAAGCTGGATAAAGGATACTGTAATCAGTGCCTTGAGAGGAGATGTGCAATGTTGCTTTGGTGCAATCATTGAAGTAACATTTCAAGGAAGTGGCAAGAAAGACACACCAAATAGATGGTGCATCGGTATATGGAAACTGCTTTTTTTGGAGGTTCTTAGCAAGATTTCCCAAGATTTCATTAAAAATGAAATTTCTTAAAGTTTAAATTTCCAATGGAGCGAGGAGGACATTTTATATGGTACAATGTTTGAACTGCAACGCAAGGGAATCGTGACCAACTCAAAGATGGCTACATTAGCTATAATTAGCACAATTAGTGAATTCACTCTAGTAGGAAACCAAAAAAAAGTAGACAAAAAATAATGGTTAAAAAGGTTTCTTATCCCAAAAAAACCTTTTAAGATTAATACTATTGTTTAAATTCACAAGTAGAAATATTATCCCAAATCCTTTGATAATTTTGGATTGATATTATTATTTTTAAACAATCCACCTATGTATTAATAACAATCCACCTATGTATTAATATTTCATAAATTTTAAACTAAAAATATATTTTATAATTTTTAATTAAAAATATAACATCTTATATTTAATTATACATTTACTTCACATCCCTCATACTTACTAATACATTAAATTCAATTATAAACAACTTTTGAAACATTTTTCCACTCTCACTAGTTATTCAAGATTAATTAAAAACATTTCACCATTTTATTTAACTCCTTATTCCCCGTAACTTTATATAACAAACAATTATAACACTCTTGAAATTTAGGATATAAAAATTCTTGACGTGTAATGTATCTTTTCATTTTTTTTTTCCTTTTTTCTTTTATTTATTTATATTTTATTTATGAAACATATCTTTTATTTTATTACTTTACATGTTTAATGAAGTAAGTAAAACACCCCGGATAGGGTAAGAAGGGACAAACCTCACTTTGCAGATGGTTAGGGCATCATCACTGAGGTTAGTGTGTCTCCATTCTCTGTTATCATGTGGAGCTGTGGAGTTTATGAAGAAGTTAAGTTATTGTAGTTCAAGTGGTGGTTATAGTTTTTGATGGGCTATATTTTTGTTCTGCTTCTTCCATACCACTTTAGGTGGATAACGATGGATTGGGTCCTTTTTACATAATTTTCCAAGAAGCCCAATGCAATGGAATTCAATGTCATCATCCTCGGCCTCCTCTTGGTATTATGTGGTGGGCTTGAGATGTGGGCTTTGTTGTTCTTTCCTCTACTTCATCTACATCAACTCGTTATTTTCTCGTCTTTCTGTGGTCTTTGCCAGTGACTACATGATTTATGCATTCACATCTTAGATCAACACTTAATCTTGTGTCTATATCTCCTATTTTGGAGTTTGTTCTTGTTTGTTTCCCCTAGTTTAATATGATGCTTAGGCATAGAGCACATTGCCAGAGAGGAAGTGGGGGTTGTAAGTCACAAGGAGGCTCATTAGGGGAATTTTGAGGTAAAAAATACTCCTAAATACGAAAAATGTATCGACAAAATTAACTTTAAGAGAACCAATATGATTCAAGATGATGATGTCATCCCTACGGGAGAATACTTTTACGGCAAAAGAAGAAAACTATTTTTTTTAAGCATATTTTTGACTTATCTCCTTATAGGTTTACTAAAATTTTAAGTTTGTACACTTGTTGGATGCAGAATTAGATTTCACATCCAATGAGTACCCACTCTATATACTTTTGAGTAGATCCACACCGAGATAAATTCAAAATACATGAAAAAACATGTCCAAAGAAGAACTTTATACTATCATGATTTGTTTTTACTTTGTTGTGTCTTCCTATTAGGTATGGATGTCATTTCTTAATTGCATGTAGTATGATCAACACATCTTTTTTCATAGATGTGTTTGAGTAAGTCCTTTCCTTTAATTCACTACTTTAAGGAAAGAGGTCTTCCTTCTTGCATCACAACTGCACCAACGCCATGGCCTAACGCATCACACTCCACAATGAATATTTTTGTGAAGTCAGGTGTTTCCAAGATGGGAATTGTACACATAACCTCTTTAATTTCTTCAAAAGTTGTGTTGGCTTCTTTAGTCAGATAAAATGATTCCTTTTTCAATAATTTTGTTAGAGGTGTTGCAATTTAACCATAATTCTTGACAAAATTGTGGTAATATGTTGTCATTCCTAAGACTCCTCTGAGTTTCTTTAAGGTATTGGGTACTGAACATTCCCTCATAGCCTTAATTTTGTTGGGATACACGTTAACACCATCATGTTATATAATATGATCCAAATATTCCAGTTCTTGAACCCTACAGACACACTTTGAAGGCATTGCATATAGTTATTGTTCTTCCACCAATGTCAGGACCCTATTAGCATGTTGTACATGTTCTTCCCAAGATTTGTTGTAGATTAGTATGCCATTAAAAATTACTAACAATAATTTTCTAAGGGTTTGAAAATAGAATTCATGAAGCTTTGAAATGTTGAAGGTGCATTTGTAAGTCTAAATGTCATAATGATCTGTTATACAAACTTGAAGGTGATAGGAAAATTTTCAAGTAAAATTTTATGTATCTTAGGAAATAGATCACTTTGCAAAAGCACATAAAATAATGGTTTCAAAAGTTAATTTACATCATAAAAAAAGAGATAAATATACCATATACAAAAACACAAGACATAAAAATGATAAAGGAGTTCACCCCTCCGAGCTACATCTCCTGGTCCACCTTCCAATGTTGGTCCTCTTTCATTAAGTGCTTCAAATTTGTGTTTACATGGATTTAAAGTGCTCAGAATGTAAAAATAAAGTCTCCAAATGGATCCAAAACAGTGAAAAACCCCAAGATGGGCTCTTGTTGGGCTCAATTTGGCAAAAAACTGAAGAAGTTATGCTCTAGAGAAGTTTTGTTGCTAACTGCTCTACAAAATGGACTCCTATGTTAACTGTTCTATGAATTCCACAATTCCAAGAATAATCGAGCACCATTTTTGCCAGGCACCGACGATATTCCCGTTGATTCTGGTGCAATTTTTTGGTTTGTCTAAATGTACAATGACACCTTTTGGAGGAAAATTAGGGCCACATGGGGCCAGACACCCAGGGGCTGGGGCTAACCTCCCATCCCCATCAATATAGCCCCCAGTCTTTCGAGCCACGGTTTCGCTGCGTGATAAGTCCTAGGGCTGGCCCCTAATCTTTGCACCTGTCCTCCAACGCTTTACTCTGATCTACCTCTGGTCATGTCATATGGTTAGACCTTGGTCTAGGGCTAAGATTCGAGCCCTTGGTCGCTTCGTCTATGATCTCGTGGGTTGTGTAGTGACCAGGGGCCACGGGTTTAGCCATGACCCTTTCCCCCAACATTTAACTGTCGAAAGTTTAAATATAAATTCACTGCTATGGCTGTTAAGTACCACTCGTAGCCTATTTGTAAGGTGCTTGACTTGTGTGCATGAGGTCACCTGTTCAAATCCTGTAGAGGCCAGTTCGACCCTTAACCAAAATTTTACACTGTACCAGGGATCCATGTGGCAGCCCATGACATGGCATCCAACCATTGGTCCACCTAACAATTCCACAACAACCTTTCAATTTGGACCAATCAGGTGAGGCCACTTGGTAGTCTGCTAGCTCAAGGTACATAGTTAGATTGTCTAGTCAACCTGCCTAGTCAGCAGTCTTGCACCCAACCTGCAAAAATTTTCCACATTTGGGAAAATGATAAGAACGGGATATCGGGAGCATATGATATCGGTTTTGAGCGATTCAAGTTGCGTTGGATTCAAGTTGGCGAAATATATGCTTTGGAATCAATTTCAAGCACTTTTGAACACTTTGAATTTTGAGCACTTTACTAATCCCTTGGATCACCCCTCCCCATTAGAAGCTTTTGGACCTCCAAAAGACTATTTTCAGTCAAAAAACATATGAGGGTATAATTCCTTCACCCTTCCAATCTCAATCCATTTGGATTTTCTTAGATTTGTACCTTTGAGCCCCACACAAGGTACTCCACATTCCCTCTTCTTGAGTTTTTTGTTTTTCTGTCAAGGATAGTATCTTGTTGCAATTCTTCAAGAAGTTCAAGAGAGAAATCTTCTATTGAAGGAATTTGAACATTCTCTCCTTAATCTTAAATCAAAGGAGGCTCATATAATCTCAAATTCTCAACATTAACAACTGCATAAATTTTCATATATGGAGGAAAATCCAACCAGAAGGCATTATTACCAATCTTTTCTAAAATCTTAAAAGGTCCATACCTGATTGGTTTCTGTTTTTTACCTTCTCCTTGAAGCCTCTCCTTGCTAATGTAAAGCCAAACTTAATCTCCAACCTAAAAATTGTGGTCAACACGATGCTTATCATGCCTTGTCTTGTACTTGGCTTTACTCTTTTGCAATTGTTCTTGAACCATCTAACACACCAATTGAACTTGTTCAATGAATTACTTGGCCTTATCTATGTCGCTATGTCCATCAATAACAAAAATTTTCCCAAAGATTAAATCTAAATGATATTTTGGCAAGTATCCAAAGCATGCCTCAAATGGAGATGTGCTTGGCTCAGTTGTAAGCATGTTCAATGTAGTGTAAGTCTTAATCCCAAAGCTTAGGATGTTTGCTGCAATAACCATGAAGAAGATGTACTACTATTTTGTTCACCACTTCTGTCTGACCATCGGTTTGTTGATGGAAAGTTGTGCTCTTCTTCAACTTGGTGTCCATGAGTTCCCATAAGGTTGACCAAAATTTCCCCACAAATCGAGAATCTTGATGTAGAAAATCTGATGATAGGTTAACCCAATAATGCAATATAAATCAAAGCAGAATACTATAACCTACTTCTACTATCAATTTGTGGAAGCTTAAAGATCAAGCTTAACAATATAACCAAAAGAAGAAGAATCAATGGCACAATACACATGAAAATACTTTGGGAAAGCCTCAGCTAAAAACCCCACACTATTGTATTATCATATATGGTGGAAATACATAGGAATTATACAAAGCCTTAGCTCTCAATACAGTGCTCATAGATGCTCACAGGAAATCTTGGCTTCTCTCCAGCCTTCCTCTTTGCCCTCCAAGCTCCTATTTCCTTGCGTTGTTCCTTGTGGATGATTCTCCTATTACCAAGTGGATGATCTCCTTCAAAACTGTGCAATCCTCAAGGATAAATCCTTGATTGCATGCATGAGTTTTCTCCATGAGAAAACACATACAACTGATAATACACTGTCCTTGAACATTAATCCCAAATGGGTCTTTCTCAGAATAGACATGCATCAGTTTCTGATGAGGGAATCTTCAGTTAACTGGAGTAGCACTAGTTGAGTGGATTAATGCATCAACTGACTGTTAACTCACTATTAGTTCCTTAAACAATTTGGAACTAATTTAATTGGACTTAATTCAGTAAACTGAGTTAACTAATTACAACTCAAATATAACTCAATCTTATCTCCTTAATTTAAGGGATATCTCTTGCATGACTTCAGAAAGACTTCTAACTTGAATTTCTCCAACTAATTAATTTAAAATAAATTAATCAATTATTTCCAAGTAGCTATTAAGACTAGATTCGATTTTAATTCACAATTTAATTCAAGGACAAATTAAAATGGAATATTCTTGTTATCATATTTCAACACTTGATCATAAATAATAGATGTGGGCAACCCAAAATGCAGCCATACATTTTGAAAGAACATTTGTGTAGTCTGTTCAGTTGTAACCTGCTTCTTACAAGCCATCAAAGTACACATTTTTCTTAAACGATCCACCACAACATAAATATAATCATGATTTTTCCTAGAAGTAGGTAGCCCTCCTACAAAATCCATAGAAACACTTTCCCAAGAATAGTATGGAACTGGAAGTGGATTATACAATCCTAAATTTCTATTGTGAGGCTTACTAGTAGCACACAAAGAACATCCTCTTACATATTGTGACACACTTTCATTCATACGAGGCTAATAACAATACCTCTATAATTGTGTCATCGTCTGGCCTACACCAAAATGACTGGCAATAAGAGAAGTACGCGCTTCCCTTATGATGTTGACTCTTTCACCCTGTGGAATGCATAACTTTCCAAGATGATACAAAAATTTACCACGAACATGGTAATCTAATTCCTCTACTTGGTTTCCTTGACACAAAGTTGCATATACATCCTTAAAATCTGCATCTAAAGCATATTGTTCAACATAGCTCTCATGCATGGTAGAATTATGCTTAAGAATAACTGATGTGCTAAAAATTGGTCTAGATATCATATCAACAACTTTTTTATAGATACCTTTCTTATACCTTATCACCAAGTGGAATTATTGCAAGAAATCCATCCATATGAAATGCCTCGCTTGTTGTAGCTTGGTTTGTGATTGCAAGTATTGCAATGGTTGATGATCAATGTGAATGGTAGTTCCCTTTCCCATCAAATAGTGTTTCCATTTTTTCACACTTTGCACCAAATCATGAAATTCATTGTCGTATGTTGGATAGTTGACTACTGCACCATTAAAAGTTTCAGAATGGTAACAAATGGGCTTACCATGTTGCATCAATACTGCTCCCATAACATAGTCACTTGTATCAGTTTGTATCTTAAATGGCTATCTTAAATCAGGAAGTGCAAGAACAAGTGTTTTACTATTCTCTCTCTCAATGCATCGAAGGCTTTCTACTACTTGCCTCCCCACTGAAAAACTTGTTTCACACTTGTCAAGGCATGTAATGGAGCTGAAATTGATGAGAAGTTAGAAATGAAAATTTTCCAATATTGGGTTGCTCCTAAAAATCTTCTAACCTCTATTACATTATTGGGTTTAGGCCAATTCACAATGACTTTGACCTTTGAGGGATCTATCTTCAATTCACCCCCTCCAACAATATGACCCAAATATACTAATGAGGTTTTTCCAAATTCACATTTAGACATTTTTAAAAACAACTTTTCTTTCTTTAAGACATCTAAGACTTGCCTAACATGCTTGACATGCTCTTCACGAGTCTTGCTAAAAATCAATATGTCATCTAAGTAGACTATCAAAAAGTCATCAAGAAAAGGTCTTAAGACATCATTCATAACTCTCATGAATGTTGCAAGAGAATTACAAAGCCCAAATGGCATAACCAACCATTCAAACAAACCTTTCTTTGTTTTGAAGGTTGTCTTCCATGTCTCCTTCAACAATATTAATCTGATGATAACCACTTCTCAAGTCCAACTTAGTGAAATAAGCAACATCTTTCACCTGATCGAGTAAATCATCAATTCGAGGAAGAGGGTAACGATTATCTATTGTGATATTGTTCAAGGCTCAGAAATCCACACACATGCGCCATGCACCATCTTTCTTTGGTACTAAAACAATTGGAGACCTGCATAGTGATGTGCTTGGTCTGATTACCCCTTTATCAAGAAAATATTCGATTTTTTTATTTATTTCTACATTCTCCGTGACTAACATCATGTACATGCCAATGTTTGGAAGAGGACAATCTTGCTGCAATTGGATCTCATGTTGGATTCCTCTTTTTGGAGGCAATCCTTCAGGTTCTTGAAACATCTTATCATAGGTGTTAACAAACTCAATCAAATCAGATTTTAATCTTGCATCACATTCTTGGAAGGCTTCATTTTCAACATTCTCTTTGGGTTTGATCACCAAGAGTACAAAATTCCTACTAGCATTAACAATCCTCTTCATTTGTCCAACATTTAGAAGAGATAAATTCAAATTCTTGTACTTAATCCCATTTTTAAACAAATGATATTTTTTCTAATGGAAATGAAAGATGGCTCTCCTATCATATATACACGGGCTTCCCAAAACAATACCACAAATCTCAAGTGGAATTACATCAAGCTCTACCTCATCTATAAAGTTTGCAGTGATGGAAAATTTCAGTTTACATCTTTTTGTCACATGAAATTTTGCATTGTCACATATCTATCCTAAAGGATAAGGTTTATGATGAGGAATGGTTTCCAAGTTTAATTTCTTAGAAATGTATATAGAAATAAGGTTTGCTTGTGATCCACCATCAAACAAAGTATCTATATTGGTATGTTTTGAGATGACTCTAATGTGGAAAAGCTCTATTCTTTGTTTTTAATGTCGAGTTTCATTGAGGTTACTAGAAGAACTAGTACTTGCAATAGAGTCCTTACCTTTAAATCCCATGGTTGTGATTTTTGTTTCATCCCAAAAATCAGATCCTAAATCATGTTGTGTAGTTGCAACAATCTTTTGTTTCCGTTTGTTTTTAAACTTTTTGGGTCTCATCTCAGGATGAAGTTTCCAAAAGTGGTAATCATCATGGCCTTCTTTTGAACAATGTTTACATTTGAGTTTTTCTCCCTCCTTCTTGACTGAAGCATTCTTCTTCCCTTTGCCTTTGAATTTCCCCTTTCTATTGTCTCCACTCTTGAATGGCTTCTTGTTGCCCTCTTGGGGAACATTCTTCCCTCTTGCTTCTAAATGAGTTTCCTGTACACAAAATTCATCTAGCTTTGTAGAGTTAAAACTCCAATTTATTTTAGTAGAGTGTCTTGAGAGGATAAATATATACCCAAAATCAAAGCTCTTTTCCTAAATTCTTGAGTATATTTTTGCACATTTTGACCCTTAGCTTGCCTAAAGTTTTTCCAATCCATTATAGGTTTTTGCATGTATGCTAATGGATAAAATTGTATTCTTATTGCAACAAAAAAATCATTCCAAGAGGATAAAACCTTACCACTTTTCTTCATGTCATCTTTAGTTTTGGCCTCCCACCAAATGAGTGTTGCACTTTCCAACCTAAGAGAAGCAAGCTGAATTTTGGTTGTATCATCATTGATTATTTGTATTGTGCAATACACTTCAATCTGATGAACCCAATTATCTATTTTCTTAGCATTTACCTCTCCGTTATACATAGGCGATTCAAACTTTATGTCAAGATTTAACAAAGGAGTTTTACCATGTCCCTTTGGAGAATGTGGAGGTGTTTGTGAAAGGGTAGAAGTAGAAGAAGATGAGGATGAGGATGGAGGTAAAGGTGGTGGCTTGTCACCATCCCCTCCATTCCATTTTGGAGGTTTGTCTCCATTTCCTCCATTTCCTTTTGGAGGTTTTGAGCTCTCTCCGTGCAACATTGAGTTCCTCTCCTCATAAAGAACTTTCACCATTTCATACATTTCAAAGAAATATTTTCTGAAAGTTATCTCATCTTCAGACATCCCTTCATGACCTTCTTCATGTGCCATGACTAGTGAATCTTGAGATATGTGTGTTCTCCTTTAAACAATTTGGGGCCTTAGTTCTACAAGCTCTTCGTCTCCTCTTTTGAGCTTCAACCTTGTAAGCATCATAAAACACTTACAAATAAAATAAAACCTTCAAAATAACCTTGAGCTCTGATACCAAACTGATATGTTATACAAACTTGAAGGTGATCAGAAAATTTGCAAGTAAAATTTTATGTCTTTTAGGCAATGGATCACTTTGCAAAAGAACATAAAATAATGGTTTTAAACTCAATTTACAACATAAAAACAGAGACAAATATACCATATATAGAAAAACAAGACAACAAAATGATAAAGGAATTCAACCTTCCTGGCTACATCTCCTGGTCCATCTTCCAATGTTGGGTCTCCTTCATTAAGTGCTTCAAATTTGTGTTTACATAGATTTACAATGCTTAGGATGTAAAAATAATGTCTCCAATGGCTCCAAAACAGTCAAAAACCCCAAGTTGGGCTCTTGTTGGGCTCAATTTGGAAAAAAATGGAAGAAGTTATGTTTTAGAGAATTTTTTCTACTAATTGCTCTACAAACTAGAATCCTCTGCTAACTGTTCTACGAATTTCACAATTCCAGGGACTGTCAAGCACCACTTTTGCCTGACACCGATGAGATTCCTATCGGTCTGGGTGCAATTTATTGGTTCATTTATATGTACAATGATGCCTTTTGGGGGGGGAATTAGGGCCACATCAGGCCATGTGTTCGACAACTGGGGCTAACTACCCTCCCCCATCGGCATAGCCCCCAGTCTTTCAGGGCACGCTTCTAGTGCGTCATAAGTCCCAGGGCTGGCCCCCAATTTTTCACCTATTTGCTAGCACTCCACTCTGATCCACCTTCAGTCACGTCATATCATTAGACCTCAGGTTGGGGCTAAGCCCCAAGCCCTTGGGTTGTGTAGTGACCAGGGGCCAAGGGCTTAGGCCCAACCCTTCCCCTAACATTAAACCGCCGAAAGTTTAAATACCAATTCATTGCTATTGCTATTAAGTACCACCCGCAACCTATTGGTAAGGCACTTGACTTGTGTGCATGAGGTCGCCCATTTGAATCATGTGGAGGCCAATTTAGACCTTAACTAAAATTTTACACTGTACCAGGGTGCCACGTGGCATCCCATGATTGGGCCATGTGGCATCCAACCATTGGCCCACTTAACGATTCCATAACCAATCAAAATCATTCCAATTTAGACTAATTAGGTGAGGCCACTTGGTAGCCTACCATTGGCTCGAGGTACACAGTTACCTTGTCTAGTTAGCCTTCCCAGTTAGTGATCCTACACCCAACCTGCAAACATTTTACCTATTTGGGAAAATGATCAGAACACGATATCATGAGCATACGATATTGGTTTTGAGCGATTTAAGTTGCGTTGGATTTAGGTCGGCCAGCTCCACGCTTTGGAACTATTTTTGAGCACTTTTTAACACTTTTAATTTTGAGCATTTTACTGATCTCTTGGATCGCATAACCAAAAACTCATAATGACATTTAGGTGTTTTAAAGGATTTTTGAAAAGGTATTCTAACCTCATTCTAATTTGATGATATCCATAATGGAGATCCAAATTAGTAAACAAAATTTCTCCATGCAATTCATATAAGAATTCATCAATGATATGAATAAGAAAATTATCTTTGATTGTTATTTTGTTGAGTCGTCTATAATCTAGACATGTAGGCCATGAATCATACTTTTTGATAACCATCACCACTAGTGAAGAGGAATTTGTTTGGCTATTTACATTTCTTAAACCCATATTGTGTGATTCAATATTTGTGCTTTCCAATTCTGGTAGCATACTCCCCATATGGGATTGATTCTCAACACCATGATTCTCCTTTTGTTCTTGATTTTCTTGGATCTCCACATCCCTTTTAGGGATATATTTTAATAAAATGTTATGTAACTCTTTTATTTATTTTTTGATGGATTTTTGTATATATTCCTTATTTTCTTTCATCTTATTTTCCATTTCTCTTTTAATATTTTCTTGAAAATGTGACAAATCAATATTTTTTGACATACTCCCTTCGATTTCATTAACTTTCTTCTCTAATTGAGATAACACAAATTGTAACTCTTCACTTTCTTCATGAGTCAGGGATGAGCCTTTAATAAATTTAATTGGTGTAGAATATTTCTTTGGAAGCACGTTGCAAAATAATAATAGTACTTCTCTTTATACAACTTTTAGTCACCAAAATAGAATGAGTCTTCTAATCAACAGTTAGGTCACTAGTAAGTTACATACCTTAATTTGGATAATATCATAATGGTTGAAGTTTTATTGATATATCTTTGAGATTTGATCCCTTTTTTATCTGAAAAATTGTTATGTAATACTCTGATATGTCTTTTCTACAATTCCATAAGTGTGAACTTAATTTGGTTTGCTAAGTGAAAGTTAGGGCCACTTTCACAAAAATTATTTATTTTTGGCCTCTTTCCACGAGCAAAAATGTATAGCGTGCCGCATGTCCAATTCTTCAAATATAATTATGAAATTTTTACCTAATGTACTTATGTATGTAAAATGTTGATATGGTCCTATCACCACAACTTTACAATTCCTCTATTCAAATCAATGGCCGAAAAATAGTTTGTGACTACACATGAACCCTGAATTTCCCTTTTGTGCTAAACATTGGGCACTATCTAGAATCACCAAGGGAACTCAATGCTATGTTCATGGCCCAAGACAAAAGGACACATGCCAATATCATATTGATAATGAGTTCTTGGATTGGCTTGTGCTTTAATTAAAATCTCAAGAACATCAACTATCCCAAGACCCTTAGAACAAGATCAGAATGATGAAAGTGGAAAGAAATTATGTTTGTTAGTCTTGTTAATTTATGCATCAACCATGATCCATATTTATGATGGAATGAAATTAGAAAAAAATTTAAACAGAACATTGCCTTCGGGGCTGGCCAATCACGAAGGACTTGGATATTAGCCGGATCCACATGCACACCTTGCTCGCTGATTATGTAGCCCAAATATTGGACCCAGTCCATGCCAAAGGAGCACTTATCTAGGTTGGCACATAGTTTGTACCGCCGAAGGGCTTGAAGGACCTGCCGAATATGTTGCAAGTGCTCTTCCCAACTATCATTGAAGATGAAGATGTCATCCAAATATACAACCATGAACGAGTTCCTGAAAGGTCACAAGACGTCATCCATCAACCTCACAAAAGTCGTAGGGGCATTTATCAACCCGAAGGGCATGGCCAACCACTCAAAAAGGCCCTCCTTGGATTTAAAGGCGATCTTCCATACATTTATGGACTCTATTGGAACTTGGTGATATACAGACTTTAAATCAATCTTGATGAAGTACTTGGCCCCCTTGAGTTGGTCAAGAAGGTCATCAATCTATGAGATCGGGTACATATTCCTGATATTGATTTTATTCAGTGCTTGATAATCAATGCAAAGTCTCCAGGTCCCATCTTTGTTCTCTAGGAGTACAATTGGGCTCCCATAAGGTGAGGAGATTCGTTGGATGTGCCCTTTTTGTAGCAAGTCTTGGATTTTCTAGTTGATTTCCTCATTTTCCAGAAGAGAGTGGTGGTATATTGGTCCACTGGGTAGAGGATCTCAGGGAGTCAGATTGATCAAGTGCTTGACTTGACAGTGTAAGGGTACTCCTAGGGGCAAGGAGAAGAAGCCCCTGTATTCTTCCATGACCTTATCAACTTGCTTCTGTTGCGTGGAGGTACTCTTTCCAAGGGCCATGGATGTGGCCACAATCTTCCCCTTAATTTGAGTATGATTCAGAAATAAACTGAATTTCCCAGTTTGGGAGATGATCTTATTTCATTGCTTAGTATAGATAAAAGAGATGGCGGTAGGTGGGGCTACCTCTGGTATCTTTTTTATTTTCCTGCCCAAAGTAATAATAACAGTACGAGGCCTGGACTCATGCACAACATGAAGCTTCCATAAATATGGTTGGCCTAATAAAACATCACAAAATTCAAGAGGAGAAACATCACAAGTACCTCATCCGCGAAGGGCTTCATGTTGTAGGGGAAGCGACGTTGTTAGCTAACATGGAGATCTCATCCTTGGTGGAGCCACTCAATGGTATATGGTTGTGGGTGTGGTGTGGTCGGCAAGCCTAACCACTTAACAACATTTGCTGAGATGACTTTATTTTGGCTACCGTTGTCGATAATGAACTATAGTGGAGAACCCTTCACCCACATCTATGAGTGGAAGAGATGCTCCCCCTCCTCTGGATCCTCGGGCTCAGTTTTTTGGAACTTGGTAGCGGAGACTGTTGAAAAGTGTAACTAGGTTCAGTCTTCATAATGACGAGTAAATATGATTTTATGTAATAAGATGTAAATAAATGAAAAATAAAATTATTTTATTGACTTGCTTCATGGGTTTCATGAGCAAGGATTTTGATTTTGAGTCAAGACTCCAATTGAGAGCCTTTAGGATTTTTTTGTCATCTAGTCATAAAATTTAAGAGTCATTGTCATGTAAATGAAGTCATGTTACACTTTGTAAAAGGTCAATATTATCTATGTAAAATATCCTCCAAGAACTTGTCACCAAACATCTTCAAGTCGGTCTACCAATGATGAGAAAGCCACTAGATCAAGCTGGCCTAACTCTAGCTATCAAGTCGGCCTAAAGGGAAACAAAAGAAGGATATATATAACCTAACTTGTCCTCCACTTGAAGACAAGAAATTGACTCACTTGAGACAATAAGAAGTGTGAAGTAAGGAATAAGTATAAGGATGAAGAAAGGAGGTGAAGCAGAAGTGTGAAGAAGAGAGAAAAAGGTTTCTTCTGGGCCAATGAAAGGGAACCTTTTGGATAGTGCAAAGTTCTAGGCAATAGTTTCTTCTGGGCAGTGCAAATTTATGGGTAGTAGTTTCTTTTGGAAAGTGTGAAGTTAAGGCAGCAAGAGAAGGATTCTTTTGGGAGGTCGAAGTAGAGATCTAGAGACTGAGTCTCTCTAGAGGAAGTCAGGAAAGACCTAGAGTCTGAGATTCTCTAGGGAAATCTGAGGAGAAATAGTAAGAAGAATAGAGACCAATTTCTCTAGAAGGAGTTGAAGAAAGCAACAAGAGAAAGGCAGAGAAAAGGAAGAGGCAGAGTATCAAGGTTGGTGACAAGGTTCTTGGAAGGATACTAGAGGCAAGGTTTTGTGTCATGGTATTGTTGCTTATCAATTGAAGTCTATCTAAGAAGAAGAATTTTGATCGGGTTTTCCCCTCTAGAGGTGAGAGGTTTTGGCCATGGTTGAAGAAGCATATATACTGTGTCACTTGTATCTTTTATTATTATGCATACTAGTAATTGTCTTGATGAAAGAACACACTAATACTCTAACAAGGAATTGAATACAATAATAAGAAAGTCAAAGAACATCACAAGAAATTATCAAGAGAAATTGTTATCTACTACATGCCCTATGTTTCTCAACAACAACAATGGCACTGGGTTTTGCGTCAATAATTTGTTTCCCCTTATCGTTCCCCTTGTCGGGTTAAGGCTCAAAATCATAACATGCATGAGACTCTGATGCTTTTAGCTCAGACACCAATGACTACTTGGTGCGACATTCATTTGTGTTGTGGGTGTGGCTCCTGTGGAACTCACACCACTTACTTGTGTCCTTCTTCGTCTCTATGGTGTCATTCTTTGATTTTGACTTCGATGGGTTGTCCTGGGTCATTCCACCTTGGCTCTATCCTTTGTTATATGGTTTGGGGGTGCTCTTTGCTTGCTTCATATTAGTAGATCCAAAGTCTCGCTTCTTCTGTTTTGTTTTGTTTGTTTGTTTGTTTTTTTTTTGTTTTTTTCAATCTGGCTACATATTAGTATACTGCACCAAGTGAGGATATGTCTAGGAACTCCATTTCTTCCTGAATATATTTGTGCAACCACTCATAGTACTTAAGCGCTAGTTGTCACTCAAATTCTTTGATACCCAACTTTCTACGTAGAGTATGAAAAATATTTTTGATCTAATGCATATCTTGGTCTCATTGATGTTGTAGTGTGGTCCATTGTATGTACTTGTCTTCATATTTCCCAACAGGGTAATATTGTTCCTTGAGAATGTATCGGAAAGGATTCCAAGAGGGTGTAGTTGTAAACATAGAAGGTTCCTTGGCGCTTTTCTAATAGTAAGTTTGCCACCAATCTGTTGAAAATAGCAACAAGAAATGATTAAAATAGAATCCAAAATATTCCAATTTTAATTTGTCCTTGAAATAAATTCGTGAATTAAATTTGAATTTAGTCTCACCAGCTGCTTGGAAATAATTAATTAATTCATTATGGATTAATTAGTTGGAGAAATTCAAGTTAGGAGTCTTTCTGAAGTCATGCAAAAGTTATCCCTTAAATTAAAGAGATTATCCCTTAATTAAGGAGATAAGATTGAGTTATATTTGAGTTGTAATTAGTTAACTCAGTTTACTAAGTTAAGTCCAGTTAAATTAGTTCCAAACTGTTTGAGGAACTAATTGTGAGTTATCAGTCAGTTGATGCATGCATGCACTCAACCAGTGTACTCCAGATAACTGAAGATTCCCTCATCAGAAACTCATGCATGCCTATTTTGAGAAAGACCCAGTTGAGCTAAATGTCAAGGATATTGTACTATCAATTTCATGTTTTATCCTATAAAGGAAACTCTTGCATGCATAACTAATAAGGTTCCTTGAGGATTGTGCAGTTCTGACAGGGTGTAGGATCAGTGTGAGTGATCAGTCTTCCACTTGGTAATAGGAGGATCATCCAGGAGAAACTGCGCAAGGAAATAGGAGCTTGGAGGGCAGAGGAGAAGGCATGTGAGAAGCTTTGATTGCCTGTGAGCATCCAAGAGGATTGTACTGAGAGCTGGCTAGCTATGAGAGCTAATGCTTTGTATAATTCTGATGTATTTCCACCTTGTATGATAATACAGATAGTGGGGTTTTTAGTTGAGGCTTTGCCTTGAGTATTTTCTGTGTTTCATGTGCATTGATTCTTCTTCTTATGGTTATATGTGTTTTGCTATGATTCAACTCGATCTTTAAGCTTCTGCAAGTTTGATAGTAGAAGTATATTATAGTATTTTGCTTTGGTATATTGCATTATCGAGTTAATCTACAGTCAGATTTTCTACATAGATCTCAAAGGTAGATTTGTAGAGAGAATTTGCAGGAAATTGTACATGGTATCAGAGCTTAGTTTATCAATGGTGTGAACAGTATACGGAGAAAAGAATTCAAAGTTTTAAGTTCAGGGTTGCTAGTGCAAATCGAATTCTTATCATACTTCAAGGTTGGCCAATGGTGTTCTATGACTTGAGACTTGAGTATGCCTTGGAAGGCAGCTCGAATTACATAGCATGGAAATATCGCATGGAGGCTGTCTTAGAAGACAACGGATTGAAGGATTTCATTGATCAAGAAATCCCAACACCAAGTTCAACTAATGCACAAGAGTTGGCTGAATGGAAAAAGTGTGTGGCGAGAGCGAGACGGATCGTCCTTGAGGGAGTTTGAGACCATATTGTCTCGAGTATCCATGGGAAGGATACTCCATATTCAATGTGGAAGACATTGAAGGACCTCTACCAGAACAGTGGCGACCAGAGGAAATTGGCGCTCAAGGATAAGCTTTGAAGAATCAAGATGGAGAACGACGATACTATTTCCACATATCTGAACAAGCTCACCACTTGTAGAGATGAGCTTGGAAGTGTGGGAATAACTACTTCCAATGATGATATGGTGAGGCTCGCTCTCCTTGGCCTTCCAAAGAGCTGGAATTGCTACAAGGACTCTGTGAATGGAAGGGAGAAACTGCCAGATTGGGAATGACTGTGGTCGGATCTCATGCAGGAGGAGATCAGGAGGAGCACACGAGATGGTCCTTCATCCAAGGATGATTATGAAGAAAATATGGCTTTGTAAGAAAGGCAAGGAAAGGGAAGGGAAAGGCATCCCATTCTGAATCGAATTCTTCTCATGCAGGGAAGAAGGTTGACAAGTCTAAAGCGAGATGATTTAATTGTCACGAGATGGGTCATTATGAGACTAATTTCCCATCGAAGAAGTCCAAGAAGGGATCCTCAAAATGATTAGAAGGTGAGGCGTTAGCCTCTCAGTTTGAAATGGACTTTACCCTCATCGCATGCATGGTGTCATCGATGATGGGTTGTGGTTGGTATCTTGACAGTGGAGCCTCATTCCACATGACCGGTGATAAAAGTTTATTCAGTGCCTTGGAGGAGAAAGACCTCAAGATGTGCATACAGATGGGTGACAATGAAAGGTTTAGTGTTTTAGGAGTGGGGAAGATTGCTTTTCAGAGGGATCATGGAGCTCCTATCATCTTCACCAATGTGAAGTATGTGCCTGGACTGAAGAAGAACTTGGTATCGATTGCGACGTTGGAGGACAAAGGCTACGATGTTGTCTTCAGTAAATGAAAGGTGTTCCTTAGACACATCACCTCGAGACAGGTGAAACAGATCGATTCACGAGTTAAGAACCTGTATGCTCTTGAGGTTCAAGATGCATGCAAAGCCTTGAGGAGCAAGGCAAATGTTAGAGACTTGGTCGTTGAGAGGGAGAGTAAATTACCTCTGAACATCCAGTCCTAGAAGAAGTCTCAGACAATTGTGGAGGAGCCATAGTTGGAGAAGTGGGCAGAGGGATCACATGCAGCCATACCTCCAGGTGTGAGGTGGGGCAATGTGAAGTGATAGTCCCAAGAAGGCTGAAATTGGGCAGGCTCCAATGAGAGGTTTTATCTCATGGATCGTACCTTGCTACAAGAGCCCAAAGTACATAGTAGTGGGAGGAATCAGCGGGATTGATGTAGTCAGAGATCAAAGTGACAGATGCTAGAGTAGTCAGATATTGAAGAGCGTAGAGAAGGATTGAAAATAGTGGAGAAAGGCAGAGTCAGCCGAAGCACAAAGCTTTTAGTTGACAGAGGGAATAACAGTCAAAGATTTTGATGACAGATGCTTCATACTAATTCAGGTTGGATGTTTTTTCTGGAGTTGTTGGAGCAACAACACTAGAGAGAAGTGTTGCATGCAAAACATTCCAAAGGTTCAAGATCGGTATCGAGTTGAATTCCTTTCTTGTTGAGAGGGAGTGTTGAAAATAGCAACAAGAAATGATAAAAATAGAATCTAGAATATTCCAATTTTAATTTGTCCTTGAATTAAAATTGTGAATTAAATTCAAATTTATTCTGACCAGCTGCTTGGAAATAATTAATTAATTCATTATGGATTAATTAGTTGGAGAAATTCAATTTAGAAGTCTTTCTGAAGTCATGCAATAGTTATCCCTTAAATTAAGAAGATTATCCCTTAATTAAGGAGATAATATTGAGTTATATTTGAGTTTTAATTAGTTAACTCAGTTTACTGAGTTAAGTCTAGTTAAATTAGTTCCAAACTGTTTAAGCAACTAATTGTGAGTTATCAGTCAGTTGATGCATGCATGCACTCAACCAGTGTACTCCAGATAACTAAAGATTCCCTCATCAGAAACTCATGCATGTCTATTTTGAGAAAGACCCAGTTGAGTTAAATGTCAAGGATAGTGTACTATCAGTTTCATGTTTTCTCCTATAAAGGAAACTCATGCATGTAGAAGGAATAAGGTTCCTTGAGGATTGTGCAGTTCTAATAGGGTGTAGGATTAATGTGAGTGATTAGTCTTCCACTTGGTAAGAGGAGGATCACCCAGGAGAAACTACACAAGGAAATAGGAGCTTGGAGGGCAGAGGAGAAGGCTTATGAGAAGCTTTGATTTCCTGTTAGAATCCAGGAGGATTGTATTGAGAGCTAGCTCAGTGTGAGAGCTAAGGCTTTGTGTAATTATGATGTATTTCCACCTTGTATGATAATACAGATAGTGGGGTTTTTAGCTGAGGCTTTCCCCTGAGTATTTTATGCATTTCATGTGCATTGATTCTTCTTCTTTTGGTTATACGTGTTTTTCTCTTGTTCAGCTCGATCTTTAAGCTTCCACAAGTTTGATAGTAGAAGTATATTATAGTATTTTTCTTTTGTATATTGGATTATTGAGTTAATATACAGTCAGATTTTCTACAAAGATCTCAAAGGTAGATTTGTAGAGAATTTGCAAGAAATTCTACACTTGACATGGGGTGTGGCCTTAAGTAGTGCAAAAGTAATATTTTCCCTATCAGAGAAACTATGACCCAAAAATAACCTTCAAGCAGACTTAATCATTTATCTACAACATTTGCATCTATATGACCTTTGAATATACAAATATCAAATTTAACTTGTACCTTGAAGGGGGTCGTTCCTCCTAAGTGACTATTGGATGAAGATGTGCCGCTTGTTGGCATCTGCTGAAGGATCTAGGCAAATTTATCCATCATCTCATTCCTTTGTCGCTCGAGGGCTTCTTCGGGAAATAATTTGATAGGATCTCCTACTACCTTGCTTTTCTTTTCTTCCACTATGGGAGGTCGTTAGTTTCGGTGGGGATGGTCTTGCAAGGGCTCAACCAGTTCAAGTCCCAACTCCTTATACCCATCCCTTGTTGAGGACATGCATAAAAAATAGATAAAGAGTATATCGCTCTGATGCCACTGATCCATATTTTTGAAGGAAAGAAATGAGATACAAATCTAAACAGAACAAAGAGATACAACAAAAGAGCATAACTTCAATTAATTAATAATAAGTACTGAAAACTATCTACATGTAGAATGTAACAAACTAGTTTGGGCTATGTTATCGTATCTCTGAGAAGAGATGTGACAACTACATGCCTTTTGAATTGTGTTACAATGAGACATAGAGTCATTTTTATCATAAATAAGAAGTGTGAAACCCTAACCTTAGGAGATGAAGTGCCAACATTTTTGTGACCCATTTGGTTAAGTTGGACCATCAATTTCCCGGGGTCGTATCTTTGTCATATGATATATGTTTGAGTATAATAATACCTCATTTCAAATATCACCATGAGAAAGAAAAAAATAATATGTGAAATAATTTTTGGCACTTTTAAAATCTCTCTGTTTTCCCATAAAACATCTTTTAGAACCTAAAAACGGCTTTGGCAGTTTAGGACCCGAAAAACTGCCAAAAATAGAATGTTGTGCTATAGTTAAGGAAACTGGAATGAAACAATGTTGGGGGTCCAAGTGGAATAGGCTGGTGTCCACCAATATCCACCTGGATCAAACCAATATTTCCTGGATTGAGACTTGTTGTGGTTCTCGAACCTTCGTAAGTCATACGCCTCTCCAGATATCTTGATGCTAAGAGATAGAGGTTAATTGTCAGCAAACGAGCCTAGTTCTCGACACTGTTAACTAACATATCGCTCCACCACTTCTCAAATTAGTGGAAATTTTTATTTCTTAGTGCTATAGTAACTCGGAAATGATTTTATCTCTCATAAGATGGAAAATGAAAACAACAACTAGGAAATTGACATTAGTTAAAGTGATGTCCAACAATTTATTGAATTGAAGGGAATACCTTAATCACCAAATCTTGTGTAATGTTGAGGGCTGAGAGCCAAATGGAAAAGGTAAGAAGGGGAAGTATTTCATTCTTGCCAGTACACGAGAAGGCCCAAACTTAATCTACATTTCACACTCTATCTAATTAGATCGAGTATAGCTCAACACTATTCACACCTACAATCCTCAAAATAGAGATTATAACCTCCAAACCTATAGATAAGGCCAATCATCTGCAATACAAAGATATGAGAATGCACAGGGAGCTATACATACATACATACATACATACACACACACACACATATATATATATATATTATTTCTAGGATTAAAAGGGAAATAATAAAGTATATGTTTTAAATATTCCTTTTGCATAGAACTATCGATCTTTCCCATTCTCTCTCATTATGTCTCTGACAGATCCTTAATCTCCCTAGCTAAGCCCATTTAAAATATTTTCATTACATTATACAAAATGGAGGTTTTTCACTAACAACTCTCTATCTCACTACATTTGTCCCTCTACTAGAAACTAAGTGCCACTTCATCCTAATAGTTTCCTACATCTATCCATTAAAAGACACGTCAACCTAACTCACTAGCTACACATATTCTTTTCAATTAGAGTGTTAGAATTTAGAGAAAACACTTAGGGGAACCAACTCCCTTTAGAAAATTGAGTATTGTTGTTGAGATACTCTTGCATCAAACTTCGGAGGAAGAAAAGAGTTCTCCATCAGGTCTTCAACATCTATGCCAAAATTGTAAATTTATGATGTTTTCATCCAATTGACATCTTCTATCAATTGGTTCTTCTCATTTACCAAATAATGAAAATATTGTCTACCTCTAGTTCTCTTGGTCACCCTCTTTGTTAGCACTTCTTCAATCTCCTTTTGATATGTTTCTAGTAGTTGATTCTTCCATATATTGGCCTGATCCCTATCACTCACAAGAACATATGTTTTCTCCTTAAAGGGATACATGTCTGCAACATTGAAGATTAGTAAAATATCAATACCACATGGGAGCTCTAATGCATAAGCATTTGAAGAAAATATCCTTAGAATCTTACATTTAACAATTTTCTTAAGCTTCAATTTGTTATATGTCCCTTTATGAAACCTCTTCTTCCTAAGATATGATATAACTAACTCACCAAATTCAAGGTCCATATATCTCATACTTACATATCCTTTATGTTTGTACTTGATAGTGGCCTCCTGTATTTGTTGCTTTACCCTTTGTTGTATATCCCACTTGCTTGCTTCAAAGTCTTCACCCTCAACACTCCTGACCTCATGCTTTCTTAGATTCCTAGGCTCATAAAATTCTCTTGGATGCATTCCATACACTATCTAGAATGGGCTCATTCATGTACTTTTGCTTGGAGAGACATTATAAGCAAACTCAACTTGAGAAAGTACTTGATCCCATTATTTGGGATGCTCACTCACCATACTTCTTAGAATATTCCCTAAGCTCATATTTACCAACTTTGTCTATCCATCTATCTACGCGTGGTATGTTGAAATAAAATTCAATTCAGTGCTTATTTTCTTCCACTAAATTTTCCAAAAATGGCCTACAAATATTTTATCTCTTCCTGAAATAACGCTTTCAGGAAAGCCATGTAACCATACTACTTTGAAAAACAAATTGGATACATTGGTTACATTTCTAGTCTTGGTACAAGTAATAAAGTGAGTCTTTTTAGAAAACTTGTTGACAACGACATATATATAATCATTGCTCCTTTCGGTTTGAGGAAATCATAATATAAAATCCATTCTGATAGAATCCCATAGGCTACTTGGAATTGGAAACAGTTGGCATAAACCTACATTCTGGCTTCTCCCTTTGGCATGTTGGCATACTCTACACTTTCCAACAAATCTCTTCATGTCTGGACAAAAGTAAAATGAATTCAATAAATCAAAGGTATTGTTAGTTCCATTGGGCATTGAAATATTATTGTCCTTGAATAACAAATCTTCCTGGATCATATAACTTGACCATTGAGTCCTATTCATGCTAACTAGGTTTTCATGGGTTACATATGCTTCCTTGAAATTTACATCATCCTTGTACATTTCCTTTAGTTCATCAAATCCTAAAACAGTAACTTGGAATTATTTTAGCATTAAGTTGATTCTACTTAAATCACCAACCACCTTATTTGATGAACCACTTGTATGTTTAATCACAAAAGTAAAATTCTATAGAAATTCTACCCACTTAGCATGTATTTGGTTCAACTTTAGCTGGCTATAATAAACTATGGAGCATTATTGTCAGTATACATGACAAATTTGTTGGGCATAAAGTAACATATCCAATTTTTCAAGGTTTTAACTATGGAATAAAATCTCTTATCATAAGAGGAATATTTTTGTTTGGCTTCATTTAAATTCTCATTGAAGTAGCCAATCGTTATCATTTCTTAACTTAATACCGCTATAATGGTAACTCCACTTGCATCTGTCTCAACCTAGAAAAATTTGTTAAAGTAAGGAAGGGCCATAACAAGATGCTTTGTGATCCTCTGTTTCAGTAGTTTAATATTTCTATCAACTGCTACAGTCCACTTGTAGATTTTCTTACTCTCCTTAATGGTCTCCATGATGGATGCACAAATACTACTAAAGTTCTTGATGAACTTCTAGTAAAAACTTGCAAGACTATGAAATCTTTTGACCTCAAAGACATTCCTTGGGACAATCCTATCAATGATTGCTCTAAATTTTTCAGGATCCATTTTCAAACCAACTTAAAAAATGACAAAACCCAAATATACGAATTCTTTCTTCATAAAACTACACTTCGTCAAATTAACTAACAAATTTCTTTATTGATGGGTATTCAGAACTAACTTGAGATGTCTCAGATGTTCCTTCCTTTTTTTAGATGTACACTAAAATTTCATCCAAATTGACGATGATGAACTTACCTATGAACTCATTCAAAATTTCATTCATCATCCTCATAAAGGTGCTGGGTGTGTTAGTAAGACCAAAAGGAATCACTAACCACTCATACAATCCATGGTTTGTCTTGAAGGTTGTTTTCCACCCATTCTCTTCTTGAATTCAAATTTGATGGTACCCACTATTCACAACAATTTTTGAAAGATATCTAGCACCACTCAAACAATCAATTAGATCATCAATACGTGGAAGAGGAAATATGTGGCTGATATTTATCTTGTTGATGGATCTTGAATCAGTGGAGATCCTCCATCCACTATCCTTCTTTGGACCAAGAACAGTGGGAACATCACACAGCTATTATTTTCTATGACAACACCCTTATCCAATAGCTCTTGTAATTTCTTCTTCACTTCTTCATTTTCTTAAAGGGTCATCCTATATGTAGCTTTGTTTGGAATACTTGTGCCTATAATTAAGTCTATATGATGGCTAATACTTCAAATAAGAAGTGAATTTCTTGGAAATTCATCCACAATTATATCGGCCAAATCATTTAACATAAATTTAATTTACTCCTAGAAATCATATAAACTAGTGTTGGTAAAAATTATCTTGGGTTTTTCAATCAAGGAAAAATGTAATCCTTCCCCTTTTGCCTCTTGCAGTAGCTCCTTGCCACTCATCAATAACACGTTGGGGACAACTTCTTCCTTGACTTCTTCACTCTGTGATGGAAACAATGTGTACTTATGACCATCCTTTTTAAGTGTGTATGTATTTATTCTGCCATCATGTATATCTCTTTTATCAAACTATCATGGTCTCTGTAACAAAATATGGAAAACATCCATGGGAATTCTGTCACACAACACTTCATCCTTATATATTCTAATCTAAAATTCCACTTTGCATTGTTCATTTATTATGACTTGATGGCCCTTTTGCAACCATAAAAATTTGTGAGTATGATGTGTTGTTATCTTTAAATCCAAATTCTCTACCATATTAGTAGAAAGAAAATTATATGTACTACCATTACTGATTATAACCTTGCAACGCTTATCTATTCACTTGAAAATGGTTATGAACATGCTTCTCCTCTCTGTTGGATCCTTGACTTCCTTTTCTAATTTAATTAGAACTCATTTTAACAACATGGATTCTCCTGCTTCAACAACTTCTTCAGTTACCACTATGCTCTCAATATCCTCCTTGGATTTTTTGCATGTGCACTCATCTAGCCTATTGAAATATTCTATTTAGATGCCCATGACATGTGACCCAATTTCCCACATCTGTAGTGTCAAGGTTGTTAATATTTTCCTATATCTCAGCCTCTTGAGAAATATATTCTTCTTCTAAAGTCACCCCCTCTTTCTGGCTAGCTACTAGCACTTCCACTCTCTTCTTTTGAAGGTTGGAATCTTCCTCTACTACTTGGTTTCCCTATGCCTTTGGCATGACCTTTTCCTCTACTGTTTTGACTCTATTTTTTGGAAATATTTTCCTCAGCTTTCAAAGAAGCTTGGTAAGCATCCTCAACTATGTTTAAAGTCAAATTACCAAGCTCATCTTGAATATCATACCTAAATCCATAAAGATATCTAGCCACCTTCTCAACATCTTCTTCAATAAATCCAACTGTAATGTTTAACTTATAAAATTCCTCAGTATACTCTTTCACCCTTAGGGATTATTGTCTAAGGTTCTACAATTTCTTAAAATTATTTAGTTGGTAGTATTTGGGCATAAATTTACTTCTAATTTTTTCGACAATTCCTACACTTCTTTCTGCAACAGGGTTGTATGTCATTTTAGCCTTGTAACAACAAAATTATCTTTCTTCAACTCATCCATATATTCATAAACAAAATACTTGTCCATGGCATTTATCCAATCCATTAATTCATCAACAATTAGTTTGCCTTCATAAATAAGTACTTCCATCTTTGGTTTAGCACTCATTTTGGCTATTATTCTCAGCATTATCTCCTCTACTAGTTCTCCACCTCCTTCTTCAGCTTCATTTACATCTCCTGTGTCATCTCCTCTCCTTTGATCATTTCCATAGCTTCCAAAATTTCTTGAATGTGCCTCATTTCCTCTTCTAAAGTTGCATCCATTATAGCCTTGTCTCTACTTGCTTCTCTAACTAAAATTCTCCTTCCACCTTCTCCTCTGCATCCTTCTACCATGTTCAAGAGAAACCTAGCTTTGATACCAAAATTGATGTTGATATGGTCCTACTACCACAACATCACAATTCCTCTATCAAAATCATTGGTTGAAAAATAGTCTTCGTGACTGGACATGAACCCCAAATTTCCCTTTTGTGCTAAGCATTGGGTGCTAACTGAAATTGCCAAGGGAACTCAATGTTATGCCCAAAACATAAACCAAAATGGCACAAACCAATATTCTATTAGTAGTGAGTTCTCAAATTCACTTATGTTTTAATTAAACTCTCGATAACATCAACTATCCCGAGATCCTGTGAATAAGAATGGGATGTCAATAGTTGGAAAAAAAAAATATGTTTATTAGCCCTATTAATTAATGGATTGACCAAAAATTTTCATAATTGGACTTGTTGTGGTTCTCAGAGCTTCACAAGTCATACTCCTTTCTTGATATCCCAATGTTAAGAGACATATGTTAATTATTGGAAAACTCCCTAGTTCATTGCATTGTTAACTAACATATCACTCCACCTCTTCTCATATCGGTGCAGAAGGTTGTTTTTCGATGCTCTGGTAACTTCATGGTGATCTGATGTCCCAAACTATAGTAAATGGAAATAGAAACTGGCGAATTTCCATTAGTTAACATGATCTCCAACAATTTATTAGAATTGGCAGACAAGCCTTGATCACCAAATCTTGTGTAATGCTGAGGTTTGAGAGCTGAAGGCAAAATGGTAAGATGGGGAAGTACTTCATCCCTATCAATACATGGAAAGGACCAAACTTAGTCTTTGTTCCATACCATGTCCGATCGGCTCGACCTTGGCTTTGGGATGTTCACTTGTATGATCCTTAAAATAGAGATTATAGCCTCCAAACCTACAAATAAGGCCAATCGTCTATAATACAAAGAGAATTCTCGCATAAACATAGAGATATGTGAATACACAAGGATATATATATATATATATATATATATATATATATATATATATATATATATAGGGATTCAAAGGGAAACAATAAAGTATACATCCTGCATAGTCCCTTTGCACAAAACTCTTGATCTCTTGCAATCTCTCTCTCTATCCTTCTGATTGATCCTTAGTCTCCCCAGCTAATACCATTTAAAATATATTCATTACATTAGAAAAAATGGAGGTCATTCACTAATATCTCTCTGTAGCTACATCTATCCCTCTACTAGAAACTAAGTGCCACTTCATCTAAACATTTTCCTACATTTGTCCCTTAAAAAACACTTCAACCTAACTCCCTGATTGCATAGATTCTTTTAAATTAAAGGATTACAATTAAGAGAAAACATTTAAGGGAACTAACATCCTTTAGAAGAATGAGTATTTCTATTGATATGCTTCTACATAAATATCTCCATAAATCTTTGCTAATTTCAGAGTCTCAAAAGTCCTAAATTGGAAGATAAAGAAAAAATACCAAGCTGACTTGTTTAAACATTATTCCAGGATTGTTCATAAACCCTAAATTCCAAAATGCATAACTATAAAAGTATAGCAAACTGAATTATGAAAATTGAACCATATGCTCCCAAGATTTCTCATTAACATGGTCCAAGTTTCATTGTTTGAAATCTCGCAAAAAAAAAGGTTAATGCAGAAATGTCAAATAGACTTGTTTGAAACTGATTATAAGAGCATTAAGAAACTTAAAATTCCTTAGAGAAGATATCCAAAATTATAGTGAAGCATGATCTAAAATTTGAGCCAAATATTCACTATGATTTCACCTCAATGTGGCCCAAGTTTCATTGTTTGAAACTTCACTAAAATATTTTATAGTGAAAATGTTGAACTCACCTATTTGAGATTGATATCAGGAGAATTCATAAACCCTAACTTACTTGGATAATATATCCAAAATGTAATGAAAAAATATCTGAGATTCGAACAATACATTGTACATTATGTATTCTCAATATTCTCAAAGTTTCACCATTTGAAACCTCCCAGAAAAAATGTTATAGTGAAAATTCCATGATGACCTATTTGTAGCAGTAAAACCCAAGGATCTTGAGCTCTGATAAGATCTTTGTGCCTTAAAGATGATAATAAATCAATAATTATATCCATCTTCAAGGGAAAAATATCCTTTTACAATGAATACAACTTACAAGAAAATATTTGATGATCCCGAGACTAGGTCTCCTTAGTGTATATATATATATATAGGAGACAAATGGTACAATTATAATAAAGTGGGACCGTGAGGGGTTCTATCCTACATAAAAATATAACAATAGAAATGTAGAAACTCAATTTATAGGGTTTAATAAGGATTTTTAGGGTTAACATGGGGGCTTATATAAGATTTAATAATATCTACAAGTGGGTATGTGATTAACCTATTTGGAGGAGAAATCAATTTGATGAACAAGAAACATTATGTAGTGGCACTCTTAACTACTAAAGTTGAACACATGGAGGCCACTCATGCAAGAAAATATGTAGTATGGTTGTAGATATTATGTCTAGGTATGGGGTTGGTACACCAAATTGTGATGATATATTGTGACAATAAGAGTGTTATCTGTTATCACTCAGAATTTTCTCAAGGTTAAAGAAATAAATTTTCGAGGTAACCACAAACCAATCTTTTAGACTCAAGTTCTAGTTAACTTAAGTCCAGAGAGGCTCTCTCTTCATGATTTAGCTTTGTTTTATGGGATATTATGCTAGTTATGAGAGATTGGGGGGTTTACTCAAGAGAAGATGGATAGAACAAGGTATTTTAGGCCATTGGGCTATGGAGTCAACTGAAGATGGCTTAACTGGATCAGGTTGATTTAACAAAGGAGAATTTCATAAGGCAAGATAGCTAAACAAGAGACAAATGATAGCTTAAAAGGGTGAAATGGTCTTGAAAGGGAGGAAGGGCAATTAAGAATCCTTCAACAAAGTTCAAGATGAGGGAAAGTAGGTGCTCATTAACAAAAAGAAATTAAGAATTTTATGTTAAATGGTCACAGTGATAAACTAAAAAGCAGGGAGCAATTAAGAATTCCCTACCTATGATAGCTTGGAAGAAAAGATTAAGAATATAAATGATTTTAAAGAGAGAATGAAATAAAGATATTTCTCAAATATAATTTTTCATTTATCATTTAGATATGAAACACATATGAATATTTAAACTAGAAAACTGTAAAAACACAAGATATAGAATACTTATTTGTTTCTCGTTTGACACAGGTATCCTGAAAAAGTCCTTTACTTTATTACTTTGTTCCAGCTAGCCATACAAAAGTTGTTCAATAACACTTCAATTCCAAAAGTATATTGTCTACAGAAATGCCTAAGAATCCACCCTAAAATACTTCAAATGAAGAAGTATTTATACTAATTGTAAACTGAAATATCTTGAAAAAATATCAAGATTAGTTTCACAAATATCTCCAACTGTTTACATTAATAGAACTTAAATAAAGGAAATTCAAAACTAATGAATCTATTTGGCACTATTTCTATGGATTTATGGTGACAAAGAAGAGAAAGTCAAATTTGATAGAAACTCTTAGTTGATGATGAGGCATCCCAGTCACTAACTGCATCCTTCCTTTGTGCATTCTGCCCCAGAAATTCTGCAAACTTAGGGTCCAATGATATGCTTGTATATCTCAATCCATGATAGATATATAAAAAGTGAAAGAGGTTTTTGTAGATAGGAATTTTTTTGAGATAAACCTCTCTCAGTTTCCAAAAATTCAGCTCCAGCTATTCACAATATGCTCTGCAAAAAGATGTCAAAAACAGGACTTTGCACAAACTGAAAAATAGGTTGTGAAGACATGCACTTATCTCCTTTTTGGTAATACCTGTGTAAAATGTGGGAGAGTTTTTATATATTGGTCTGTTAGGAACAAAAACCTCCTCCAGTTTCACAAAATACTTCTTGGATTGGCCACAATAGTTTCTACAAAACTATGACTTAAACATGAAATTTCTTAAGAATGTACCATTTCTGCTCTGATTTCATCTTTTAACCTTAAATTTCTTTCAACTGTTTTTCACTTTTACTTTGGATAAAATTCATTGTAGCTGGTGAAAGTGTTTTCATATTTGTTTAACCCTTAATGTCTTCATGTTTACTTTTACTTTTTACTGTTTACTTTTTACTCTGTCTTCACTTTGACATGAATTTATATGCTTTGTAACTGTCTTCCCTGCTGTTATCTTCATGCTAGTTGATTTACTTGACTTGGTCTTCAATCTAATACTCTTTAACCCTGATACACTTTGACTATTCTTTACTGTGTCCTTTTACCTTCAATGTGTAGTTTGTGTTTTTACTGTCTGTTTCAACTGTACATCGTTTAATTTCATGTTTCCTTTGCTTGCCTTTTTACTGTATGTTTTATCTTCCATCTCTGTTTGAATAGATTTGATAACAATCTTGGAGTAAACAGGTCTTATGATTAGTATTAAGACTGTTTATCGAAGGCTGTGGTCTTCTGATCACCTGTGAAACAAAACAAACTGTTAAGAAAGCATTGGCTTGCAGGGGAAGTCGAAAAGGTTTCATTTGAGCTTGAAAGGTCTGTAGAGTGAGTCCATAATGCTTTTCAGGAGGTAAAACATGATCGAATCAGTTAATGGAGGCTTCCGATGGCGTAGATGGGTTACATAGGGTTTTACTGCACAATCAGGTGAAAACGAGCAAAACTGGGGTTTTTGTGTTTAAACGGGTAAATGGTTGATATCGGCGGGTAAGCTTTGAATGAACAGTGGACAATTTGTCATATGTAGAGAGTGGGAAGCGGGAGTGGTAAGAGGGTTTCATCGCACCGCTATTGGAGGGTAAGTGGTATTTGGGGGGAGCCACGAGATTCCATACGTTGCTCGACACGTAGCATCGGCACAGTTCACAAAACCATTCACATCGCGTTATAAAGGTCGACCAAAAGGCCCACGTGATATGAGCGAGGGCCATTGGATCTACGGGATCCAATCGGACGGTGGTCGAGGAGATGAAGTGACTGGCGGATACGGAGGGTGGGCCCGATATAAATTAAAGGAGTTAATCATATCGGGGTGATTTGATTGGTCACTAAGTTATTAGTTAATTTTGGTGACTAATTAATCCTCATTTAGTGTGGTAGGGTTTCAGGTTCTTAATTAACCACAGATTGGTTAATTAATTCCATTTATTGATTTTGTTAAGGTTATATTTAACCGCAAGATGGGATATGTAAATATTTGGGATTTTTATAATAATACAAGCACAGATATTTTGTTTTCGTGAATTAAATAATAATACAAGTTAAAAGTTAATATGACTTTGAAATATGAAGTGCGCTAAGTTAAATGCCTCTGAAAATGTATTTCATCATACAACACTTATACCTTAGGCTAATGATATATGAGGGTTTAATGTAGATAGAATGTTTTTAATTTTCCTAAGTAAAATAGGATTTTACTTAGGAAAAGCTTTATAAAGGGAATGAGTGACTTTATGAAGGGGTGAATATTGATGAACGGGATTTAAGTACTTTAGGTCTTTCAAATTATTGGGCTGAGGGTCTGGTCCCTCCAAAAGTCATAGAAATGCTTCGGGCCCCTCTAACTTGTTATAGATACCTTTAGTACTTAGAGGAAATTAGTGAATTTTTAGGGGAAAATGAAGTAGGGAAGTTAATCAAGTTGACTTTGTTTCCTTGATGTGTTGTCTTCAATGTGAGTTATGCTTTGTCCATGTGATGAAAGAAAAAGATTTAAGCATTAAACTTAACCATTCACCACAGATTTATTCTGCAACCATCATCTACTTACCCTACCTACTTAACCTAGCTTTTTTACTTCTTTATTAGGGTGCACTTAGACTAGCAAACCCTTTTCAACTTTTCTTTTCTTTTACATAGTAATATATATCTAAATCTAACCTTATTACATCCAAGGGCTCAGATTGAAATGTTGAGCTCCTTTTTCACTCTACCTATCTACTGATCTGCCAAGATTAAACTGTTTGGTCAGATCTTTATTCTCTATCTCTAAAACATGAAATTGAAAACATGGAATAACCAAGATTAAATTGTTTGGTTACCATGTACTATGGCATAGGTGACAAGTTGCACACAATCTTTATTATACAAAAAGTAAAATAGCAGTGGTATTTGGACTTGCACACTTTCATGGTCTTTTATTTTTCTTGGGGTTCATTTTCTTTCATTTTTTGACCTTTTTCCTTCTTTTTGTCCTTTTATTCTTTTTCTAGAACATACCCTCTTTACATTTTTTAATTTTTTGATTTTTTACAAATATGGAAAACATTTGCAACAAGAAAAGGTATGTACATATTTCAGAGTTAAACCAAGTCAATCATGACATATGACACCTATTGGTATAGGGGCATAACAGTGGCTCTACTTGGGGATGGCATTTCCTTGTGAAATGTCAAGAACATCGTCGACTAGTAGCCTGATCCATTGGGTCTATCCCACACATGTGTATGCTTTGTTGTATAATCTTTTGATTGAAAATCTTGAACTGAAATTGTAGCCTTTTCTGCAAACTGAAATATGATCTAACATATACTTGCTGATGGAAACTGAATTTATTCAAACCGAAATCCTACCTACTTACTTTAATCAGTTATTTGGCTACTGATTAGGTAAAATGAAACTACCAATGCCACCACTCAAGCATCATATCCATTGGTGACTTTTGTTGCTTGTGATTGTTGGTGGTTAAAATTGAGATCTTGAAATCAAATATAGCTTTGTTAACCTTTGAGAAGATAAGGAAATTCTTGATTTCCTTTTTTGACACTAGAAACTATATAAAAGAATCTTGTAAAATATATACACTATTCTTGAACTGATTCAAACAACTGTACATCTATTGTGGATGGCCTGCATGCCTTGAAACTGAAATAATACCTTCATCTTTAACACCTTGCAGACTTTCAGATGAGCTTTGTGATGATATTTCTATTGATTGTAGTGTTTGTATAGTGAAACTATTATCATCTTAATTTTGACTCGCATAGTCTGTTAAGGGAGAAAAATTCTGATTGCATTCATCATTCAACCTATCAGTTATTGGATCATAAAGAACTTGGAAGGATTGCTACAACTTATTACATATAGGTTCAAATGGAACTTCATAGATTTCTACAAGCTGCTCCTTTTCTTTAAAATTTTTATACCACATTTCCTTTAAAAATTGAAATGATTCAAAACAAAGAGGCGGGGAATCATCTTGGATCATTTGATCATATGTTCTAGCTTTCAAGTCTTCTTCTGCAACCTGACATTAAATGTCATTTTGGAGCTGCAAATCTAGATATGAGAAGTCTTGAACAAATATTTTGTTGCCCTCTAGATAGTTAATATCAAGACCTGTTGACATTTGATTTCTAATTGCATGATAGTTATCTCTAATAAACTGAAACGAAGCAAAAAAAAATGGTAAAGTTCCTTCACTGATTTCAAAATTTTCTGCACTTTCCTCCTCATTCTCATAGCTGAAATGAACAAGTTGATCAATATTTTCAAGCTGCTAAACCTGGACTTCCTTATTCGTCAAATTAGCTGTTGATTCCTCTGCAAGGTTAATTTGGATTTGAGAAACATAATCATTATTATATTGATCAAGCTTAGGTACATCATCATAAGAATTAATGTCACCAAATGTACCTATTAGATCAGCGGATTTCCTCTCCACATATGGTTCTATAACTCTATCTTCAGATTTATGGTAGTTGGAATTAACAGGGATTTGTTCATGGATGTCAACCTCTTCTTTTTGTGAAACAAATGTGTCATGGTTATTTTGAACAAAAAATTCAACTTTCATTGTGATCTTATGAATCATTTCCTTTGTTTTCCTTATCAAAATGTCGAGTTTTTCCTCTTCTTCTACTTTCAGCTTTTCTCTTATAATTTGCAGATTAACTTCTACATCCATTGCCATGTTCTACATCTGTTCCATTGTTGAGGGGTTTCTTTCTCTTAGATGAAATTCTATCTCTGAATAAAATGCTCTTGGGTAATGCAAAAGAGCTGAACCAGGGGGAGGTCTTATATTTAATGGTATTAAATAATAGATTTGATTAAATCTGTCTGAAAATTGTTGTATTGTTTCATCTGTATGTCTTTTTAACTGATTATATTCTTCTATGATTACAAGAAGATTGACTTTAATTATGCATCTATCAAGGAAGAGTTTGAGAAATTGCTCAAGATTTGAGATGCTTGCCTCAGGCAAGGTTTTGAACCAACTCTTGACTTTGTCTTGTAAAGAAAGAGCAAAAAGCCTAATACTGACATCCTCTTCATCTACTTCAAATAAGTTAAGATAATCTTCAAAATCCTGAATATGTTTTTGGGCAGTGATACTATTCTCTCCATCAAACCTAGGGAGGTACTTAGGATAATCATTAGGGAAAGCATGGAGTGTAGGAGGTAAAATGAGTGGTTTATATCTATCAGGAACTTTATGAGGTACTGGAATATGTACAGGGATTGTATGATCAGTCTTAATTTTTTGATTCTCCTCAATTGGAAAATGATCTTCATAAGAATTAGAAGAATGTTGCTCAAATGTGTAAGGAGATTTTATATCTACATTTTTCAAAGGAAAATAATAAAAATTTAATCTAAAATCTTCTCTAAAATACAATATACATTGAAAAACTTTATCAATGAGAAAGAACATAATGTCTTGGATAACAATCCAAGTTAAAAGCCTGATCTTTTCACATAGTTCTTTCAGGTTCATTTCTCCAGTGGAGTCTTGATTGTGGAATTGATTTGGAGTCGCCAGGTGGATGATTTTAACCATTGTGTGTCTGATCACTATCCACCATCATAGATCAGATGTAAACCTGTAAAACAATTCCGAAGAAAATGTTAGTTCTCCTTGGCAGAGTCGCCACTATGTTATCACTCTGAATTCTCAAGGTTAAAGAAAGAAATTTCCGACGTAACCACAAACCAATCTTTTAGACTCAGGTTCTAGCCAACCTAAGTCCAGAGAGGGCTCTCTCTTTATGATTTAGCTTTGTTTTATGGGATATTATGCTAGTTATGAAAACTTCGGGGGTTTTGATTTTGTTTGTTGGTGGAATTCAGGAGTAGATGGATAGAACAAGGTATTTCAAGCCATTGGGCTATGGAGTCAACTGAAGATGGCTTAACTAGATCAGGTTGGTTTAACAAAGGAGAAGTTCACAGGGCAAGATATCTAAACAAGAGACAAATGATAGCTTAAAAAGGTGAAATGGTCTTCAAAGGGAGGAAGGGCAATTAAGAATCCTTCAACAAAGTTCAAGATGAGGGAAAGTGGGTGCTCATTAACAAAAAGAAATTAAGAATTTTTTGTTAAATGGTCACAGTGATAAACTAAAAAGCAGGGAGCAATTAAGAATTCCCTACCTATGATAGCTTGGAAGAAAGCATTAAGAATATAAACGATTTTAAAGATAGAATGTAGTAAATCTCTTTCTGAAATATAAATTTTCGTTTATCATTTAGATATGAAACACATATGAATATTTAAACCAGAAAACTGTAAAAACACAAGATATAAAATACTTCTTTGTTTCTCATTTGACACAGGTATCTTGTAAAATTCCTTTGCTTTATTACTTTGTTCTAGCTAGCCATACAAAAGTTGTTCAACAACACTTCAATTCCAAAAGTATATTGTCTACAGAAATGTCTAAGAATCCACCCTAAAATAATTCAAATGAAGAAGTATTTATACTAATTGTAAACTGAAATATCTTGAAAAAATATCAAGATTAGTTTCACAAATATCTCCAAATGTTTACATTAATAGAACTTAAATAAAGGAAATTAAAAACTAATGAATCTATTTGGCACTATTTCTATGGATTTATGGTGACAAAGAAGAGAAATTTGAATTTGATAGAAACTCTTAGTTGATGATGAGGCATCCCAGTCACTAACTGCATCCTTCCTTTGTGCATTCTGCCCCAAAAATTCTGCAAACTTAGGGTCCAATTATACGCTTGTATATCTCAAACCATGATAGATATGTAAAATGTGAAAGAGATTTTTTTAGATAGGAATGTTTTTGCGATAAACCTCTCTCAGTTTCCCAAAATTCAGCTCTAGCTATTCACAATATGCTCTACAAAATTATGTCAAAAACAGGACTTTGCACAAATTGAAAAATAGGCTGTGAAGACATGCACTTATCTCCTTTTTGGTAATACCAATGTAAAAAGTGAGAGAGGTGAAAGTGCTTTCATATTTGTTTAACTCTTAATGTGTTCATGTTTAATTTTACCTTTTACTGTTTACTTTTTACTCTGTCTTCACTTTGACATGAATTTATATGCTCTGTAACTATCTTCCCTGCTGTTATCTTCATGCTAGCTGATTAACTTGACTTGGTCTTCAATCTAATACTCTTTAACCCTGATACACTTTGACTATTCTTTACTGCGTCCTTTTACCTTCAATGTGTAGTTTAGGTTTTTACTGTCTGTTTTAACAGTACATCGTTTAATTTCATGTTTCGTTTGCTTGACTTTTTACTGTATGTTTTATCTTCTATCTATGTTTGAATAAATTTGATAACAATCTTGGAGTAAATAGGTCTTATGACTAGTATTAAGACTATTTATCCAAGGCTGTGGTCTTCTGATCACCTGTAAAACAAAACAAACTGTTAAGAAAGCATTGGCTTGCAGGGGAGGTCGAAAAGGTTTCATTTAAGCTTGAAAGATATGTGGAGTGCTTCCATAATGATTTTCGGGAGGTAAAGCATGCTCGAAACAGTTAATGGAGGCTTCTGGTGGCGCAGATGGGTTACATAGGGTTTTACTACAGAATTAGGTGAAAACGAGCAAAACTGGGGTTTTTTGTTTAAATGGGTAAATGGTTGATATCGCCGGGTAAGCTTTGAATGAACAGTGGACAATTTTTCATATGCGGAGAGTGCGAAGTGGGAGTGGTAAGCGGGTTTCATCGCACCGCTATTGGAGGGTAAGTGGTATTTGGGGGGAGCCGCGCGATTCCATACGTTGCTCGACACGTAGCATCGACATTGTTCGCAAAACCGCTCACATCGCGTGCTAAAGGTAAACCAAAAGGGCCGCACGATATAAGTGAGGGTTGTTGAATCTGTGGGATCTGATCGGATGGTGGTCGGGGAGATGAAGTGATTGGCGGATATAGAGGGCGGGCCCAATATAAATTAAAGGAGTTAATCATATCAGGGTGATTTGATTGGTCACTGAGTTATTAGTTAATCCTGGTGACTAATTAATCCTCATTTAGTGTGGTGGGGTTTTGGGTTCTCAATTAACCACAGATTGGTTAATTAATTCCATTTATTGATTTTGTTAAGGTTATATTTAACCACAGGACGGGATATGTAAATATTTGGGATTTTTATAATAATACGGGCGTGAGTATTTTGTTTTCGGGAATTAAATAATAATACAAGTTAAAAGTTAATATGACTTTGAAATATGAAGTGCGCTAAATGTCTCTGAAAATGTATTTCATCATACAACACTTATACCTTAGGCTAATGATATATGGGGGTTTCATGTAGATAGAATGTTTTTAATTTTCTTAAGTAAAATAGGATTTTACTTAGGAAAAGCTTTATAA
This sequence comes from Pinus tabuliformis, assembly GCA_031772625.1. Taxonomy (NCBI): domain Eukaryota; kingdom Viridiplantae; phylum Streptophyta; class Pinopsida; order Pinales; family Pinaceae; genus Pinus; species Pinus tabuliformis. The sequence goes on from CM062819.1 coordinate 592,375,239, forward strand.
AGGGAATGAGTGACTTTATGAAGGGGTGAATATTGATGAACAAGATTTAAGTACTTTAGGTCTTTCAAATTATTGGGCTGAGGGTCCGGTCCCTCCAAAAGTCAGAGAAGTGCTCTGAGCCCCTCTAACTTGTTATAGATACCTTTAGTACTTAGGGGAAATTAGTGATATTTTAGGGGAAAATGAAGTAGGGAAGTTAATCAAGTTGACTTTGTTTCCTTGATGTGTTGTATTCAATGTGAGTTATGCTTTGTCCATGTGATGAAAGCAAAAGATTTAAGCATTAAACTTAACCATTCACCACACATTTATTCGGCAACCATCATCTACTTACCCTACCTACTTAACCTAGCATTTTTACTTCTTTATTAGGGTACACTTAGATTGGCAAACCCTTTTCAACTTTTATTTTCTTTTACATAGTGATATCTATCTAAATCTAACCTTATTACATCCAAGGGCTCAGATTGAACTGTTGAGCTCCTTTTTCACTCTATCTATCTACTGATCTGCGAAGATTAAACTATTTGGTCAAATATTTATTCTCTATCTCTAAAACATCAAATTGAAAACATGGAATAACCAAGATTAAATTGTTTGGTTACCATGGATTGTGGCATAGGTGACAAGTTGCACACATTCTTTATTATACAAAAAGTAAATAGCAGTGGCATTTGGACTTGCACACTTTCTTGGTCTTTTATTTTTCTTGGGGTTCATTTTCTTTCATTTTTTGACCTTTTTCCTTCTTTTTGTCGTTTTATTCTTTTTCTAGGACATACCCTCTTTACATTTTTTTATTTTTTGATTTTTTACAAATATGGAAAACATTTGCAACAAGCAAAGGTATGTACATATTTCAAAGTTAAACCAATTCAATAATGACATATGACACCTATTGTTATAGGGGCATAACACTCTCTTCCAAGCAAAAAATCCAATGTATCATTCTAAGACAAAGCATATTTATGTCCAATATCACTTTGTAAGATATGATTGAAGAAAAGAAAACAATGTTGGTGAAGATGCACACTTTGAAGAATGGTGTAGGCTGATTAACAAAATTTGTGAGAACTGAGGAATTCTCTTGGTGTAGAGAAATAATGGGAATTATTGCCCTGGATTTTTATCATGTACTCATTGTGACCCCCTATGTGCAAAGAAAACAAAAAATTGGAGAACATTATGTTGGGTATGTGTTATATTATTTGCATGACTATCTCATTGCATGGTACGTTGCACCAATCATAGAGAGGGGAAACATTGTGGCCCCTGAAAGAAATTTTGGGTGGTTTTTTGCATTCGTTTTTGGTAGTTTTTGACAGATGGTTTTTGCTAAAAGTGGTTTTGTAGCACATAGTGTTTTTTCCCATGGTTTTATAGTTTTGGTTAAAGAGCTACAATTGTATTATAATCCAGGCTAAATGGATTGGTTATTCATGGTTGCAGGGGGGTATATATTGTATTGTAATACTATACAAAAGCATATATATATATATTGAAAGGTCTTGTTGGTTTTCCTAGTTTGGGTTTCTAGGATAAAATTTTGTGTTAATGTGTGTTTTTTCCCTTGCATCTTTTCTATTTTAATTAAGAATCGGTTTGCAACAACTAATTGTAGAGGGTTAAAACCTATATTTAGTATTAAAGTAGTTTTGGCTTCAAGGGGATGCCTTAGTGGCTAAGGGGTCTAGCTTAGGCCTATGGTAGACCATGTTACAGTGGGAGATCTAAAGTGATTCTTGTGGTGAAAAGGAAAAGGTGAGAATTTCAAAGATAGAGACAGAGAAATTCAATGGAATTTGTTGTTGTTGTTGTGGATGGTCAAAATGGAATATTTATTGGTGGACAAAGATCAATTAATCACCGTGGATCCAGGTACTACACTAATAGGGATGTGAATGGAATATTGGACCAAGTTGGATAAAAAGGAAAAGAGCACAATGTGTTTGTGTCCCTTAGATTTAGTATTATTAAATGTTTCAGGGGAAGCTACAACAAAGGCTTTGTGGTTCAAGTTAGTTTCTTTATATTAGTCTAAGTCCCTTATGAATAAATTGTTCCCTTGGAAGAATTTGTGTAACCTGAGGATGAAGGATGGAAACTTAGTGATAGAGACTTTTAATGTCTTCAATATTGTGGTAATTGAATCATTATCTATTGATATTAATATTTCCAATGAAGATACTTGCATCAATTTGTTATGTTCTCTACCAAGCTCATGGGATAGTCTGGTTGTTTCCATAGGTAGTAATGAAGCTACTTTAAAGTTTGAAAATAATATCATCCTTGTTATCAAATGAGATGAGATGTGAGTTGTGTGAGATACAAATATAAACAAGGGATTGCATTAGGCAATAGGGAAGCTTCTTAGGCTTGAAGGGTAGCTAAAAAAAATCATTCTAAGGAGCCACTAGTAGGTAGTAGAAATTCCCACTGTAGATCAATAGATTATGCAATATACTAAAGCAAAATACAAGATCTACTTCTACAACAAAATTTGCGGAAGGTTAATCGAATATGAGCAAGATCAATTAGAACACATATAACTGAGAATGAGAAATCAATCACACATGAACACAGAAGAATAACCCAGGGAAAGCCTCAGCCTAAAACCCCAATCTCTATATTATCATACAAGTGGAAATATGTTCAAGTTACAAAAAGAATCATCTCACAAGCTATCCTACTCTCTCTGAAATCAAACAACACAACTCATAGACTGAGTAGACACAAGATATGCCTCCCCTCAGCCCTCCAAGCCTCCTATTTCCTTACGTATTTTTTCTTGGGGTCCAATGATGCCACCTGTGTTATTGACCTCATCACATGCTCACTAAAATGAAGAAGTAACTGCGCAATATCCAAGGAATGAATTCCTTCTACATGCAAGAGATATTCTCCATGGAATATTCCTACAACTGATAGTACACCATCCCATCTCTGATCTCAATTGAGTCTCTGTCTGAACTAACATGCATGAGTTATTTATGAGAGAATATTCAGTTATCTAAAGTGTAGCAGTTACATGCATGCATGCATTACTAACTGAACTCACAATTAGTTCAACAAACTATTTGAACTAATATAACTGGACTTGACTCAGTTAACTGAGCCAACTAATTACAACTCATCCTTATCTCTTTAACTAATGGATAAATTCCTCAATCAATGGAAAAACTATTACATGTCCCCACATAGATTTCATGTTTTATTTTCTACAATTAATTAAATCAAGATGAATTAATTAATTATTTTACAAACAACTGCTAAGATCAAATTCGAAGTTTACTTCTCTATTTTAGTTCAGGGACTAACTAAAATAGGAAGCTATCCCGAAATGCTATTTATAATAGTGTTAAATTTAGCACTTCTATATTTAGCATTTCTTGTTGCTATTTTCAACACTCCCTCTCAACAAGAAAGAGATTATCAGTGACACCAATCCTGTCTATATGGAACTTGAACTTGCATTTTGACAATGCCTTCGTCAAAATATCTGCATCCTATTCCTCAGTTGAAACATACAACAACAACATGATCCTCTTGACCACACAGTCTCGAAGATGGTGATATCGAATATCAATGTGCTTGGACCTGTCATGAAAAATTGGATTCTCAGAGAGTTTGATCCAACTTTGATTATCACAGTAGATAACAGTTGGATCCATCCTTTGATCAAACAATCCCACTAGAATCTCCCGCTAGAATCTTCTGCATCCAAATGGCCTCACATGCAGCCTGACTAGCAGCCATGTATTCAGCCTCTGTTGAGCTAAGTGAAATTGACCTTTGTTTCCTGTTGTACCATGGAACTACAGCTGAACCAAGGTTGAAGATTCCTCCAGAAGTGCTCTTCTGGTTTGATGGACTCCCTGCCCAATCCGCATCTGTGAAGCCTTGAAGCTTCACTCCCTCTGTCCATCTGTACCACAATCCAAACTGAGATGTCCCTCTGAGGTATCTTAGCACATGCTTCACTGCCTTCCAAAATAACTTGGTAGGCTGAACCATGGCTTGACTCAGCTGGTTCACCGCAAAGCATAAGTCAGGTCATGTGTTCACTAGATACATAAGTGAACCCACCAGCTGCTGATAAACAATAGCAGCTACTACCTCACCTAAAGTAGCATCCTCCTTCCTCCAGTTCCCGGCTAGAGGCATCTGCATGGGCTTGCACTTCTCCATGTGAAAGTGCCTGAGTATCTCATTGGCATACTTGCCTTGAGACACAAATACTTCACCATCTTTCTGCCACACCTCCATGCCTAGAAAGTAGTGCATAAGATCCATGTCTTTCATTTCGAACTCTCTTGCAAGGTCTTCCTTGCAAGACTGGATCAACTGATCATCACCTATCAAAATCAGATCATCGACATAAATAACAATGATCAATGGCTTACCTTCTACCATGATGTGGTAAAGGTTCGCATCTGCTTCACTCTTGGTGAAGCCCAACCCGATGAAATAGCTGTCGATCTTGATGTACCAAGCACTAGGTGCTTGCTTCAGCCCATACAAAGCCCTCTTGAGTTAGCACACATGCGACTCACGATCGAAGGTCTCGAAACCCTCTGGCTGCTCAATGTACACCTCCTCCTCAATATTCCCATTAAGGAATGTTGTCTTCACATCCATCTGATGGATCTTCCAACCCATCTAAGCTGATAGTGCCAACATCGATATGATAGATGAGTACCTTGCTATAGGAGCAAAGGTCTCATCGTAGTCTTTACTCGAATCCCAATTCGCTTGGTCTGTCCCGTTCTGATATGCCTCAGGAATACCTTTCCTTTACTAAAGACTACATCATAGCCTTTATCTTCTAGCATAACAACAGACACAAGATTCTTCTTCAGACCTAGTACATACTTTACATCAGTCAGGGTGAGGGGAGCTCCATTCTCCCTTTGAAACACAACCGTACCTTCACCTAAAACATGGTACTTTCCATCTTTTCCCATCTCAATCCGCATTTGGAGATCCTTCTCCTCCAAGGGACTGAAAATATTCTTGTCACCTAACATGTGGAATGAAGCTCCACTGTCTAGGTAACACACACATCCCACCATGGATGAAACCATGCATGCGATAAGAGAGAAATCCAACTCAAATTGTGAGGCCAATGCCTCACCATCAGATCCCTTCGAGGACCCCTTCTTGGATTTCTTCTGTGGAAAATTTGTAGCATAATGGCCCACTTCATGACAATGAAAGCATCACATTTTCGATTTGTCAAACTTCTTCCCACCATGGGAAGAACTGGATTTGGGATGGGACGCCTTCCCTTTCCCTTTCCTCGCCTTACTCACTAAGGCTAGATTTTCGTCATCATATTGCTTTGATGAGGATCGATCTCTGGTGCTTCTTCTTATCTCCTCCTGCATGAGATCTGACCAAAGTCATTCCCAATCTTGCAGTCTTTCTCTTCTATTAACCGAGTCTTGGTAGCTATGATAGCTCCTAGGAAGACCGAGGAGTGCAAGACTCACCATGTCATCATCTGTTGTTGTGATCCCTACACTTCCAAGATCATCCCTGTAGGTGGTGAGCTTGTTCAAATATGTAGAGATCGTGTCGCCCTTTTCACACTTGATTTTCCGAAGCTTGTCTTTTAGTGCCAGCTTCCTCTGATTGCTGCTATTCTGATATAGATCTTTCAATGTTTTCCACATCGAAAACGATGTCTCCTTCCCATGGAGGCTCGAGACAATGTGGTCTCAAACTCCCTCCAGGAGGATTCTACTTGCTCTAGCCACACATTTCTTCCATTCTGCCAATTCTGTAGCATCAGATGCTGCCAGCTTGGGGACTTCTTGATCAATGAAGTCCTTTAGACCATTATCCTCTAATATTGCTTCCATGTGATCCTTCCAGGCTATATAATTCGAGCTACCATCAAGGGCATACTCGAGTCTTAAACCATTGAACGCCGTTAGTGAAATTGAGATGTGATAAGAACTCGATTTCTATATTCAAGAACCTCAAGCTTCGAACTTCTCCCTTATTGTACACTTTTCTTCGCTTTGATGACCTTTTGTCCAATACCATGTAGAAATTCCCACTGTAGATCAACAGATTATGCAATATAATAAAGCAAAATAAAAGATCTACTTCTACAACAAACTTTGATAAATTTTAATCGAATATGAGCAAGATCAATTAGAACACATACAACTAAGAATGAGAAATCAATCACACATGAACACAAAAGAATAACCCAGGGAAAGCCTCAGCCTAAAACCCCAATCTCTGTATTATCATACAAGTGGAAATATGTTCAAGTTACAAAAAGAATCAGCTCACAAGCTATCCTGCTCTCTCTGCAATCAAAAAATACAGCTCACAGATTGAGTAGACACAATATATGCCTTCCCTCAACCCTCCAAGCCTCCTATTTCCTTACACAGTTTTTCTTGGGGTCCAATGATGCCACTTGTGTGATTGGCCTCATTACACACTCACTAAACTGAAGAATTAACTGTGCAATCTCCAAGGAATGAATTCTTTCAGCATGCAAGAGATATCCTCCATGGAATATTCCTACAACCGATAGTACACTGTCCCATCATCTGATCTCAACTAGGTCTCCATCTAAACTAACATGCATGAGTTATTTGTGAAAGAATATTCAGTTATCTAAAGTGTAGCAGTTACATGCATGCATGCATTAACTAACTGAACTCACACTTAGTTCAACAAATTATTTGAACTAATCTAACTGGACATGACTCAGTTAATTGAGCCAACTAATTACAACTCATCCTTATCTCTTTAGCTGATGGATAAATTCCTCAATCAATGGAGAAACTATTGCATGTCCCCGCATAGACTTCATGTTTTATTTTCTACAACTAATTAACTCAAGATGAATTAATTAATTATTTTACAAACAACTGCTAAGATCAAATTCGAATTTTACTTCTCTATTTTTAGTTCAGGGACTAACTAAAATGGGAAGGTATCCCGAAATGCTATTTATAGTAGTACTAAATTTAGCACTTCTATATTTAGCATTTCTTGTTGCTATTTTAAACATAGGTGTCTCTACCCCAATGGATACAACCATATTCTTGGAGCAAAATATCAGAGCTTGATGACTATAGAAACAATACCAACAAGAGATGACGAAATTCAATGAATTTACTAGCATGATTGATGTGTGTTCATTCTAGTTCTCCACAAAGTCTTGTTATTGTCCCTCTTGTCGACTAATTCTCAAACCCACCACATGCACCCCTATGATCATGAGAAAGTTGCAGATTATTAAGCTGAGAATTAGGAGAGGAAGTTGGAAGGCCAAACCAAGAGAGCTTAGACCTTCTTTCATAGGTGTGCCGCAAATCCAGATGTTGGGAGAGAAAAATCTCATCTACAACATAGTGATACTAGGAAGACTCCAAAAAGCGATCAAGTAATTCTAGCATTGGCAAGATGACGTAGAGGTCGAGGGTTGCCATATTAATTTTCCCATTCATTATAACTCATAACATGTGTGATTGCTTGGGGGAGTTGGTCACACCATCCCTTCTTTAATGCATGGGGAGGTGACGGGGTGGTGGACCTTTCCATTTCATTTGTAAACATGCTATCCAAGACCTTCTTAAAGTTTTCATAACTCAAATTTATGATTTCAATGAATCACTACTGGATTTTAAACAAAATTCACTAAAAAACACCAAAGGAAAAACAAAACATAAAAATGTGAAACAAGAGAAATAAAAATACAAAAACATACACGAGAAACATAGAAGGAAAATAGACACAACACTCCATGGACTAGTAACTCAACCCACCAAGGGCTCCAAAGTGTTTGTCCCAACTTAGGCTTAAGCTCTAGTAACTCAACCCAAGTTGTTCCAGGGCTTCCAGAGTGTTTGTTCCAACCCACAACCATAACACACATGAGAACCAAACATAAAACAAATCAAGTGGAAAAATCCACAACACCATATCTATCCAGGAATTGGCAAGGCAAGGCTAAAAGCATTGTCAATCTAGACAAATCTCGATGCTAATGAGAGCAAATAACTATAAAATCACATGCATATACCATGCATCCATAAATCAACAAGGAAATCACACATGTAACTTGTTACCTGAAAATCAATCCAGTTGTAGTTGTTGATCCAATTGTTTCCTTGATCTTTCCTAGTTTCCTTTTCCCTCTTTCTTCAAATCCAGTGAATGCTAAAGTGCTCCAAGCATGCTCCAAGAATTCTCAAATATTTATCTAAGTGTGCAAGAGCATGAGAGAATGAGAGAGTGGAAGATATCTCCACCCAAAAGCTATCAAAAGGCTGGCAATTGATCCTCAGAGGCCTTTTTAATCATTGAGGCCTCTATTTTGTTCATTTTCCTTCATTTTTCCTTCAATTTCGCTCTCATGCAAATATGTGTCTTTTTACCTTCCTTTTCTTCCATTTCCCTTTATTTCATATATAAAATTCCAATTATTGCCACTTTGTCTTTCCCTATGCCTTTGCCAATTTTCATAACCATTATTAATCACTAGTGATACCCATCACCATGTTTTACCCAACATTCGGCTTGAAATATCTGTCCCATAACCTCGGTCTTATTTTATTTACATGGAAAATCAACCAAGGGCTATTACATTATACCATTTATGTTTGACTACACCAAGTGCATATAATTTTGCACAAGTGCATCCAAAGGTAACTTCAATAACTAAGGGATGTTTAGCCTCTTGGATCTACATGTCTCACTCATGCACCTAGGGCATCCCAATTCATATAAAGGAAACCTAGAATGCTTCACCATTTTTTGCCTTAATTAGGTAGGAAACATCAAGTATTTCAACCCTATGTAGTTACCCTCAATGCCTATTCCCACTTGAACAATGCACTTACTAACATCCATGGGCATAAGCCTTACATCCTCCCTCGCTAAACTTGTTTCCATCCCAACAATTTCCAACCAACACTTTTCTGAGTGTCCCAAGTTTTTGCTTCTTGAATTTTCATATCTTGTCTTCACACTACCATAATGCCACTTTCCCTTCCAATTTTGTAATTATAATTGAAAAAGTACTCATGCCTTCATTTCTTACTGAATTGGGTGGTCCTATGTGTAATTATCTTATCTAATTCTAGCTTTGGCCTATCTATGATAAATGTAGGGGGCTCCAAATGGCGCAACTTTGCTAAGATCATCTTCATCAATGCTATAAGGAGTTAACTAATTCATATGGAAAACTAGATGTTGGAGATGTGGAAAAGAAGGGCATTATAAGAAATATTACAAATCTAAAATTCCCAAGAAAGAGAAAGGATCTAAAGGTTCTCTATCTGTAGAGGCAAAAGACTCCTTAAATGAAGAAGGAGATGTGTAGCCGACCTCTTCATGTACAAATGTAAATCATAAGGCATGGTTGGTTGAATTAGGCACATCTGTTCATATGATACCTCACATGGAGTATTTTTGTGAGTATGAAAGATTCGATGGTGGTTATGCTTTCCTAGGAGATGAATTGACAACTGAATCATACGACAAGGAAAAGTAAAGTTGAAGCTCATCCATGGAAGGATTAGAACACTCCTTGGTGTTCTATACATCCTATGATTAGCCATAATTATTATTTTCATAAGAAAGATGAGCGATGCAGGTGTAAAAAAGTCTTTGAAAAGGATACTTGTAGGATGGCTTGAGGAGCAATGGTTTTGTTCACGGGAGTTCAGATTGGAACTTTCTATAAGTTGTTAGGAAGCACTATTAGTGATGGGTGTGAAAGTTATGTTGTTCCTGAGAATGGAGTAGAAGAAGGAAACACTTATGTAGATTTTGGAGAAAAGACTATGTTGCGACATCAAAGATTGGGACATTTTGGAGATAATATGAATGATAAATAAAATATTTCAATGTCAACTATATATATTATATAAAGCAATTAAAATAAAGTAAAAAATCTTATAGCTAAAACATTTTATTAATGTGTTGGTCAAAATGGACATGTGTAATTCCTTTCATGCCTAACATGGAGTTTATTCATGGTAGATATATAAATATAAAGAAACAAAGTAGTTCCAATGTAACCCCAGATCTATCAAGGTCCAAGAAGGATCAAATCTCTTGAGATGGAAAACCTCTTTTAAAGTCCAAAACATGAAAACATGTTTGCCACCTTAGGAGATTTAATTATTTTTAGGGTTTGATAAATCTAGAGTTAAGATGAATATAGGCTAGTTCATATTATTTTCCTATCCCAAAAACATAAATTTTCATAACTCAGACTTTTTTTTAATTAGTTGTATTTCAATAGATCATAATTCAAGCCTACAAAACATTTCAGATAACAATATTACTGCCCTAGCCATCTGCAAGGGAAACCAGACCAACGATACTAAAGGTAATGTAACGTTCTTTTGTCTATCAAAATTAACCAAATAAACTTACTGCCTATGTATCGCTGCATCATGATATATGTCTGGTAGATTTATAAGAAAACTTACATAAAATTGACTTGGTATATCTAACAATTCACAACTAGGAAACATATGAGATAGTAAAATGAAGTTTGCTAAACATAAACACGAAATAACAAAAGACCTAGGCATGCATTAGGCAAGGGTAAGATCCCTTGTGCTTGGACCTATGGAGGAGTGTCTCCCACACTGAAGATGCCTCTCAGTGTGAGTTAGTCGAGCATCGAAGCTGACCAAACAAGAGCACTAGTGTTTTCGAATTTGATGGATGTCATTGAGGTAGGCTATGAGTTCATTATGATCCTCCTATTTTTTCTTTGATGACATGACCCAACATTGTTTTCATTTGCCAATTTAGAGATATGGGGTGTAAATGTTGATTCCTACAACCTCTAATATGGCTAGGATTCAAGACCCAATTATAAACTTTTGCTTGAATTTTTGATTTGGAATGGGTATTCTGATTGTTTGTAGCCTAGGATTCATGTTGGCGAATTTCATCCTGGATTTCAAGAGGGGTGATTGAAAGGTAAATTTTTGTTGTAGACCGGGCTTAGGTCTGGGCTCTAGGTTTTCCCATGGAACCTTGACCACCAAAATTGGGCCTCGGGCACATTCGTTGCATCGACATGGTGCCAAAGGAGGGTTGGAACCTAGCAAGATAATATTTAAGATATGGGTGCAAGTCGGGGGAATGAGAACCAAAGGGAGGCCAATGAAAAGCAAGCAAAATGTAAAGCTTTAAGGGTGGAAAAGACAAGGATAATGTGAGTTGTGTGAACTACAACTATAAACAAGGGAATGTGTCAGGCAATAGGGCGGATTCTTGGGCTTGAAGGGGAGCTAGAAAAACTCGTTCTAAGGAGCCACTAGTAGGGGTCTCTAACCCAATGGATAAAACCATATTCTTGGGCCAAAATATCAGAGCCTCATGACTATAGAAACAATACCAACAAGAGACGACAAAATTCAATGAATTTACTAGCATGATTGATGTGTGTTCATTCTAGAAGTTCTTAGCAAAGTCTTGGTGTTGTGCCTCTTGCCGACCAATGCTTAAACCCACCACGTGCACCCCTATGATCGTGAGAAAGTTGCAGATTATTGAGCCGAGAATTAGGAGAGGAAGTTGGAAGGCCAAACCAAGAGAGTTTAGACATTCTTTCATAGGTGTGCCACAAATCCAGATGTTGGGAGAGAAAAATCTTACCTATAACTCAGTGATACTAGGAAGACTCCAAAAAATGATCAAGTAATTCCAGCATTGGCAAGAAGATGCGGAGGTCGACGGTTGTCATATTAATTTTCCCATTCATTATAACTTGTAACATGTGTGATTGCATGAGGGAGTTGGTCATGCCATCCCCTCTTTAATGCTTGGAGAAATGACGGGGTGGTGGACCTTCCCACTCCCTTTGTAAGCATGTTATCCAACACTATTAAAATTTTTGTAGCTCAAATTTATGATTCCACTAAATCACTATTTGATTTTGAACAAAATTTGCTGAAAAATACCAATGAAAAACAAAACATAAAAATATTAAACAAGCTAAAAAAATACAAAAACATGTGCAGGAAAGAAAATAAACACCAAAACACCGTCTTAAAAATGTTTAATAGTGGTTTTGAACAAAATTTGCTGAAAAATACCAATGAAAAACAAAACATAAAAATATTAAACAAGCGAAAAAAAATACAAAAACATGTGCAAGGAAGAAAATAAACACCAAAACACCTCAGGATTTCTCGCTTTAAGCTATGAGACCTACGCGGTAACTAACTGCGCCACCAGCCCAATTGGTGAAAAGCGATGGCTTTTAACATAACTTTTCCTTTATATCCCATGCGAATATTCTCAAAATAAATTCAGGTCGTTCCAATATCAGAAAACCGATAGTGATAGAATCTGAAATTTTCAACACCATGCTCCACTGTTTTGTACTTTGGGAAGTTATTTTTTTTAAAGAAATTTAAGCAGAGTGGCTCAAGTAATTTTTTAATAACTTTGCTTGAGTAATTCATCTATTCCAAACAATGTCACACGTATTAAAATTATGAGTAAATAAAAATTCGAAGTTGAGAGTGGATGGATTCTTTAGAATTATCAAGAATATGTTTGGAACTGTGAAAACAGTTACAAAAAATGATAATAACATAGAGAAATTATGAACTTTTCATGATTTCGAACTTGCGTCTCGTAATTGTGTGTAGTTTATATATTTATATTATTATTATTATTATTATTAAAAATGTATAATTTGTATAAATTTATTATATACTTTGTTTGTTTATAATTAAAAGTTTGTTTATATAGATATTTATCATTATATTGTGAAAATTTTATAAATAACAATAATCATTAATTTAGAATTAATATAATTTATATGAAATATATAAAAGTTTTAATTCAATTTAAAAACAATTTTAAAGGGGACAAAAATTCAAATGGTGTAAATTAAGGATATATTATAAATAATTATAACTCTAATATATTTGAAGTATAGGTTATTGTCAATGCATAATTGATATTAAGCGTGATGCATCATCGCGTTATCTATATAATCAATTTTACTTCTGCTTTCTTCACAAGCACACTTGTTTGTTTAGTGATGTGTTGCAATTGTCGGAATCTTGAATCTTGATAAGACATTTAAGAGAATACCAAATATTAAGACTTAAAAAATGCCCATATGATACATAGGTTATTCCTTGACCTATGTGGTGATGACAATGCTTCAATCCAAAGAGCATGTCTCAAACTAATCCTATGTCTACATATACAACTTTCTCATCCTCTACATTATCCCACAATCTGAATGTAGCTTAGGATCATACATTTTCATCTAGCAGTGAATTGGCAAACCACTTGAACCCTCAACCACAATGATTCCACCTCCATGGTCAGACATCACTAATACCAAATAGATTGGTCTCTATCTAAGCTTTATAGGGCTCCATAAACTAGTAACTTAACCCACAACCTTCCATAGCTCTAGAGTGTTTATCTAACCCATCTCCAGGGACTAGTAACTCAACCCACCAAGGGATCCAAAGTGTTTGTCCCAACCTAAGCTCCAAAACTATTAACTCAACCCATGTTGTTTCAGGGCTTCCATACGTTTATTCCAACCCACAACCATAAGGCACATGAGCACCAATAAAAAAAAATCAAGTGGAAAAACCCACAACACCATGACTATCCAGGAAATGGAAAGGCAAGGCTAAAACCACTGTTAATCCAGGCAAATCTCCATGCTAATGATAGCACATAAATAGAAAATTACATGCATATACCATGCATCCATAAATCAACAAGGAAATGACATATGCAACCTATTACTTGCAAAGAAATCCAGTTGTAGTTGTTGATCCAAGTGTTCCCTTGCACTTTCCTTCTTTCCTTAAATCCAATGAATGTTAAAGTGCTCCAAGCATGCTTCGAGAATGCTACAATATTTCTCTAAGTGTACAAGAGTATGCGAGAATGAGAGAATTAAAGAGAGCTACACCCAAAAGCTGTCAAAAGGATAGAAATTGATCCTCATAAGCTTTTTTTATCATTGAGGCCTCTATTTTCTTCATTTTTCCTTCAATTTCTCTCTCATGCAAATTTGTGTCTCTTCACCTTCCTTTTCACCTATTTTCTTTTATTTCATAAATAAAATGCCAATTATTGCCACTTTGTCTTTCCCTATGCCTTTTCCATTTTTCATATCCATTATTCAGCACCAATGATACCCATCACTATGTTTTACCCAACATTCAACTTGGAATACAATGTCCCATGACCTTGGTCGTATTTTATTTACATGGAAAATCAACTAGGGGTTATTACATTATACCATTTATGTTTGACTACACCAAGTGCATCTAATTTTGCACAAGTTCATTCAAAGGTAACTTCAATAACTAAGGGATGTTTAGACTCTTGGATGTACATGTTTGACTCGTGCACCTAAGGCATCCCAGTTCATATAAAGGAAACATAGAATGCTTCACCATTTTTTGCATTAATTAGGTAGGAAACATCTAGTATTTCAACCCTATGTAGTTACCCTCCATGCCTATTCCCACTTGAACAATGCACTTACTAACATCCGTGGGCATAAGCCTTACATCCTCCCTCACTAAACTTGTTTCCATCCCAACAATTTCCAACCAACACTTTTCTGAGTGTCCCAAGTTTTTGCTTCTTGAATTTTCATATATTGTCTCCACACTACCACAATGCCACTTTCCCTTCCAAATTATTCTCCTCCTCTTTAGTTTTGTATTTATAATTGAAAAATTACCCATACCTTCATTTCTTATTGGAGTGGGTGGTCCTATGTTTAATTATCCTATCTAATTCTAGCTTTGGTCTATATATGATGAATGTAGGGTGCTCCAAATGGTGCAACTTTGCTAAGATCATCTTCATCAATGTTATAAGGATTTAACTAATTGATATGGAAAACTATATGGTGGACTCTTATGTAGTTTGAAAGCTCCAATTTGTAAGTGACAACCACAATCTTCTTAAGGACCTTGAGTGGTCCTTCAAACCACTTCAACAAAGCACTAAGATGCCACTTGACGACTTCAATTTCTCTCTACCCAACTTAAGTAAAACCATGTCACAAACATGAAACTGTGCCTCTATCATGATCTACCCAATGATTTATCCTTTCTACTACATTTTTCATTTAAACATGAACCATCCCCAATCTATCTTACCATCCCTTCATGAACCCCAAGGATGATGGGTTGTGCAAATAGTAGCTTTGAGAATTGTGTGGGGTGTAAACATTTGTTGTCCATTTTCCAACTCAAATGGATTGTAGCTCATTATAGAACTCTTTTGCGTGTAATAACTAAACTAGGTTTCATCTAAATACTTTGGCTAGTTGGATTGGTTTGCACCAAAAGATTGCCTTATGTAATCATCTAAAAGGTCATTGATATATCTTATCTACCCATATGTTTGTGAATGATAACTTGAACTCATCAACATCTTAGTTCCAACAAGTTTGGACGTATTCTTCCACATCTTGCATTATATGTTCTTAATAGTAACCTTGTTCTATCAATTCCATTGTCATTTGTTGTCCTAGGTGGCTTGCTAAAATTGAATCATGACCCTCCCTCAAGAGTTCCTTCCAAAAGTTAGATGACTTAGGCACATATATGTGATTTCCAGAGTACAAAAATCCATTGTCCATTCAAAACTTCGTTGCTTTTCCTTTCTTCACATATTTTATAGTGTTCAAAGTTATGGGATTTGTTATGACCCTAGAGACAATTCCCGACAATAGAGGAATTAGTACATAGGCATCAAAATATTTGATGTTATCTTTCAAAAATGAATAGGTATTCAATAAATTATTGGTACTAAAATAATACTTAAAAACCATAAAAATCCTTTCTTTCCATCAAATAGGCCAATTTCTCAAAAGTTGCAGACTTAATCAACTTTCAATAGTCATAGAAGAATGAAGGATAAGGATTGTTACCTTAATCAATAAAGAATTCAAGAGACTAGAATCCCAGGAGGAATTGCATGTAACATGAAGACTCCAATGGAAGGTAACTGTGTGTTCTCCAACATTTGAAATCATACTATATTAATTCCATAAAATCGAAAGGTACATTTGAAACAAATTGAATCTCTTGCAAATATTTTAATATGATCTCATTAAAATAAATTATGTTTCAAGGGGAGGCTTGTACACATTCTTGAACATAATAATTTATTTCAAAAATTCTAGAACAAAACTCAGAAGGAACATGCTATAACAGGCTACATTTACACATACGAAGAATATTAACTACAATCAAATTTTAGAAATGGAGTTTATATTGATTTCTTAAAACAATACTCAAGGTTTTCAATACAATATTACATATTTCTCTCCTAAAATGATTGGACCTCCCTTTCCAAGTCCCCTCTCCTCTCATTTTATCAATGCTGGAAATATAACTTCCAATTAGTTATGGAACTACTCTTTAAATTGTTTTAGATTAAAATTAGTTAACCTCTAGACTTTTTAAAATAAAATCCCATTTTCTATCTAATAATAGAAAAAGAACCGATTTTTCCACTCACCCAATGCACTAACTTTGGAATCTCCTATCACTTGTAGGTAAATTAATTACTCCTATTTATTTTATACAAATAATGGTATTAGTCCTCTCTCTTCTTTAGATTCTTGAAATGCCATTATTGATACTCTGGATGGTTGATCAAATTCCACCTAATGCATATGGGGCTTTAAAGAAACAAAGTAGAGGCTTCCATATGAAGGAAATTGGCCATTAATACACCAAACTAATTTGGCATCCTTGATGAAAACACATATAGCTCATATTGTAGTTGATTCAATGGGTTACACATATAATCTCATGTGATTAAACCCCTAGGTAACAAAATTTGTGAATGACTTCTGCTATATTGGTAGCACAACCATGTATTGTTAACCTAGAAGGATTGAACTCGTTACCACTAATTTTACAAATGCTACATATTCGAGTTTATTTTATTAGTGGCTTGACCAGTTCATTGATCTCTTGTTCTATTGTGATCCTCTCATGTCACATCAGGGATATTCCGCACTTCTTGTGTATGTACTTCTTCCATGAAATGTCTATGTTGGTGATAGTGAAGTCTGAGATAACACTTTAGTTAATTCATGAGCGATATGGGTCATTAGAGAACTTTTGAGGTCTAAAATGGGTCTCCTAAGGAAAATGTACAACCAAAATAAACTTTATAAGAACCAATAAGATCAAGAAGATGATGTCAACCATGGGGGATGATTCACCATTTTCGGGGTAAAAAAGTAAAAGGATAAAAAATAATAAAATAATAAAACTACTTTTCAACTTATCTCCCTAAGGTTTTACTCAAATTTCGAGTGGGAGTACTCGTTGGATGCAGACTTTGATTCCTCATCCAAAGAGTTCCCATGTTGCATACTTTTGATGGACCCTACTACACGAAAATGAGAAATGCATGAAAAATCATTATTGCAATCATGTTTTTCATGTATTTCTAATTTTTCATGTAGCAAGGTCCATCGAAAGTATGCAATATGGGTACTCCTAGGATTAGGAATCAAATTCTACATCCAACCATTGTTCGCACTTGAAATTTGAGTAAACGCATAGGGAGATAAGTTGAAAATACAAGTTGAAATTCTTTTTTCCCTCTAAAATTTGATGATGTAATCTAATCTTATTTTATTATTTCCATTATTAATTTATAATTTCCTTAGGAGGCCCATTTTACTCCTCAAAATTCCCCTAATTTGAGTTGCAAGTGGTGTTGCCAAATCTATAGCAACAACTTTAGCTACTTGGAGAAGGGCTGCCTACCAAATTGGCCACTCATTTGAAAACAACAAAATGCAGACTCCCCGCTTTTCTAGTTTTAAAATGAGAGAGCAGGGGCACATTTCATCCCAAATTTCCATTTCAGAGAGCGGTATGGGCTTGAATCCCACTTGGGGTGATCTATTGGGCATGGAGCATGATTATTTAGAGGTCTTTGTTTCAACTAGATGTATACCCCAGGAAGATTGTACACGCCTCAATGCGGGGGGGTGGGGGTGCGGGGGGGAATTGTCCCCCCCGCAGGGGTTCGGGGGGGGGGGGGGGCGATCCCCCCCGGTTGGGGGGTCTGAGGGCCAGTGGTCCCCCGGCAAGGGTTTCGAGGGCAGCGCCCCCGAAGCTAAAAACAGATGTAAAATTGCCTTATAAAAGTATAGTAATTTGTAGGCAATCTGGGCCGTTCATTAGGCGGATCATGTGACGGTAAAACTTATGTTTAGTTTAGGGTTTGTTTTCCCTAGAAGGCAACCCCTCTCTTTGTACGAGGGTATTGTATTGAGTCTGTGTAATAGATGTGTATTCTCAGAGCGAGAAACATAGAGGTGAGATTGTGAGAGAAAACAGAGGATATTACAGTGAATCTGTTGTAGGTTGTGTCTCTTCATTTTTTTGGATAATAGAAATGAAGGACTGGCTATTCGGGGTGGACGTAGCCCAAACTGGGTGAACCACGTATATCTGTGTCTCTCTGGTTTTATGTGTTTGTGTTTTTCTTCATATTATATGTCTTGCATTTCTCTGTCATATATAATATTTTTCTAACATGATCTGCATTTTGTATGGTCCATTATATCTCTAGTGCTTTGTTATCACGAAAATTATCACCATTGGTTAATTTTGGAAAATAACCACTCCAATTTTTTTTATCTTTGTAAACCTTATCTTGAGCAACATATTCTTGTTCTTCATTACCACACGGGCTACGCTCATTAAAATTAACAGAAAGCGATACCTTCCAATCTTAGTCATCCTTAATTCAACATGATCAACTGGAAAAGACTACCAATTTTCAATAATAGAAAAGTAAGAGACAACAACCCAATATGTTATCGCATTGATTCATATTTTATCATTTGTATCGCATCAAAATAGTAGATTTGTTGTGCTAATAGTTAGTGATTTAATTCTACATGATTCTCACACTTATTAGTCAAGTGGCCTCCTCATTTGATGAACACTGACCGTGTACTATGCACAACCAATAACCAATGAGTGTAACCATATAGGATCCACCAAATATAGTAGATTCCACTATCATTTTCATAAGATATCATGATAGATCTAAATCATTTTTATTCAACTTGAACAAATCTACAAATGTATGACAATTATGTTCTTTCCCAACGCCTCCAAGTCATTCTTATATTTTTATGCTCTAGGATTCCATCACCACTCTGGTACTTCACATCTCCAATAAAGACAATGCAACACATCATGTGGTAATTGGAGAATAGGATACTCATGGAAACCTTCCCACAAACATTTGGATGTTTGTCATTATGTTCCACCAATGATTTTTTATGAGCTAGTCTTTAGCTATCCATGGAATAATGGAAAGACTCAAGTCTAGGAACCTCAATCTAAATGCAATTTTGTTTACAAGAAGATCCTTGTGTGATCCCTCTTGGATATTTTCTTGTGATTTTGTGAAAAATTTCCCTTGACTTCCCATGGGCACTAACAACCCATCTTCCTCTAAGGTTGAAAGTTGTGCCTTCCTACTTAAGGTATATGTTACTATATTCAACTTTCTCTGTTGATACTCAACTTCCATGTCAAACTTTCCCAAGAAGTCTTACCACCATGCTTTCTTAAGTGACAACTTGAATTAGGTGGAAAAATAACTTGTTTCCACATTTTTAGTATTCACAATGAATGGTTTGCCTAACAGATTGTGCCTCCATGCTTTTAGGCAATGCAAAAGTATGGTCATCTCTTTCTCATGGATGCGGTACCTTTGGCCATGATCCTATAGGTTTGTGATCTCATAAGCCCCTAGATGACCCTCCCATGATAAAACTCCTATAGAAAAATTTGAAGCATCTGTACGTATGCACTTCAAATGACTTCTTAAATCCCAATAACTTCAACATAGTTGCTAACACATGTTTGTACTTCAATTCGAAGAATGATGCCTATCACTTCTCCATTAAATTTTGTGGTTAAATATTCTTGAAAAAATCACTAAGTGGTGCAAAAATGTTAGAGTAACATTCAACAAATAAATGGTAGTAGTTATCCAAACGAAGGAAACTCCTTACCTTGTGAACTATTCTTATTTTTCACCAATCCTCATTTTCCCCTTATCTATAGAGGATTCATGCAATTGCATCCTTATCTAATCCAATTTCCCAAGAATTGAATTTCATTCTACTAAAAGATACACTTGGAATTATTCAAGTACAACTAATTTTGGCTAAGTATCTCAAATAATTTTTCTAGATGCCTCTTAGGGTCTTACATGTTCTTATTGAACACCACAATGTCATATAGGTAGACAACCACTATGGTTTCCAAGAAGGGTATGAAAACATCATTCATTAAGGTGAAAAATGTAGTTTTTTCACAACCCAAATGAAGTAATAAGAAATCCAAAACTATCATACCCTATCCCAATGGTTGTCTGAAGCTCATATTCATCTACAATCCTTGGTAGTATCCTTGCATCAAGTCCAACTTTGAGAAAACCTTGGACTTCCTCAATTCATCAATGAAATATGTTTCCAAAAGTAATGGGTCCCAATTTTTGATGATATTCTCATTCAATGCATAATATTCCAAGAACAACCTCAATTTTTGTTGTGTCCTTCTTCTGGAAGAGGACTTTTCCACCATATGGGGATCTAGAAGGCCTAATGAATTGATCTTAAATGATCATAAACTAAAAAATAATGTAGAACTGATTAACCATTAATGATTTGAATGATAACTGAAAGCACAAAAATTGAGGCAAACTAGTTGAGAAGAACACTTTATGACAACTCTTTAAACACAAGAAAGATGTATAATAGAAGTGAAAATAGTAAAAGCACAGTGATACCAAACAACAAGATTGATGACAGAGTTCATCCCTAATGGACTATGTCTCCAAGTTCGCTTTCAAGATAGGCGACCGTTTTTATTAGGAATGAGAAGAAGTTGTTGATTACACAGATAAAAGACCAGACTGAATGTACACACATGCACTTCTAATCACTGTCATCAGATAGCCCTCTGAACCAGCTTTCAAATGTTGCTTACAGTTTCCAAAACCAACCCCGGATGCTCCCGAAACTCTGAAAACAAAATTGCCTATGTCCTCCAGAATCTACATACAAAAGTAAAAAACCACTCCTCTTTTCCTCCATGGGCAAAACTGCCTCTTATAGGCCTGTGGATACATAAAAACCTCCTCTGATTGCATTTGAGGTGAATTTGGTTAGGTTTTGGATATGGTTTAACTTCGGTCTCGTAGGAATTAGACACCTAGGGCTAGCACCATGGTGGCCTAATTAATTCCAACAATAAAATTGTTTTAAAACCCAAAATAAACAATATCATACCCCAAAACCGCAAACAGTTGGCTGACCGGGCAGAGGGTTGTAATCGTTGCATGTGAGCACTGGCAGTCTAACCACCAGATGCCACCATGTGTTTTTTCCCCGGCGGCTATGGCGGTGGTTGCGCTAATAGTTTGCATGTGCCCACATTCTTCCTTACCATCGTGGCTTACCCTGGCAGCTTTCCTCCAACGCAGTTGCAATTACGATGGTTAACTCCGACCGTTACAACACAACATTCACATGTTAACTTTCTGACACAGTGTAGGCTGCGGTTAGGTGATTTTTAAATGAGGGCTTAGCTTTGACGGTCTTCCTAACCCTGTCTCATGAGCTCCAACGCGGTTAGGATACTCGCGATTAGAGGTGACGGTTAACTATGTTTTTTAATTGTTTTACAATGTTTGCAATGTAATACATTAGGCTGAGAGTGTATTATACATAGGTTGAGGGTTTTAGACTTAGGATTATTGCAATAGGTTTGGAACATAGGATTAATACATGTTTCTTAGGTTTTTTGAATGTGTATTAATGTTTTAGGTTATGGTTAGGATATGTGTAATACCTGATTTTGATTAGGGTAGGTCTAGGACTTTAACAACATTTTGTCCTAAAAAACCCTTTTACAACAATTGTCACAAGGTGACATTTTGAGACGTTTGTCACATGATGACAATAAACCACATGCCTATCGTCGACAAATGATGATATCGATCCTTTTCCACGACGACACCCATGTCAACACAAATTCTGGAGTCGAATGACAAGACATGTGCCGTCAACCAATCCTGGTAGAATTTTTTATGAACATAAGTCAACAGCTAGGCACAAACCATATCAATTGAACACCATGAACACTATGAACATTACCTGAACAACCTAATCCATGACCAACACTATCAATCTGTCGAAGCTGAACTAAAGCGACAATGACACTGAACACTGATGACAACACTTGAACACCTGTGCAAATGAATCAACAGAATCCTCCTGGATCATTCCCCTCCACTTGAAAGCTTTCGGACCGCAAAAGTTTGACTAAACAATTAGTCGCTGAGGATAGAACTCCCTCTCTTTCCACCTTGACTTGATGGTGTACCAATACATTCGATCAATCACCTGAAACTGATGACCCTGATGATGCTAACCATGGCACATTTTAAATCGGTGACCTGTTTCATCCATCTACAGTATGCACAACTTGCGACGATGGGCAAAAAACCTGTTATCAACATGGCAATTGAATTATTTCCACGAAGAATCATGAGTTAGTGACTCACAATCTTTGCAAACAGTATCTACTAGATGTTATTTTATACCATCAACATGTATAAACAATCTATTTTATGGAATGATAGAGACAATCAAAGATATACTTGACATCAAACCAGCTACTTGAATTGACATACTTTCTTGCTTCCTGTTTATTAGGTGAACTTGCTGCACTGAACCTATCCAACTGTAAGGTGAAATTTGTTGCAACTTAGTTTGTCTTTGAAAGTATTGAATTAGCTATTGATTTGTTTGAGTCACTTTTCCCTCATTTATTACATGATGTTCCCATTGATTAGCACTTTCCTCTGATGCGTAAATTCCCATTACACACTTTGACACTACTTTAGAAAAGGCTTTGATATGAAAAAAAATAGGTTTCCCCTCAACTTGAGAAGAGGCTTCCAAACTATTCGAGACATGCCATGGCAACAAAATATAAGAGAAATTGAACACTGACTTTCCCCAATACTAACTTGCACCCCTGATTAGAATCACATCTACCATTCCCTGCAATACACTGCTGATGATGATAGTTTCTAGAATTCAGTTGAATAAATGAGTTGAGCATCATTCTGTTTTTAAGAAGATGTTCATAGGACATCAAATTTATCTCATGTTTCTTATCATGTCTATGAATAGGATTTCTTGGAAAATAATTAACCACCTTGACCAATTGATCTATGAATTGAATATCGCATCTCGAACAATCATCCTTATGTTGTTCCTTAATAAACATGAGTACATATTTACTTGAACTTATAAACTGCTTAACTTGATTTGTAACAATTGAATCCAAGTTTGTTTTGACTTTATGTGCCCTAACAATAAATTCAACCCCTTCTTTCTTTAGGTGATATTTATGTTCTCTTCAGTAAAACACTACATCTTGATCATAAAGATAATGACTTCGTAAGACAACTCCACATATGTCTACTGGGACGACATTTAACTCCACTTCATCAATGTATTTAGATGTAATTGCAAATTTAAACTGACACTGCTTTGTGACATGTATCCAAGTTGATTTATTAATCCAACCTAATGGGTATGGTCTTGGATGATTCTATGTCTCCAATCCCAATTGATTAACTATATGTTCATATATTAAATTTCTTTCAATCCATTGTCAATCATTGTGTCAATCCTTGTATGCCTAGAAGTTATCCTTATGTGGAAGAGTTCAACCCTTTTATCCTCATGTGAAGGATTTATGTTTGAATAAGATGCAATATTTTTCGAACTTGAACTAGTATCAAAAGTTTTACCTGTCGTAACCATGGTGGTTATCCTCCTTTCATCACCTGAATTTGAACCTAGATATTGTTGGACTACTGCAATGGCTTTCTTTTCATCCTTCTCCTTAATGAACTTTTTGGGCTTAAGTTTTGGATGAAGTTTCTAGCACTCCGATTCATCATGACCAATTCTCTGGCAATGAGAACAAGTAGGTCTTTCCTTCTGAACGATCGCTGATTTCTTTCTCTTCGAATTGTTCTTTCCCTTACTGTCACTGGAATCTTTGGTTTCCAACTCTTTGGATGATTGCGATGAAAACTTGATTGGTTTGCCACCTGATTCAATATGTATGGCCTGAATACACACCTCATCAAAATCATCAGGAATAAAAATGAATAAAGTATGCTGCAAATATGAATGTAAACTGTCGATGTATTTTAACAAAGTTTGTGTCCAATGAAATACCAAGCGCCAATGCTTTCTTTCTGAACTCTTGAGTAAACTCTTGAACACTATACCATTTACCTTGCCTCAGATGCTACCAATCAATAATAGCTTGCTGCATGTATCCTAAAGGATAGAACTATTTCCTAAGAGCTTCTAAAAACTTAGACCATGACGAGATGACCTTTCCTTTACGCTTTACATCTATTTGAGTTTTAATTTCCCACTAGATTAAATTTGTTCCCCCCATTCTAAGTGTAACTAACTGAATTTTAGTTTTATCACTAGAAATTTTATGAATGTGACAATACACTTCTAACTGCTTTATCAAGTTATCTAACTTTTCAGGATTCATTTCGCCATCATAAACAGGTAACTCAAATTTAACATTAAGTTTCAAAAGAGATGTTTTCTTAGTTTTCTTTTCCGTTTTAGGTTCTGCACTGGAATAAGAAGAAGAAGAAGAGGATGATGGAGATGATGGAGGTGAAGGTGGTTTATCAGCCTTCCCTTTACCTTTGTCCTTCTTTGATGATTTTGAAGAAGAAGATGCATCTCTCGCCTTCTTGTCTTCATACAATTCTCCCAACATCTGCTCCATGGTTAAGAATGCCTACTAAAACTTTTCTTCACTCATCTTAGTTTCAATTTTTTCACCTGCATCAGGTCCTAACATGGTCAATTTCTAATCAACTCGTCACTTTCCAATCTCTGGACCGATCTGCTCAAGGATTCCTTCTCCTCGTTGCGACTTTGACCTGGTTAACATTCAATGGCACATTCTACAAATGCAACCTACTCTGATACCAAATTATATGATCTAAAATGATCATAAAATAAAAAGTGATGTAGAATTGATTAACCATTAATGATATGAATGATAACTGAAAGCATGGAAATCGAGGCAAACTGCTTGAGCAGAACACTTTACGACAGCTATTTAAACACAAGAAAGATGCATAACATAAGTGCAAATAGTAAAAACACAATGATACTAGACAACAATATTGATGACAGAGTTTGTCCCTGATGGACTACGTCTCTGGGTCTGCTTTCAAGGTGGGCGAACATTTTTATTAGGAATGAGAAGAAGAAGTTGATTACACAGAGAAAAGACCAGACTGAATGTGCACGCAAGCACTTTTGATCACTATCATTAGATAGCCCTCTGTACCAGATTTCAAACACTAATGGTTTCCAAAACTGACGCCAGATGCTCCAGAAACTCTTAAAACAAAATTGCCTATGTCCTCCAGAATCTGCATACAAAAGTAAAAAACCACTCCTCTTTTCCTCCATGGGAAAAACTACCTCTTATAGGTCTATGGATACATAAAAACCTTCTCTAACTTCATTTGAGGTGAATTTGGTTAGGTTTTGGATATGGTTTAACTTCGTTCTTGTAGGCATTAGACACCTAGGGCTAGCACCATGGTGGCCGAATTAATTCCAACAATAAAATTGTTTTAAAACCCAAAATAAACCATATCATACCCTGAAACTACAAACAATTGGCTAACCGGGCAGAGGGTTGTAACCACTGCATGGGAGTGCTGGCGGTCTAACTACCAGATGCCACCATGTGTTTTCCCCCTGATGGTTATGGCAGTGGTTGCGATAACAGTTTGCATGTGCCCACATTCTTCTTGACCATTGCAGCTTACCCTAACAGCTTTCTTCCGACGCAGTTGTGGTTACGATGGTTAACTCTGATGGTTACAACACATCATTCACATGTTAACTTTCCGACACAGTGTAGGCTACGGTTAGGATATTGTTAACTGAGGGCTTAGCTTCGACGGTCTTCCTAACCCTATCACATGAGCTCCACCGTGGTTAGGCTACCTGCGGTAAGAGGTGATGGTTAACTATGTTTTTTAATTATTTTACAATGTTTGCAATGTAATACATTAGGCCGAGAGTGTATTATACATAGGGTTGAGGGTTTTAGACTTAGGATTATTGCAATAGGTTTGGAACATAGGATTAATACATGTTTCTTATGTTTTTTTTGAATGTGTATTAATGTTTTATGTTATGGTTAGGATATGTGTAATACCTGAATTTGATTAGCGTTTTAGGTCTAGGACTTTAACAACATTTTGTCCTAAAAAACCCTTTTACAACAATTGTCACAAGGTGACATTTTGAGATGTTTGTCACATGACGACATTAAACCACATGCCTATCATCAACAAACGACGATATCTATCCTTTTCCATGACGACACCCATGTCGACACTAATCCCGCGAGTTGAACAATAAGACACATGTCATCGACCAATCCTAGCAGAATTGTCGATGAACATAAGTCAACATCCATGTACAACCCATATCAACTGAATGCTGTGAACACTATGAACATTACCTGAATGACCTGATCCACAACCAGCATTGTCGATCTGTCGAAGCTAAACTGAAGCGACGACAACACTGATCACTGATGACAACACTTGAACACCTGTGCAATGAATCAATGGAATCCTCTGAGATCATTAATCCATCATCAATGATTCCAATTAAGTGCCATCTCAAATCTTCCAAGATGGTGTAATACCCACCTCCCACACTTACCCAAGCTTACTGGTCCACCGAGGTAAATATGTGACAAAGAGTTACTATGATGTGATTCAAATCCCTAAGTACAGTTAAGGAAGTGGAACCAATGAACCAACACTTTACAGACCTCCCTCAGGTGCTACAGGACCCCCAGGAGCTAACCAACCACTCCAAGTGCCCAACCCCTGAGTTAACTTAGCTTTTCACTGACCTAGGCTCTCAGTCACTCCCATGACAAGGCAAGCGAGTGGCTAATACCCTTCAGTCGCTCCCATAGGCCTACATCATAGTGACTGTAGCGTTTTTCACTCAATTTTGTGTCAGTGGCCCCGAGATCTGAGCCACTTTTTAGCGCTAGGACTTATGCCTCTACCCATAACTTAATGAAACTCACAAAGATGATAAATAATAAAGATACAGGGCCTCTAAAGAATAACTTGAACAAGGACCTAACCTAAATCATCCTAACCATGACAAAATTTTCTTCAAACACATCAAGAACATGTAATGTGCAGGCCATAAATACACATATGAACATAGGGGCCTCATACTTATCTGAGATTTGTCAAGAAGGTTTGATGCCCTCTCACAATAGCTACATTATCATCTATTAGGTCATACATTCATTAACAATTCATTTACTAATCAAAACATGATGAGAGCCATAACTCAAGTCTGTTATTAACCATGCTTATAACCAGCATATAACCAGAATAATAGCAATGATAAAAAAACCATCAAAGCTGCATAATATCAAGTACGTTTACTCATGAGATACAAGGGAAAAGATCTCTTAATATCATATGCAAAATCCAACCAAGTCATGGACTTCCAGGTGCCACCCGACCATAGATTGGACTGAACCAAATATTTCTTTCAGCCAATCACCCCCATGCCATATTCCAAGCATGAATGTGTGACTCACAACAAAGCCAACCCGGGCTTCTTAGGCTTTACTGTCTATCCACTCATTACTAGCCAAGGGATTCTTAGGCCCCAAACCCTCATCTATACAACCAGGCTTTACCGTGTATTCTGCCATTACCAGTCAAGGGATTCCTATGCCCAAACAAAGAAACATACACTATAGGCTTTACCGTAATCGCTCCATATACTAGTCAAGGGATCACTGGGCCCTACACAAGCATGTATGCCTCCAGATCTCTCCACCTAAACTATGAGGAATTTTCGCATCTCCACTTGTATGCTTTACCATGTATCTCTCCATTTACCGATCAAGGGATTCATAGGCATTTGGGAATTTTCCTGAGATCACCCCACTTAGTTTTGAAACCATTCGACAATCCAACTCAACCAAGTAAAAGAACCCCTTCACACCATGGTTATCTGGAAATGGCAAGGTAAGGCTGGAACCACTGTCACACCTGAAAAGACCCATGCCAATGACAACAAGAGAACCACAATACACACATGCATGTACCATGCATGCCAAAACTAGCAAGGAAATCATAAATGCAACTCGATACCTGCAAGTAATCCCATTGTAGTTGCTTGATCCAACTCTTCCTTGCTTGATCTTTTCTTCCCATTACTTCCTTATTCTTCCTTTTCCTTCCTTTTTCTAATGCTAGAGTGCTCCAATAATGTTCTAAGTGTGCAAGTGTGTGAGAGAGTAGAGAGAATAGAAAGAGAGCTCCAAAACTGAAGTAACAAAAGCCTAACCATCCAAAAGCCGTGAATTGATCCTCAGAATCCTTTTTATTAATGAGGCCTCTATTTTCTTCATTTTTACTCTATTTTCCTTCAATTTTCTCCTCACATACAACCTATGACATTTCACCTTCCTTTTCTCCTATTTTTCCTTATTCCATAAATAAAATGCCAATTAATGCCTCTTTCCTTTCCAAAACCTTTGTTATTGTATTTGCCAATTTCCTTAGCCATAATAAACCAAATGAACAACCACTAGGATTTTTTGTCCAACACTCATCTTGGAATATGTGTCCCATTACCATGGTCTTGTTTTTCCTTTATTAAATTTATTACATGAAATTTTAACCCAGGGTTGTTATAAATGGGTCCAAAAATGCAATAGGGAGCTCGAGCAAGAGGTTGAAAACTCAATTCAAGTTCAATATGATGGTCAACTATGTGCTTAGGTTGTATATTTAAGTAAAGAACTAGGCATCTAATTTGCATACATGTCCAACACATTGGCAAGTGCTAGTGAAATGAGCATCCCCACTCTAGCCTCATCCACTTATCCAATAACTTATAAGATTTAAACCTTATAGTAATGCAATGCACGTACATATATTCTTAATAAACAAGAAAGTAAAACAATGACAATTACACATTACTTAGAAATGTACCATATAAATCCAAACTAGGAAAACTAACAAACTATTTATAGTTTCACCTCTAATTTTTATCTTCAATCAAATTCATTATTTATAGTACAATATATATGAGACTAAATTATCCAAAATTTTCAATTCACTAACTCGAAGTATATTACAATCATAATTCCTTAATTATAATTATAAAGCCATTGATTAAACGACATGCGCTACAAAATCACCGAAAGAAAAAATAGATGCAAAAAACCACCCAATCCTTTTATAAGAAATCCACCCCCTTGTCACCCATTGGCTACGTTCGTCACACATAATCATGCATAGGTAGTTATGCAAAGAATATAACACACGCTCAACATAACTACTATAAGAATTTAATACTCTTGGTGCTTGGAAATCATGTTCATGCTCAATGCAGATACAATCTATACCTTTCAATATAGCTTCATTGACATTATGCACACAATGCAATCCTTCCATCCAAAAATCATCACCTACTTATTTGCGAATGGTGTGAGAACCAACTACATTCTTCTTACAATTTTTTGCCAAAGAATGACTTCAAATTTTGCATTTATAACATTATAAATTCTACACATCCCTTCCATTCATCCAATTGTATGTGAACTACAGATGAAACCCTAGTTGTTCTATTATGCCTTAAAATTGACTACCCTCACATGCAACCCCAATTTTTGTCTTATGCGTTAAAATTGACCACCCTCACTAAGGCATTGCTTGATCTAACTCTAAATCTAAGTTCACTTTCTCCTTATTCAAGAAATTGTGCAAGCCATTAGAATCCACCAATGATGTATTTTCCTTCCATTAATGATCAAATCAACATAATAGATCTATTGAGATTTTTCATTTTGTTTTCAACCAAGGCAACTATCCACTCCAAAGACACCTCCAAAAAGGGATTCTCACTTCCATGTTTTGTAAAATCTTGTTTTTCATAACATATTAAAGGAAATGAACTATAATACGGAGAAATAAGAGTTTTACCTCTACATGAAGAGATATGTCAATGGGTACCATGCAATTCCATCTTCAAAAGGTATGTGGGGAACGATTAGGTCCATTTGCACTTAAACACAAGATACTTCAAAGTGCATCTTCTATGATGGTTGTGTGAATCTTAACTTAAATGCACTCTAAGGTGCAGCAAGAGACCTATCTAAGTTTCTCCTCAATCGACTATGCCATGTAACAACTTAGTATCATCATTTCCCTTTATCTGACAACAACCACCCATAATGAATAACATAATCTCCATATTAAATGTGCCAACCTCTCCAATAATGATCAATTAGTGCATTAAAAACCTTTTCAGTTGTTCCCAAGAAAGGAGTGTTTCATTCAAAGTCCTAAGTCTCCTCCAAATATACCCCT
Source organism: Pinus tabuliformis (assembly GCA_031772625.1). Taxonomy (NCBI): domain Eukaryota; kingdom Viridiplantae; phylum Streptophyta; class Pinopsida; order Pinales; family Pinaceae; genus Pinus; species Pinus tabuliformis. The sequence goes on from CM062819.1 coordinate 592,405,818, forward strand.
CAAAGTGTGAAAAAATACCAAGTGAAGTAGGGTTCTCAAGCAACTTACCTTAATATGTATAAAAAAATTAAATTAACCATTGAATGGTTAAATCAACCTCAACAGGTATGCATAAATTTAAATTCTCCAATAAAAACAATATTCCAACTTTTTAATAGTCATCATCTAATTAATTCAACATAAACATGTGTGCTAATAGGGGGTGCACTCTAATAAGTGTTTTTCCATGCAACATAATTTTTTCTCCAGGAAAATCATCATGCCCACTGCGTCCCCCTCTTGACCCTCCCCCAACACCCAACATCTAACTCAAACTTAGGAAAAAGTACATCAACATGCTACTAATGTCATCAAACATATTACCCCCAAGGGTTAGCTCAATTGTTTGAGTTCCAATCTTTAAAATCTCCTTGCTAATGGGAGGTCACAAGGTCAATTCTCTTCGAGGCTCTTGGGGTTAGGTTATGTTAATGAGTTGATGGGAAGTGATCCCTTTGGGTAGATCTTCCTAGATAATTATCGTGGATGTAGCAACCACTGTTCTCCGGTTTCCGTGAACCACATTGAAAAAAACATCATCAAATATATTTCTACCTATGTGATATCCAATAAATGTTACAACAAGGAAATCTAAACAAGGAAACATGCACTAACACAACATGCATCATTCAACCACACATCAATATCATAAGAGAAGGAAACAATAGAAAATGTCAATCCATACAACCTTCAAGTATGTTCCCACCACACTTCCAACAGAAGAGGATAATGCAGAACAATCCCCCTAGTAACACAAATAATACAACATCACCATATAAAAGTATGCATGAAGTTGCAACAACATTATAAAACATCTACCTCCTAACATCATCCTCTAATCCCTTGGGAGATACGACCATCATCGAAGAACATGATGTAGCACATCCAAGATAAGCATAAACAAATATTGCACCATGATCAGATAAATTCTCCATAATTATCAAAAGTGTAATTCAGGGGAGATCATCGTGGAAAAAACATGTGAGAATATGACCAAAATAGTGACCATCATCATCCAATCAATAAAAAATAAAGACTCCTCCAACTAAAGATATCAATCAAATCTTCCAATTCCATGAAGAGAAAGGGCTCCATGATTATGCATCTTGAAGAACATACAATACTTTAAGAGATACAAGCATCAATTCCAAAAAATGTGATGGAAATCACAAAGTAGAACATCATAAACTACGAGGTCTAATGCATTGGTAATATATCATTAGAAAGACCAACACTTCAATGATTTCCATTTTTTCTTAGAGTGAGTCTACTCAAAAGTATGTGTAATGGGTACTCATTGCATGTGGAATTTAATTCTACATCCGATGAGTCCCTACACTTGACATTTGAGAAAACCTATAAGGAGATAAATCGAAAATACTGTTGAAAAAAGTAGTTTTCTTATTTTCCCTCAAAAAATATTTACCATGGGGATGACATCATCATCTTGAATCATGTTGGTTCTTAAAGAAAATTTTGATAGTACATTTTTTGTTTTGAGGCCCATTTTGGACCTCGAAATTCACCTAATATTTAAGAGTTTTAGGGAAGTCACCAAATGCACAAACAAGTTAGGTCCTCCTACATGACATAGGTGCTCACTAGTAAGAAGCACCACACATAAATGGCCTTTTTAGGCTCAACCAATGATTTCAATATTTGTTGAATATAGGAAAACCATATAAACAAATTTCATTGTACCCCTCAAGTCTTATTGAGTATTAAATTTTACTATAATAGTAGAGCTACGCTAATTCATTTATTTAAAGGCCTATATTTCACAAAGGACTTTCACAAGCCCAATATTTCTATTGAATATTAGATGTGGTATCATTTAACTTAAATAACAAACAATTGAGGATTAGAGTTTGATTCATCTCAAAATAAAAACAATTAGATTATTTAAATGGAAGGATTTCTTTGTAGGTCCATGAAAACCAATTCTTCGAGTCTCAAATGAGAAGATATCTTGAATAGTGCTAATTCCTTTACTAAAAGAGTGCATAGCCATAAAGGTTTCATGAAACTAATAGTATTGGCTAAAGTTTTCTTTTCGTTATCTCCATCATGTGGCATTGACTTACCTCAATGAAAATAGCTTGACCTACTTGCACTCACTACAACTAGACTATGCCTCTTCATGTAAGATATATGTATAAATTCACCTTAAGATATAGTATTTTAGATGCAAAAATAAGTCCAACACATCCATATTCATCCAACAATAGGCACACATTTAATCATAGCCTTCAAACATCCCAACAATGCAACTTAGCTAACAGAAAGAAAAGTAAGGAACATAACATTCATACAACTACAAAAACCATAATATTATAGTATACGTGGAACCTTAGGTAGATGCATTATCTTTATTTATATGAATAATGTTACAATGTACAATAGATAAGTGTGGCCAACTAATTGCAGCTCATTTAAAGGATACAATTGCATAAGGCATAACTACTTGCAAGAATCATCAATCCAATCACTAATGCAACTACAAGCTTGTTTCTATAGATCTAGTCATCTTCTTCTTCTTCTTCTCACTTAGCGAATGTAATTTTTCCTACCATTCCTAAGCTTGAACTTGGCACAAAATATAAAGCTCCTTCCACTAGAATGAATGGCCACATCTTCTATGCCTAATCACTTTTGAGGTGACATCCTTTTATATGAGGCTTTCCCTTCACTTGCAATCCCCTTCACTCTAAGGTGGACCTAAGTGTCATTCATCAACTTTACTTCCTTTGGTTTTTTGTCTACCAACTATCCACATCCAATAAGTGTTCCCAAATGCATTCATCAGTGCATCTAATAATCCCTAAGAGTGTTCCACTATGCCCAAGTACATCACAAGGTAACTCTAATGGCTCCGGTATATTTATCCCCTTAGGTACACATGCTTGAATAATGAATCCAATGCCTCTGAAATCATATAAAGGAAACATGTAATGGTTCATCACTACATTCATTGATTGAGTAGGCAATGTTTGGCACTATAATGTTCTATGGTAACCATTCACGCCCACTGAAATAGACACTTGGAAAATTAACATGACATCAGAGCGTTCAACAATATTTGTGAAGGAAGCTCACTGGATAGGGGTTTCAAACAACAACATTTTGTTTTGTTTCTACAACAAAATTTTTATTTTGTGGCAAGGATTTTGTGGTTGAAATGGATCTGGTGAGATTGCATCGTCTAGTTTGATTTTCAAGAAAAATTGGAGGGGGATGAAAACTTCAATCAATGGAAGGATAAGACCATGTTGTACTATGAAACAACTGCCACATTTATATATAGTAATAGCTAATATTAGACATATAAATGGGAACCCTTTTTAAATGTTTAGTCCTTAAAACATAAATCCTAACTCTAAGAAATTGCCTTGAAAACTCTTAGAACAACCCAAGTTTAGGATCCTCATCGCAAATTGCAAATCACATTTTTCCCATGTGATGATCATAAACACCTTAAATAAATTGCGATATGCGATCAAACCTCCCGCTGTGACATACTGATCAAAATGCATTAAGAATTCATAATTGCATTTCGCAGGAGTTGCAAGTAAATAAGATATGCCACTATGTCATCCGTTAACGATTTGCAAAATGTGATATTGTGATATTCACAATCGCATTTCGCATTATAAGCAGGCAACACTATATAACATCATTTTAAAAACTACAATGCGTGAATAAAGCAACAAGCGTGGGAAGTAACTGTGTTTTAATAAAATAATGAATGGATTGACAGGGTAATTAATGTTTAGTGGCCCGAGGTGAGATAATGATTTTCCAAGTTATGGCTAGTTAATGTTGAGTATCTCATTTGAAATCTTCCCACGATTCAAAGTGATTTCACAAAGCTTTCAGCCTTAATTGCCCAATATCTTTTGCGCTAATATATCTCATCCATTTCAGGCAAGCTACAAAAGACATGTCATTGCAGAAGGTGATGCAATAATAGAAAAAGTAGAGCATTACAGAGTACGAGCTATCAGAAATTTCTCCTATATTATCTGATACGGTCTGTAGCACTAATGGGGGAGCAACAACTTGGGAGGATATAGACAATAGGCTTGAGGATGAGCATCCCAAGATTACTGTCACAAAAGTGACAACAGACTCAATAAAACCTCCGGGACTCAAATTCAACGATGTTGCCTATTCTTTCCTTCACAGAAGAGGAGCGAGAGCAAAAATCCTCCCATACATTGATATGATTAGGTGGGTGGTGGAAAACCTCACTATTGAAGATAAGTAATTTAGGAACTTGAGAATGGAATTCATGGGGTCACTCAAAGCAGAAGACTTGAAGCAAATGTACCATATACCTGACCCTTAGGATATATATGATAAAACATATGCGACCAACTTCGCCAAGAAGAACGAAGAACCTTTCAAGATGATCCAGGGCTGGAGGGTACTGGAGAACAAGTTCAAATTTGATAAAATGGGTATGTATTCTATGGCCTCTTTGGAAAACCCCTACAACTATGCAGCTGCTATGTTATGTAGACTATACAGGTTACCTAATAATGCTAAGTTTTCCATATAATGGATTCTTTTTATTGATGCCTGTGTCAATTCCCACATTATAAATTGGGGCACCATCCTATTTGATAACCTAGCCACTGTCATCACCGAATATCGACATAAGAGATCCTCCTCTCCAGAGAACCTTCCTCCATTCTATTTCAGTGCCTACATAATAGGTGCCATCTGTTTCTGCACTAAATTTCTAATCGTAGGTTGGAAATGGACTTTGCAGGACCCCTACCCTATCCATATCACGCATAAGCAAATTTGGGAATCCCATTATATACCCCATTTCTATCAAATATGCCATGTTGTTATTTTTCCATTACATCAATTAATTTTCAATAAGAAAACCCCCAGGTTTTCTAAAGAAGCCGCTACAAACCTTCTTGCAGTTGGAAAATATTTTGTTGAAAAATGGTTCACATACATTAGGGTTTTTGGTAGTACAATAGAACCACATGTCCTCCCTTTGTATGTATATAATAAATTTTTGGCAAGATAAATAGCCCACCAGACCGTGGGAAAAGGCTTGACCAAAGTCCTGAAAGAAAACAAAAAGTTATTATGGCCATGTTTTCCTATTAGGTGTGGTTCCTTTGCATTAACAAATTTTGACCATGCAATAAAGGAGTTGGTAAGCTTGGAAAGCCTCAAGCTCCATACTTTGCCCAAAAGGCAATTTGATCTAGACAAGATAGCATATAAAATCACTACCTGCAATAAAGATCAAGCCTTATAACCATGAGGTTAATGATTTTGAAGACCTTTTAGAGTCGCCTCAATCCTTTGAACAATCATTCGAATGGGTAAGGAAAAATCCGAGTCCTGAAGATTTTGAAAGCTTTCGAGATTCATAAACAAAAGACTCGAGGTAATCCCACTGCATTTGTTAAAAATCGAGGACAAACCTACGCCCAGTGTGACTATCAATGGCAAAGGACCTGATTCCCGCATAGAGTCTCAAGTAGATACAAGGAAAGCACTGGATACAAGGAAGGCCCAAGACACCGAGAATACAATAGAATCTAGCAGGAAGTTAGCTGAAAAGAAGGATATGAGTACCCCACCCAAAGATATTGGTTTAGAGATCAAAAGCAGCAATTTGGAGCAGGAGTGGGATCAATTCAATAAGAAACTGCAAGACACTCCCAAGGCAACAGATACCTAGGAAACTATGGAGTATTAAACTCCTCTGCATGTTTAGAAAAATATAGAGTCTGAACCAATGGATGAGCAAGCGACAATGTCTTAGCAGACAAAAATCATCCCCGCTCTTCCCACATTGGAAATTGTTTTGAAGGTGACTGAAATCCATCCTCTTGATGTGTTCTACAGCCCACTGCACAAGGCTGTAGTAAGGAGATAGAGGAAAAGGAGAAGGATAGAAACACCTGACCTCCCACCTGGGAATGAGCAGATGAACATAGTTTGGAAGGACATCCCTTCAAACCCAACTGAAAACTTGACTACATTGTCACAATTTACAGGAGCGTATGCAACTGCCACCATGGAAAAAGCTGTAAAGATATCTTTTTTGTTGAAGGAAAAGGAAGAAAAGATTGCACAGCTCAAGCAGCAACTCGAAACAGAGAAGGAAAGTGTGAATAGGTAGGATGTTGAGCAGCTGGCCCAATTGCAGCAGAGCATGGAGGTGTTGAATATAAGCCACAAAGTAGACATATCAGCCAAAAGTATGTAACTTGAAGACTTACAGCAAGCCATGGGAAGATATAAGGATGTTCCTACTGTCTAGGAATTCATCAAAGAGGTGCTAAAGCTAAATTCTCTCTTATTAAAACAACAAGAACAATTTTGACAAAAGATGTCACATATCACTCCTTATCTAATTGCTAGTGACCAACTAATGGATAAAGTGATTGACCAGAGAACTGAGTTTACTGATCTAAACACAAGAATTTCAGAGTTCATCGAATGGAAAGAAATAGAAGAGGGACGGAAAGCTAATATGCCTGAGATTGAGGAGACACACAAGGACATTATTTTCACAGATTGTGATGCAAGGATCAAACAAGTTGAACTAGCAGTGGCAAGAGCGACTAGGGTGTCAAAGAACATAGTAAAGATGGTAAACCATTCTTTGTTTTCCACGAACTTGGTGAAAGAAGGTAACCCGAAAGAACTACCCGATCTAAATGATTTGCATAACAGATGGAAAGAAAGAGCGGAAACTCAAAGGGAAGCAATTCAAAAATTAGCAAGACTGATTGGGAGTGGTATTGGCAATACTTCATCAAGCCACACAGTTAAATCATGAACCTTAACTGCTCACTCCATTCAACTCAATGGACACTTCCACCTCTTACAGATGCAATTTTCACAGGACAGGTCAGAACACAATTTGGGGCACCTCCTCAAGTCAAACTGATGGCCGATATATGAAATTTGAAAGACAAGCTGGCAGACAAAAAATAATCATCATAGCCTCTACTCATCAAATCACCTTTTATTTTTAGAGTTAGTTAACTAGTTAGGGGGAAGGTTGTTGAAACCTCCTCAAATTTTTGTATAATCTATTTTTGAACATTAGTTAGAATAATATTTATACCCTTCTCATTCATTTAGAGAAGGGTCTAGAATTTTATCAAAAACATTTTCAAAGAATGCACTATTGTAAGTTTGGGAATGCTTTGTTGAAATTATGGAATAACATGATCATTTTTTTTTAAATAGTAGACTACTTTCCTTTGCTGATGCACTTTTGTATACTTGGAAGATAATTTGATATGAAGAAAGGAGTTGATCTATGTTAGTAGTCAAATGAGCAGAACTTCATATATATGGTACTTCTATCTTATATGATTAGTCTTGTTTTGTTTAATTAGTGAAATCACTTTATTTTCATGAATTGTATATGAGATATGTTTTTTCTGTTAAGCATTAATTGCACTATTGTATGATGCCTAGCTGAGATTGTTTATTTTCATATCTATATATATATATATATATATATATATATATATATATATATATATATATATATATATATATATATATATATATATATATATATATATATATATATATATATACATATATATATAGATATATATATCATCACATATGCGATATCATTTATACATTTCTTTGACTAACTATTTAGTCAAAGAAATTATCTTTACACGTTATCATCCCTGTTTTATGTGTGATTGATCTTTATTATCACATATCAAGAAGATATCTTTGTAGATCGCATATTATATAGAAATGCCTGGGTTTATATTAGATTAAGTTAGCTTGAGATTTGCATTATAAAATAGGTCATTTAAGTTATCATTATTTTATTGCAATCACTCGTAAACTACCCACTCTCATTTTCAAACCCCTACTGGGAAACGGGTCCCATCATCCCCAGTCGAAGCCACCACTTTAAATGGAAAAGAAGTTGTCTTAAGGTCCAGACCAGGTGGTAATCCCCCTTGTTGGAGTAGTAGAAATCTGAGGCTTCAAAAAAGTACCATTTTTATGATGGAAAATAGCCTGTGGGAACTTGTAGAAAAAGTGATCCAAGTTCCTTCAAATCCTACAATAGAAGTAAAACATAACTTTAAAGTTGTGAAGACTAGAGGGATTATATTGGATGTTGTGAAGGATCACATAATCTCTCACATATAAAGGAAGCATTGAACTCACAAAATGTGGTCGACATTGATGAACTTGTACCAAAGTAACTGTTGGTCCTCGATTTTGATCAATTTTGCTTATTAAAAATACACCTAACTTCCATCATATTAAACTTTATATCATCCATATATGCCTTAATTTGATGTTATTATGCATATTCAAGTAAATAAATCATGTTTTTTAATTTTTAGATATTTTTGTAAGAATTTGGTTTTAAAAGCATTTTTGGATGGAACTAGAAATTCCCGTAATAGCTTCGTTAAAGTGATATATGTAGGACACCTGGGCTCAATATGGACACATATTTGGAAAGCTTAGGAACCAAGGATGGATGAACAGCTAGTGGCTCGGTCGAAATGAGAAATATAGGCCCGGTCAAAGCTGGTCAAACATGACCTGTCACCCATAAATCCCTATTAAAAGGGGCAATTTTAGGATTTTTTGGAATTTTTCCAGATTTCTTATAACTAATGGATAGCTTTGACCTAATGAAGTGGGATAACATTAATGATGGTGGTTTCAGAAGTTTGAGCTTATTTGGTTATCATTTTTCCTATTTAAGAAGAGACATTCATAGTTAGAGGTATGTAGACAAACTTATTGTTTTTGAGATAATTGAAGACATAACTTTTTCTTCATGATTTCTTTGTGTTTGCTGGAGTGAATGAGTTGTCGTAGCTGAGTATTTTAGCAGTGTACCAGCAAGGTTGGAGGGCCCCCATCCAATGTAAGTACACTTTGTTGTATCATGTTTATATTTGTGCATATGCTAGTTTGATTTTCCATGGTCATAATATTCATTTTCTGTAAATAATTGTAGATATCTTTAATATGAATTTATTTTATGAAATGCGTTAAGTGAGTATTGATTCTTTTATTGATTAGCTTGAATGTGGAAGGACAACCAGGTCTCCTTGAGGGAGCCTCTTCTTTGTGAGCTAAAACTAAGACTGAACAAGATTTACTTCTTTCAAGTTTTCTTAGATTAAGTTTTTATTCTTTCATTACATTATTTCTTTCTTACTTAGATATTGGAAATGTTATTATAGAATTGTTGAAGGATGATAACCAGGTCTCTTTGAGGGAGCCTCTACCTTTTTTTTTTAAAACAGCCTAATTTCATTGACCAATAATGTATGCTTTTATGGAATAGACTTAGATAGTTTTTGCTTTAGTTGTAGATACTAGAGCAATTCTAGGAGAAGAAGTAAAAATGAACAACTTCATATTTTTCCTGCTACTCTTAGAGCAACTGCATTAAAATGGTTTATGGGATTACGAGAACGCTCTATCACTTCTTGGAACGAAATGAACAATTTTTTTTTTAAGAAATATCAAGCCTATTACAGGCCTAGAGATTCAAAAGAAGATATTTTTAGAATGTCTCAACAAGAAGATGAGAGTTTGGGGGAATATTTGGAACGATTCCTTTACAACCTGCAAAAATCCAAACAACATTCTCTAAATCTTGATACCATTAGAACACTTTTTATTAAAGGAATAAGAGATGAATATCTTGATATTCTAAATGTAATGGATAAAGGAGATATTTCATACATACCATTTGATGAAATAGTTGAACTATGTCAAAAGTACTCTAGAAGAAGATCCAAAATAGGGAAAAGAGATGTAACTTCTAGAGCTTGCAAATCTGCAGCAGGAGGAGTGACAAGAGCAAAAATAGGGAGTTTGTTAGAAAAATTTAAAGAAGATCTTTTGAGCACCTTAGGAACACAAGTTGATGTATTAAAAACAAAGAAGAAACAACAAGAATAAGAACAAACAATGTCAATCTTTTGTCCTAAGTGTAGGAAGAAGCATCTTTTATGAGAATGTCCATTGGATAATATACATGTTTGTGGACTATGTATAGAAAATCATGTTACATATGATTGTCCAACATTAAAAGAGTTGCATGCAGGTCAAATAGAAGAAAATAAATGATTTTATTATATGGCACCAAGAAGAGCTTGGCAACCATGTTTTGCAAGTACATCTCAACAATTTCCTCAACAAATTCCACAAAATTTTCAGTATCAGAATTCGTGGAATAGTCATATGCCATGGTAGGTTTGACCTCCTCAATAAAACCAAAACCAACCTTCACAAAGTTGGCAAGGATATGCTTATGGAGCCCAACCTCCTCAACAATTTTACCCTCAACAATATCAATATTATCCATCATATCAACAACCATATCCTCAACAATCATTTTCATATCAACAATTCCAGCAATCCACTCAATCAAATCCATTTACTCAACAATAAATGTCTGCACTAACTCAACCTCAACAGCTTCAACTACCTTTGAATCAACCACCACCCAGAACAACTCAATTACCAACCCAGCGAGTAGCAAATCTAAGTAATAGAGTGGAAAGGCAAACATATAATATGGAAGAAACAACATTATCTCCTACATATTCTATTCTCCCTATACAAGATGTCCACTTAAGGTCTGGGAAAGTATTACACAAGGATTCTCCACCAATCATTGAAGAACAAATGGAATAAGGATAACAATCTGAAAAATCTCATCCAGAAAATCAAATTCAGAAAGGAAAAGTTATTATGACTCAAAAACCATCTTATCCAGAGAGGTTAGTAGAGCTGAAAATCAAAAATCTAATTTATTTTCCAGAATTTGATATTGTATAAGGATTACAAATGCTTATGTTAAAATTCCTTTGTTGCAAGCTATTAAGGAAATACCAATTTATAGAAAAACAATAAAGGATTTATGCATTAAGAAAACTATTAAAAAGAAAAGAGATCCACCCACAATTCAAGTCATTGGCAAATTAGCTAGTCTCATGTCTACAAAATCAACAATTGAAATATATATTGATCCAGGGATACCTATGGTTACATTTCAATCAATATTTTTTCAGTTCCTAAAACTTTAATTGATCTAAGGGCTCCTATAAATGTCATGACGACATAAACAATGAAGTATTTAAAATTGCCAAACATCCGAACTACTACTACAATATTAGAACTAACAGATAGATCTAAAGTTGTACCGGAAGGAATACTTGAGGACATCATTGTTTCTTTAGATTCATGGGAATATCCTGTAGAATTTTTGATCTTGCAACCAAAAACAAATTTAGGAGGCCATCCTTTAATTCTTGGCAGACCATGGTTAGCCACAATAGATGTCTTCATTGGATGCAGATTAGGAAGCATGATCATAGAACATGGAGATGAAAGGAAACATATTACAATATATCCTCCAGCTCAGTCTCCTTATTTACTATCATAGCTTGATGATGAACAAGAAAACACCCAACCTATTTTAAGCATTAGTCAAGCCTTTAATTTTAGAGAAGAGGAAGAAGATGAGGGTTTAATAGATCTTTTTATCTCAGAACCTGATATTTCTGAATAGCTAAGAATAACACAATATGAAGATGCAAATCATCTTTTAAATTAATGTTTTCAGGAAAATTGTACTATTCAATCATTGCAGAATTCATTTGAAAGCATTTTTCCTGTTAATTCAATTACCAATTATCAAAGAAAAATTGTTGAAATCAATCTGGGAAAGAATCTAAATATTGGTAATAATCTACAATCATCACAAGAACAACAGGTAATTGAAATATTATAGAAATATTCAAAAGATTTTTCCTGGGACTATACAAACATGCAAGGAATTCATCCAAAGACATGTATTCAATCAGTCGAAATTTGAAATCTGAAATTTGACCCTTACCATCAATGGGTTGGGTTAGAACATTTACAACATGACCCAAATACGCTTCACTTATGGGTATCTGAGCAATTTTTCTTATTGCTCTCACCGAACTACCTTCTTGTATCATCAAGCCATTGCCCATTAATATAGCTCCAACATTATCTGATCCCAAATTTAGGGCAATGCCTACTATACCATCTCCAAATTCCACTAATTCCCCTTCCATTACTTCATCAAGACCATGCTTCCCCTGTCCCATCTATTTTGAAAAGCCATCCAACATTTGTTCAATCGATTAGTCCAATCTTTCTCCCTCTTTCTCTCAGCCTACGATGATTAGTCTGATCCTTCCTCTTTTTTGGCCTGAGCCTAAGTTATATCTTCATCTCTTACGCCTTGTTCTATTGAAGAGGAGCCCTTCTCTCCCTTCAAAGTGAGTCTGTTATATACGTAAAAACAACAAAATTTCCCATCATCTCCAACTTCACTATTCAAGAACCATATCTATACTGATGATCATATCAAACTAATGATACAACCACAAAGAAGAATGAATCCTCTGATGAAAGAAATAGTGAAAGAGGAACTGCAAAAATGTTACAAGTAGGATTCACTTATCCTATTTCAGATAGTCAATGGGTTTCACCCTTAGTTGTGGTGCCAAAGAAAAATGGCAAATGGAGAATATCTGTAGATTATATGGATCTGAACAAGGAAACATTAAAAAATCACTTCCCATTACCATTCATTGACCAAGTACTTGATTCATTAGCTGGAAATAAATACTTTTCTTTTCTTGATGGGTTTAGTGGATACAATTGTATTAAGATAGCATTAGAGGACCAAGATAAAACCACATTTACTTGTCCATGGGGAACATATGCATACAGTGTTTTGTCCTTTGGTTTATGTAATGCACCTGCTAATTTTTAAAGATCAGTCCTCGCAATCTTTGTTGATCTAATTCATGAATGTGTAGAGGTTTATATGGATTATTTTACTTTATACGGAAATACATTTGATGATTGTTTGAAGAATCTATTGGGTTGTGTTATATTCTTTCCATGACTAACCTACGTAGAGAATCAGTGGGTTAGAGGGGGGGGGGTGGGTAGGCCCCTTTACGGGGTCCGGGGCAGCGCCCCGGGAAAATTGTTTTTGGACCCTATATTAGGTTGGGCGAACCTACCTATGATTTTCGGACCATGGTATTGGATGTTTCAACATGTATAAATATGTATTGTAACATTGAAAGGAAAATAATGAAAAATCAAGCTAGTAGTCTCCGTTTTGGGATCCAAGGGAAAATCTCTATGTATATGTGTTTTATGTGTTATTCTCTCACATTGTTTATTTTTTTTGTTTATAATTCGTACGCATGTAATTTTTGTACAAGGTTAAAACCTACATTTGGTATCAGAGTTGTTTTGGCTTCAAGGGGTCGCCTTTGTTGCTGAGGGGTTTCGCTCAAGCCTGTGGTACACCCTATTCAGTGGGAGATCTGCGAGATCAATTCTGGTGGTGAAAGAAGATGGGAAGCAGTGGAAAGATAGAGATCAAGAAAGAGATCAAGAAATTTAATGGTCAGAGTTTTGAGTTGTGGAAACTCAAGACAGAGGATCTCTTGGTGGATAAAGATCAGTGGATCGCGGTAGATCCGGGTACTAAACCAATGGGAGTGTCTGATGAAGAATGGAAGAAGTTGGATTAGAATGCAAAGAGCATAATACGATTGTGTGTCTCAGATTCAGTATTACTGAATCTATCAGGAAAAGCTACAACGAAGGCTTTGTGGGACAAGTTAGGGACTTTGTACCAATCTAAGTCTCTGGTGAATAAACTGTTCCTGCGCAAAGAGCCGTATAACCTGAGGATGAAAGATGGAGACTAATCTAATAATCACCCTATGAGTGACCTTAGTTAAAGATTTATTAAATGAAGGTATTACATACTCATGTGCTGGTGTGTGTTCTGTGTTATTTAAGCAACGGATCGATCAGATTGCCAACACACAAACATTTAAATGGAAGGACATCAGAGAAAAACAGTAAGAAAACACAAATACACAAGAGTTTTAATAAGGAGTTCACCCTATTCTCAAGGGCTACATCTCCGGTCCAACTTTCAGTGGTGGCCTTGTTTTATTGTGTCTTTAAGCAGAGAATTACAATACAGGGACTCAACATGAGTTCTCCTGAAGCAGGTTTTGCTTGGCAGGGTGGTTATTTGATTCCCCAAGCCACTTGGGTACATAAACTCCTTCTTCCTACCAGCTCTATGACCTTCTAGTCTACACGGGAAAGAGCCAAATGTGGTGCTTAGTCTAGACATATTCCTCTATGGGACGGCTTGAATCTCTCAAGATGTCTGGTGCTTGATGCTGCCGCTGGTCAGCTCGACCCTCTGTCTCTTTTTGCTTTTGCTTTACTGCCTTCTTCTTTGTGTATTCCGTCCTCCTCTCAAGATTCTAGTCTCTCTATCTTCTTTCTTCATCTCTCGGACTATTCTCCGACTTGACTGTGTATTCTTCTGCTGTTCATGGCTTTGAAGCCATTCGAACTCATGTGTGTTCAGTTCCTCTTCCGCCTCTGTCAATTCACCTTCTGTAGCTACGCTTGAAGTTCCCTGTTTGGTGTCATCATGAACACTCAGGAAGTGGCCACATGTCCTCCTCTAAATAGCGCCAGCCTGCTTCGTCGGTTCATTTCTTCAGTTACGTCATGGATGAATTCTTCCTTCACCGTGGCGGTCAAACGGATTCCAAATCTTGCTAAAACGCGGCATATCCCGTCGTCGATTCCACTTCCTCCATCGGGCTCGATCTCAGCCGTCCAATTTGGGTCTTCCAGATCCAAATCCATACACACGTCCCACGCGATTGACTTGCTCAACCGATAACGCACGATCAACGACAGTTTTCTCTCACCTCCGCTTGCCACGCGTCGATTGTTGAGTGGGATCGCTCCGCTTCCATCCAAAATCGCTTATCATTTGAGGGCGCCCCAATCAATACTGCTGGTATCCAGAGCACGGGTCCCACCTTTGTCATTTTAGCACTGTTCGCCTTTTCGCCCGCAGTTCTCTGGTTCCCCATGCGTCTGAGTGCTCGGGCTTCCTCCATTTTGGCCCTGTTTGCCTAGCGATGTGCGATTAAGGCTAATCACGCATCAAAATCCACCTCCTTTTCCCGATCTGGGGCTCCCAGGGGCTACTTTGACCTCCTGCGCAGTCTCCATGGGCCTCAGTCAGCGTGCTTTGATCGAGGTCCTCATTGTTCCACGCTGGCTGCCATTGCCATTGGTTCAGGGTGTTTTTGATCATGGTTTCTGAACTCTTTAGAGATTTGTCTCGACCTGACATAGTCATGGTTCTTTGACGGTCTTTTATGGATCCAATTTGGATCATGAACTTCCCATTGAAAAGATTTTGGACCACCAAAAGTTGGTTTTCTTTCAAGCATTGACTAAGTGGGGATACTGTTGTCTCACTTGTCCAATCTCGATCCACTTTGCACTACTCGAATTTGAACCTTTGAGTCCAATTTTGAGGTACTCAACATCTTCTCTGCGCGTCGTCCTCACCTTCCTGTCCAAGACTGTGTCTTCCTGCAATTCATTAAGATATTCAGGTAGTAGGTCATCAATAGAAGGCAATTGAATTTTCTCTTCGAGATCCTTAATCATTGAAGGTTCAAACAATATCAAGCAATCTTCATTTACGATTGAGTAGATGTGCATGTAAGCTGGTAGATCAAGGCCAAAAGCATTTTCACCAATCTTCTCAATTATCCTAAAAGGTCCATACCTAATAGGCTTTAGCTTTTTACCTTCACCTTGCATCCTGTCCTTGCTGATATACAACCAGACCTGGTCTCCAACTTGAAAACTATGCTCCATCCAATCCTTGTCATGCCTAGCCTTGTATTTGGCTTGGCTCTTTTCCAGCTATTCCTGTACTGCCTGGTGGATCTCCTGGATCTGTTCAATGAACCTAGTTGCCTTGTCCACATCACTGTGTCCATCAACCATGGTATCTTTACCAAAGACAAAATCCAAAGGAGACCTTGGTATGAAACCAAAACAAGTCTCAAAAGGAGATCTCTGTGTATAAGAGTGTTTTGCTTTGTTGTAAGCATGCTGCACATAACACAAATGTTCATCCCAAAGCTTAGGATGTTTGTTGCAATATCCCCTGAGTAACTCGATCACTGTCCTGTTAACTACTTCTATTTGGCCATCAGTTTGTGGATGAAAAGCTATGCTTTTCTTCAGTTGGGTGTCCATTAGTTCCCACAGACTTGACCAAAAAATCCCCACAAATTGGGTGTCTCGATCAGATACAATAGAAGTGGGTAATCCAAAACGAACCCATACATGTTCAAAGAATAATTTTACAGTTTGTTCAGATGTAATCTATTTATTACAAGGTATCAAAATACACATTTTGCTGAACCTATCCACAACCACATATACATAATCATGACCTTTCCTAGACTTAGTCAGTCCTCAAACAAAATCCATGGAAACACTTTCCCAAGGGTGAGAAGGAACTGGTAATGGAGTGTACAAGTCAAGCTTTCTACTGCTGGGCTTGCTTTTAGCACACATAGTACACCCTCTTACATATCTAGAAACTGTCTCATTCATTTTCGGCCAATAACAAAATCTTTGCAGTTGTGCAACTGTTTTACTTACCCCAAAGTGACTTGATATTAGAGAAGTGTGTGCCTCTGTAATTATCTTTACTCTCTCAGTTTGTGGAATGCAGAGTTTCCCACAATGATATAAGAGTCGGTCCTTCACATGATAGTCCAATTCTTCTACCTTTTTGTCTTGACTCAAAGTTGCATATACATCTGTAAAGTCTATATCTTGAGCATATTGTTTTATGTAGCTTTCATGCAGCACACAAATATGCTTAAGTATGGTAGATGCATTTATAATGGGTCTAGATAACATGTTTACAACCTTGTTATGTATGCCCTTTTTATATCTGGTGACTAAAAGAAGCTCTTGTAGAAAACCCATCCATCTGTAATGTATTGATTACTGCAACTTAGTTTGGGAGTGTAGGTATTGAAGTGGTTGATGATCAGTATGTATTACTGTCTCTTTGCCCATTAAGTAATGTTTCCAATTTTTCAGACTCTGAACTAATGCATACAATTCTTTATCATATGTAGGATAGTTAACTACTGCTGGATTAAAAGTATTAGAATGATAACATATGGGTTTACCGTGCTGTGTCAACACTACTCCCATGGCATAGTCACTGGCATCTGTTTGGATTTCAAATGGTCTTTGTAGATCAGGCAGTGCTACTATAGGTGTTGTACTAATCTTTCCTTTCAAGGTGTCGAATGCTTTCTGATGTTTGTCTCCCCACTAAAACGCCTTGTTCAATCCTGTCAAAGCTTGTAAGGGAGCTACAATTGCGAAAAATTAGAAATGAACTTCCTCCAATATTGTGCTGCTCCTAGGAAGCTTCTCACTTCTGTAGCAGACTTGAGTTTAGGCCAGTTTATAATCACTGCCACTTTAGAGGGATCTATTTTCAATTCACCACCCCCTACTATATGACCCAAATAATTTAGAGATGTTTTTCCAAATTCACATTTTGATATTTTAACATAATTTTTTTCTCTTTTCAAAACATCTAATGTCTGGTTAACATGCCTTAAATGTTCTTCCCACGTTTTACTAAAAATTAGAATGTCATCCAGATACACAATAACAAAATCATCAAGAAAAGGCCTGAGTACATCATTAATTAATCTCATGAAAGTAGTAGGAGAATTGGTGAAGCCAAAAGGCATAACTAGCCACTCATACAATCCCTACTTTGTTTTGAAAGTAGTCTTCCATGCATCTTTCTTTGCAACTCTAACCTAATGGTATCCACTGTGCAAATCCAGCTTGGTGAAATAAATAGCTTCCTTCAATTGGTCTAAAAGATCATCTATGCGAGGAAGGGGATAACGATTTTTGATGGTTATATTATTCAGTGCTCGATAGTCAATGCACATTCTCCACAAGCCATTTTTATTTCTCACCAAAACGATTGGTGACCCACATGGTGACGTGCTAGGCCTGATGAACCCTTTCTCGAGCAACTCCTGTGCCTGCTTCTTGATTTTAGCATTCTTTAAAGCAGACAAATTGCACATCCCAATGTTAGGCAATGGAACATCTTGCTACAAAATAATATCATGTACTATTCCCTTTTTGGGTGGCAAACCTTTAGGTTCCTGAAACAGGACATCATATTCTGAAATAATGTTTTCTATATCAGCTTGCTGCTGAGCATTATAGCCCTCAAATACATTGGTTTTATTAGGTTTCTTTTCCTTTACAACCATTAGTAAGAATTGTTTGCATGAATTTATCATTCTTTTCATCTGCCCAGAATTTATGAGAGTATAATTATTCTTGAGCTTGTGAGCTCTTACAAAGTATTCAATTCCATCTTTAACAAGTATATACTTGTTCTCAGTTCTATAGAAAATAGCCTATCTATCATACAAGTAAGGACTTCCTAAAGCAATTCCACATATATCCAAAGGAATTATGTCTAACTGAACCTCATCTACAAATGTTGACCCAAAGGAAAACTTGAGTTTGCACTGTCTAGTCACTTGTAGTTGTGCTTTATCATTCAACCATCCTAATGGGTATGGTTTCTTGTGAGGTGTAGTTGCTAATCCCATTTTCTTTACAATTGCTTCAAAAATCAAATTTACTTGTGAACCACTATCAAACAAAGTATCAATCTTTTGATGCTTGGAAATAACTCGAATATGAGAAAGCTCATACCTTTTTCTCTCATTTTCTTCATCAAAAATAGTTTGAGCAGAATTACTAGTAGATGCTTTAGAATTCTTACCTTTTATACCTATGGCTGCAATGATTGTTTCATCTCCCGAGTCTGACCCCAAATCTTTCTAAATAGCTGCAGCAGTCTTCTTCTTCTTGCCCTCGGACTTCTTAGGTCTCAGCTCTGGATGCAGAATCCAACAGTACTCATCATCATGCCCCTCCTTTTTATAGTGAGTGCATGAAGCTTTTCCTTTCTGTGTAGTGTTATCCTTCCTTGCTTTCCACTTCTTCTTTATTTTCTCCTTGCTCTTGCTTACAGTGGGTTGGGATGGTCCCCCAACTTCTAGATTTCCATTCTTTCCTCTAGCTTCTAGATGAGTAGCTTGTACAGATACCTCATCTATACTAGTGGGATTAAACATGAGGATGGTATGCCTCATGTAGCTGTATAGACCACCAATGTACTTCAAAAGAGTATCTGGTGAGTCTAATGAGATACCCAACATCAATGCTCTCTTTCTAAACTCTTGAGTATACCCTTGCACACTTTGCCCTTTCAACCACTGAAAAGTTTTCCAACTCATCATGGCTTGTTGCATGTAGGCTAATGGATATAATTGCTTCTTAATCGTAGAAACAAATTCACCCCAGACAGAGATGGTCTTACCATGTTTTTTCATGTCAGCTTGGTTTCTACCTTCCCACCAAACCAAGGCAGTGCCTCCTAGGTGTAGGCTTGCCAGCTAAATTTTGCTCTTGTCTGAGTTGATGTTCTGCACTCTGCAATACACATCAATTTGTCTAACCCAATTGTCCAATTTTTCAGCATTTAAATCTCCATCATATATAGGAAAATCAAATTTAACATCTATCTTAATCAAAGATGCTCTCTTATTATGCACAGGCCTGTTAGGAGGTGTGAGAAAGATTTCCTCCTTCCCTTTTCCTTTTGAGTGGTCATGGGAATGAGACTCATCTTCTTCTTTATCTTGTTTAGAACCTGATGAATCTTCATCCTTATGCTTTCTAAAGTCCCTAGACATTTCTTCTACCATAGACTTAATAGCTAGGAAACTCTCCATGAATTGAGGGTCCAACCCCATAGAACCTTCCTCTGACATTGTCTTCCGAGGATAGACTCTCCCAATTTCAGGATTAGTTTTGACCAACTCTCCTTCTCCTAATTTGATCTTTGGTCTAGTGAGCATTCAACAAGTAAACCAACACAATCTTGTCTTATCTTACAGCCTAGAGCTCTGATACCACTTGATCTGATAATCACCCTCTGAGTGACCTCATTTAAAGATTTATTAAATGAACGTATTGCAGACTCATGTGCTGGTGTGTGTTCTATGTTATTTAAGCAATGAATTGATAAGAGTGCCAACACATAGAAATTTAAATGGAAGGACAACAGAGAAATACAGTAAGCAAACAAAAAGACACAAGAGTTTTAATAAGGAGTTCACCCTATTCTCCAGGGTTACATCTCCGGTCTAACTTTTAGTGGTGGCCTTGTTTTATTGTGTCTTTAAGCAGAGAATTACAATACATGGACTCAATGTGAGTTCTCTTGAAGCAGGTTTTGATTAGCAGGGTGGTTCTTGGATTCCCCAAGCCACTTGAGTACATAGACTCCTTCTTCCTACCAGCTCTGTGACCTTCTGATCTATAGGGGAAAGAGCCGAATTTGGTGCTCAGTCAGGACAAATTCCTCTATGGGATGGCTTGAATATCTCAAGTTCTCTGGTGCTCGATGCTACCGCTGGTCAGCTCGGCCCTTTGTCTCTTTCTGCTTTTGCTTTACTACCTTCTTCTCTGTGTATTCCATCCACCTCTCGGGATTCTAGTTCTTCATCTCTCGGACTGTTCTCTGACTTGACTGTGTATTTTTTAGCTGTTCATGGCTTTGAAGCCATTCAAACTCATGCTTGTTCGGTTCCTCTTCCACCTCTGTCGATTCACCTTTTGTAGCTGCGCTTGGAGTTCCCTGTTCGGCATCATCATGAAAGCTTAGGAAGTGGCCACATGTCCTCCTCTAAATAGCGCCAACCTGCTTCGTCGGTTCTTTTCTTTAGTTACTTCGTGGATGCATTCTTCCTCCACTGTGGCAGTCAAACGGATTCCAAATGTTGCTAAAATGCGACGTATCCCTTCGTTCATTCTTCTTCCTCCATCGGGCTCAATCTCAGCTGTTCGATCTGGGTCTTCCAGATCCAACGCCATACACACGTCCCGCATAGTTGACTTGCTCGACCGATGATGTGCGATCAACGGCAGTTTTCTCTCACCTCCACTTGCCATGCGTTGATCATTGAGTGGGATCACTTCGCTTCCATCCAAAACGGCTTACCGTTTAAGGGCACCCCGATCAATACCACTGGTTTCTAGAGCGCGGGTCCCGCCTTTGTCCTTCTAGCACTGTTCGCCTTTTCACGCACGGTTCTAAGGTTACCCATGCGTCTGAGTGCTCAGGCTTCCTCCATTTCAGCCCTATTCACCCAATGATGCACGATTAGTGCTAATCGCATTTCAAAATCCACCTCCTTTTCCTAATCTGGGGCTCCCAGGGGTTACTTTGACCTCCCGCACAGTCTCCATGGGCCCTAGTCAATGCACTTTGACCGAGGTCTTCGTCGTTCCACGCTGGCTGCCATTGCCACTAGTTCAGGGTGTTTTTATCGCGGTTTCTGAATTCTTTAGAGATTTGTCCCGACTTGATACAATAATGGTTCTTTGACAGTCTTTTATGGATCCAATTCAGATTAAAGGCTCAGTGACAAAGCATCTGAATGCATTTAATACTGTGGTAAGTCGTTAGCATTTATGATATTAAAATTTTAGATGAAGATAAGTGCATCAGTTTGTTGTGTTCTCTACTAGATTCGTGGGATATTCTGGTTATTGCAATAGGTAGCAATGCAACTGCCTTACAGTTTGATGAAATAGTCTCATCCTTGCTAACAGAGGAGATGAGATAGAAAAATATGGAGAGCCAGAATGGTGATGCCTTTTCTGTAGAAGGACGGTCCTAGAACAGAAGCAAAAATAAGTCATCGAGTGGGAGATCTAAATCTAGAGGGAGATCTAAATCTCCAATAAAACCTGTAAAGGTGGTGTGCTGGAAATGCAGAAAGGAAGGGCACTACAAAAGGGACTGTAAATCTAAAGCTCCTAATAAAAGAAAGGGATCTGATGATGCTCCTTTTGTAGAGGTGAAAACCACCTCAGATGAAGGTGGGGATGTGTACTTGGCTTCTTCAAGTACACATGTAGATCATGAGGCATGGTTGATTGACTCAGGTGCATCCTTTCACTTCACTCACCATAGAGAGTGGTTCCGTGAGTATGATAAATATGATGGTGGTGATGTCTTCTTAGGGGATGATAGGAAGGCTAGAATCGTTGGTCGCAGAAAAGTAAAGTTGAAGTTGTAAGGTGGAAGGGTTAGAACACTTCCGGGTGTTCTGCATAATCTTGCATTAGCCAGAAATCTGATTTTTGTAAGCAGGTTGGATGATGCAGGTGTAAAAACAGTGTTCGAGGAGAATTGGTATTGATGCAGGGAGTTCGGACTGGAACTCTGTACAAGCTGCAAGGTAGCAATGTTGTTGATAAGTGCAACAGTTCTATGGTTCCTGAAGGTGGAGCAAAAAATCTAGTGGTCTCTGGAGAGAATACCATGCTGTGGCATCAAAGGCTTGGACATATTGGAGAGAAGGGCCTTCGAATACTTCATGGTAAAGATATAGTAGAAGGTATGAGTAATAGCTCTTTGGATTTTGATTTCCATGAAAATTGTGTATATGGGAAGCAGAATTGGGTGAGTTTCCCCTTTGGTGGTAAGAGGGCGAAACAGATATTAGAGCTTGTGCACAGTGATGTGTTTGGACCTGTGAAGGTTCCATCACTGGGTAAGTTTGTGTACTATGTATCATTTATAGATGACTTCTTAAGGAATACATGGATATATTTCCTTAAGAAGAAATCTGAAGTCTTTGACAGGTTTAAAGAATTTAAGGCTCTGGTGGAAAACCAGACAGAGAAGAAGATAAAGGTGCTGAGGACAGATAATGGTGGACAGTTTTGCAATAAGGAATTTGAAGAAGTGTGTAAGAAGTGGCAAAAGACTACTCCATATACACCTCAACAAAATGGTGTTGCAGAAAGAATGAACAAGATTTTGATGGAAAGGGCAAGAAGCATGCTCAGTGGTGTCGGGTTAGGACAACAATTTTGGGCAGAGGCGGTGGAGATAGCATGTTACCTAGTCAACAGATCACCTTCATCAGCGTTGGAGGATAAGACTCCACAAGAGGTATGGATTGGTAAGAAACCCTCTCTTTCACATCTGAGGGTATTTGGATGTGATGAATATGTACATGTTCCAAAGAAAAAACAAACCAAGTTGGGTAGTAATTTTGAAAAGTGCTTCTTTATTGGGTATTAGGATGGTTTAAAGGGCTATAAGCTTTGGGAGCCAGCAAGAAGAAAGGTTATGTACAACTGAGATGTGGTGTTCAGAGAGGTGAGAGATGTTATTAAACATGAATTCCTATCAAAGGAACATGAGAAGATAGAGTTTGAGCTAAAGGAGGAAGAATCAGACTCTACAACAGAGGAGGAATCAGAAGATGAAGAGCCACAAACTCTGGGTGTAAGAAGATCAGTTCGAGAAAGAAGGCAGCAAGAAAGGTATAGTCCATCTGCTTTCTGTTCAGATTTTGCTTTATCCATTACTGATGATGATCCCATAACTGTGAAGGAAGAAGTAGATTCAGAGGATGGAAAACTCTGGAAAGAATCCATGGTTGATGAAATGGCATCTTTGCACAAAAATGTGGCTTAGGATTTGTTGGAGTTTCCGGTTGGAAGGAAACCCATTGGTAGCAAATGGGTGTTTAAGAAGAAGATAAATGCAGAAGGAAAGGTGGAGAAATACAAAGCTTGGTTGGTAGCAAAAGGTTATTCCCAAGTGCCGAGAATTGATTTTGGTGATATTTTTTCTCCTGTTGCCAAGGTAACTTCTATTAGGTTACTTTTATCTGTTGCTGCTGATTTTGATTTTGAGGTAGAATAGATGGATGTGAAGACAACATTTCTTCATGAGGATTTGGAAGAGGAGATATACATGAAGCAACCTGAAGGCTTTGCGGTGAAGGATAAGAAAGAACTGGTATGAGAGTTAAAGAAGTCTCTGTATGGGTTAAAACAATCACCAAAGATGTGGTATCAGAAATTTGATACATTTATACGGGGACTTGGCTTCACCAAAAGCAAAGAAGATCACTGTGTGTATTTTAAATTAATAGGTGACCATGTTATTTATCTGGTCTTGTATGTGGATGATATGTTGCTGGTTGGAAATGACAAAGAAATTATCCAGGATTTGAAGACCCAATTGTCCTCCAAATTCGACATGAAATATCTTGGTGCTGCAAACTATATTTTGGGCATGGGAATTAAAAGAGATCAGGCAAAGAGGAAGCTTTGGTTAAACCAAAGGAAATATGTCGAGAAAATATTATATGCAGGATAGTAAACTGGTGAAGGTTCCTATTCTTGTAGGTGTAAAGTTATCTGCTGAACAATGTCCCAAGACATAAGAAGATGAAGAGGATATGTCCCATGTTCCATATGCAAGTGTAGTTGGTAGCTTGATGTATGAAATGGTCTGTACTAGACCAGACATTGCACATGCAGTGGGAGTATTGAGGAGGTTTATCTCAAAACCAGGGAAGGATCACTGGACAACAATGAAGCAGGTTTTTAGGTATTTGCATGGCGCTAGTGATTATGCTTTATGCTACCAAGGAAGACTAGGATTGGACAAAGTGTTGGATATTCGTGGCTTTGTTGATGCAAACTGGGCTGGAGATCTGGATCAGAGAAGATCTACAAGTGGGTATGTGTTTAACCTATTTGGAGGTGTAGTCAGTTGGATGAGTAAGAAACAATCTGTGGTGGCACTATCAACTACAGAGGCAGAATACATGGCAGCCACTCATGCAAGCAGGGAAGTAGTCTAGTTGCAGAGATTGTGTTGAAATATGGGATTAATACAAGGAGCTATAAGGATAGATTGTGACAACTAAAGTGCAATTTTCTTGGCAAAGAACCCTTCTTAACATTCAAAGAGAAAGCTCATTGATGTTCAGTATCACTTTCTGAAGGATATAATAAAAGACAAAAAAGTGTTGTTGGTAAAGGTGGACACTTTGAAGAATACTACAGATGCATTGACAAAATATGTGAGCTCTAAGAAGTTCTCTTGGTGTAGAGAAACAATGGGTGTTTTAGGGCTGGAAAAATGACTAAGCTCTCCTATGGCCCCCTGGGGAAAGAAAGCAACAAGTGGGAGAATGTTGGGTTGTGTTATATTCTTTCCATGACTAACCTACATAATGAACCGGGGGGACAGAGCCCCCCCTTCGTTGCGCCGATTGCACAACGAGGGGGTCACAGGAGGGTCGAGTAGCCCTCCTCTACAGGGTCCAGGGCAGCGCCCTGGGAATTTTTTTTTTGGACCCTATATTAGGTTGGGCGAACCTTCCTATGGTTTTCGGTCCATGGTTTTGGACGTGATGGTTTCCATGGTATTGGATGCCTCAACATGTATAAATATGTATTATAACACTGAAAGGAAAATAATGAAAAATCAAGCTGGTAGTCATGGTTTTGGGATCTGAGGGATAATCTCTGTGTATATGGTTTTATGTGTTATTCTCTCGCGTTATTTATTTTCTGTGTTTTAGAATTCGTATGCAGGTAATTTCTACCCGGGGTTAAAACCTACAGAATATTGAAATTTTTTTAAAGAGATGCATAGAGAAAAACCTATCCCTCAGCAATGAGAAATGTTTTATGATGTTATCTGAAGGGATAGTGTTGGGACACCACATTTCTTCTTCAAAAATCAAGGTAGACCCAACAAAGATACAATTTATTGTAAACTTAATGCCACCAAAAACACAGAAAGAAGTAAGAAGTTTCTTGGGTTATGCAGGCTACTACAAAAGATTTATTGAAAACTTTAGTAAGATAGATTTACCCTTGTTTAAACTTCTTGCAAAAGACATTGAGTTTCAATGGACTACCAATTGTCAAAATGCATTCGAAAAATTAAAAGAAAAATTGTCTATAACACCCATTCTCAAAGGAACAAATTGGTCACTACCATTCCATATATCTACTGATGCATCAGACACAACAATAGGAGCATCTTTAGGACAAAAAGAAAATCAGTTCAACTATGCCATCTATTTCATAAACAAAAAGTTTTACACGGGCATAATTAAATACATAGTAACAGAAAAATAAATGCTAGCTGTTGTCCATGCAGTTAATAAATTCAGGCATTATATAACAAGTTATCAAGTATTTTTCCATATAGATCATTCAACCATTAAATATATAATGAACAAAACAATTACTAATGGCAAAATTACTAGATGGATATTATTAATCCAAGAATTTAATATCATTGTTTTAGATAGACCAGGGAGAGAAAACCAAGCAGCAAATTTTCTATCAAGACTTCATTCTACTCATGACCTTATACCTGTGTCAGATAATTTCCCTGATGAACATTTATTTTCTATAACAAGTAAAACCCCATGGTTTGCAGATATAGTAAATTATATATCATCTGGAATATTACCATCACATTTCACAAGCAAACAGAAAAAACAAGTAATTAGAGACAGTGCAAGGTACACTTGGATTAATGGAGATCTCTTTTATATAGGACATGATCTTATAATTAGGAAATGTATAAGAGAAGATGAAATCATTGATATTTTAAAATCATGTCATGACGAACCATGTGGTGGTCATTTTGGCTATCACTATTCAAGGATTCAAAGACTTATGCTAAAAGATGTGATAACTGCAAAAGAATGGGCAGACCTGTAGTTTCAGATGGAATGCCACTGAAGCTGCAAGTACTAATAGAGCCATTTGAAAAATGGGCTCTTGACTTTGTGGGACCAATCAGCCCACCATCAAATGGTAAGAAGTACATCCTAGTATGTATTGATTATGTAACAAAATGGGCAGAGGCAAAAGCATTGAGCATAACAACAAAAACTGCAGTAGTTACTTTTCTTTATCAAGAAATATTTGCAAGATATGGAGTTCCAAGGCAGATTGTCATAGATCAAGATACACATTTCACAAGCTTGTTCGAGCCCTGGCAAAGAAATACAAGATTAAGCATAGAAAATCAACTCCATACCACCCATAGGAAAATGAACAAGTTGAATCAACGAACAAGTTACTTGAGAACATTATGACAAAGACAATGAACATTCATAGAAAAGACTGGTCAGAGAAGTTGAATGAAGCACTATGGGATTATAGGATAACATGGAAAAACACTACTAGATTTAGCCCATATCAGCTTGTTTATGGAAAAGAAGTCTTGTTGCCAATTGAATTTGAGATTCCTACATATAAACTTGCAGTAGAATTGGGACTAGACCTGACAGAATCACAACAATAGAGGATCATGCAACTCAATGAACTAGATGAGATCAGAAAACAAGCTATGGAGCATACATCTCTAGTTCAACAACAAAGGAAAAAATGGCATGATAAATTCATTAAAAACAAAATCTTTCATATAGGAGACTAGGAACTACTTTTTGACTCTAAGTTCAAAGATTTCGAGGAAAAATTTATTACCCATTGGCTAGGGCCATATGAGATAGAAGAAATCTTTGACAACGAAGAAATGAGGATAAAGACAATAGATGAAGCAACAAATTCTTTTATGGTTAATGGCCATAGATTAAAATTTTATCATAAGCCTATAAACAAAGAAGACTCTTTGAAAACAATTTAAGAGAATAATGATATGGAAGTATTGGAAAAGCATAACAACATGCCTTCCCTACCTCTAGAAAAATAAAAACGTTAAAAAATAATAAGAGTGTTTGGTTGTGAAAACCCAAGAAACTAGCACAACACAAACTCAAATTCATATCAAAAAACCAACATGTTTAGACAATATGAATTGTTTTTCATGTTTTTATTTTAATTTTTGTTTTACAGGATCACTCTCCAAAACTTAACAAACTTGAGGACAAGTCTGAAGCTAAGCAAATGGGGGATGGGGGGCTAGAGATTCGTAATAAGTCAACAAACCATGCTATGGCTTGATGTCAAACATATGTTTATCAGAAGAGACCTGAAATAAAACATCATCAACCAACATCAAAAGGGACCTATCATCATTAAAATATATAGAAGAAACCTGCATCAAATTAATGTTAAAGGGACCTAAAACAACATTGCAGAAGGGACCTGAAACATTATTCAAAAGATCATTGCAGAAGGGACCTGAACAACATGAAAATTCATTAGAAGGAACCTAAATCAATATCAAATGCAACAACATGTAACAACATTAAAGGGATTACAAAAGCAGATACAAGTATCTACATTCCATCTGCATCTACCTTTGTAGAATTATCATCATCAAAAACATTGAGCTAATATGTGAAAGAAGAAGTACTATATGTAAAACAAGTGTATTCTTAAAACCATTTGATTTTTCAAAAATTTCTAGAATTGTTAGAACTAATTCAACTTGGATATGCATCCATTACATTTATCCTACATACATTCATCATCTTATATTTATCCTACCTATAATCCATTAACTTCATCCTACCCTCATCATAATCCTATTTATATCCATTACCATACCATACATCCTACATTAAAAAATTTCAATGATCCTACATTAACCCATATAACTTTCCTGCAATAATTCCATATATATCATCCTATAAGCATTTTGATCAAAGATTGAGGACTTAATATTTTGGACATAAGAATTTTTGTTTACCCACAAAACCACAAAGAATTAGTGTCATTATAAGAAATTTGATTTTAAAATAACCTATCCTATAGTGAATTCAAAAACAAATTATGAAGTGAGCATATAAAAAAATGACAAAGCCTAATGAACAAAAATCGAATGAAATATATGAAAGCGGAGAGGATGAAAAGACATATGTATTATTGCATATACAACCAAAGGTGGGCATGCAACGAAATGAGTGAAGTCATAAATGAAGAATGAAGACATATATATCATTGCATATACAACCAAAGGTGGGCATGCAACTAAATGAATGCAGTCATAAACAAACGATGAACTTCACAAAACATGGGTAGTGCAGCTATGCAAACATTATGGTGATAGGACGGGCATGTAAATCTGTGAATGAAGAGCATACGTGAAGACAGAGGAATGCAGTCAAAGTAGAGACACATGGGCAGCCACGGGTACACAGGTCGAAGTATGAGTTGGAGTGGTAAAACGATCAAAATGCATTCAAACAAACTCTGTGTAATTCTTTTCCCTCTTTCACCATTCCAATGCCAAACGAGCTCTGTGTTAAGCCTTTCTTCAACCCTCATAGCTAGATTTAAGCTCAGAAAGAATAGTAGAAATAAGGGAGGAATGCATCGGTTTTAACGAGAGAATTAAAGCCGAGACCTCCTGTTTGCCAATTTGACCGAGTTTACCAACAAACACCCGGAATTTCGCAGAGAAACATGGTAAGAAATCATTTCCAGATTTTCATCAGTAGTTGAACAGATTTTTAGGGGTAAATAAGCTCGAGTTAGTGATTGGAATGTATCATGTTATAAGGAGTCAAACTTTAGTTATGAAATCGAAACCTTGCCACAATTAACACCAACATTGCCATCTATGTAATGAAAAAATCCTTAGAGATGTTGAAGAAGAGTTCTAATCAAAATGACATTGTTAAACATAGGAACACAAGTCATTAACTCAGAGTTATCTACAAGTTTGCTTCCAGATCAGGTAATCGAACTCAAGTTATAAAATTCTTCATATATGGTTGCATATGAAAAACATAATCTCATTTTTATATATGCAGTGAAAATTTTCCTACACACGGTGAGCAAAATTTTCATATATATATGGTAAAATTTTTGTATATGTGGTGAGTGAGATTTGATATATACAAAGAGAAAATTTTCATACAAACAATGAGCATTTTTTTTTTCTCTATTTTCATATATACAATGAGCAAATTTGTTCCATTCTCATATGCACAATGAAAATTTTAAAAAACAGAGAGGGTATTTTCATAACAAAACCTTGGAAAATAGAGATTGGAGCATGAAGTTTAGAAGCAATCAAGGCATTGTTATGAAATTTTTGACATCTCTTTACATAGTGAGCCATTTTTAAAAGAACAGTGGACTTATTTTTGGAATTAGAACATGGAATTGAGAAAGATTCAAGCAAGGGAGTCATTTTGTTTTTTTCAAGGAACTTCAAAGATCAGGTAAGCCTTTTTTCCATGATCCATAAACCAAAATTGCATGAATAAGAAAGTAGAGATATATCTATATATGTAATTTTGTTTATGATGAAGATGTTAACTATCAAAGGGTAAATTAATTGGTACACAGAGCATATGGCAACCAGAACTGAGGCATGTTGGGTAGTGTTATATTCCTTCCATGACTAGTTCCCCTAGTTAACTGGGGGGTTAGAGAGGGGGGTGGGGGAACCCCCGTTGTTGTGCCGACTGCATAGTGGGGGGGTCACAGGGGGTTTGAGGGGACGGTTAGACCCCCTCGATAAGGTCTGGGGCAGCGCCACGGAGAAATTTTTTTTGGACCCTATATTAGGTGGGCGGACCTACCTATGGTTTTGTGCATGGTTTTTTCACATGGTTTTGGGAGCGATGTTTTTCATTCCATGGTATTGGATGCTTCAGCATGTATATATTTGTATTGTAACATTGAAAGGAACATAATGAAAAATCAATCTAGTAGTCCCGGTTTTGGGATCTATGGAAATCTGTGTATATTTGTTTTATGTGTTATGCTCTTGTTATTGTTTATTTTCTATATTTTAGAATTCGTATGCAGGTAATTTCTGTACAGGGTTAAAACCTACATTCGATATTAGAGTTGTTTTGGCTTCAAGGGGATGCCTTTGTTGCTGAGGGGTTTCGCTCAGGCCTGTAATAGACCCTGTTCAGTGGGAGTTCTGCAAGATCGATTCTGGCGGTCGAAGAAGATGGCGAGCAGTGGAAAGATAGAGATCGAGAAATTTAATGGTTAGAGTTTTGAGTTATGGAAACTCAAGATGGAGGATCTGTTGGTAGATAAAGACTAGTGGATAGTGGTAGATCCGAGTACTAAACCAACGAGAGTGTTCGATGAAGAATGGAAGAAGTTGGATCGGAAGGTAAAGAGCATAATGTGATTGTGTGTCTCAGATTCAGTATTTTTGAATGTATAAGGGGAAGCTATGGCTAAGGATTTGTGGGACAAGTTAGGGACTTTGTACCAATCTAAGTCTCTAGTGAATAAACTGTTCCTGTGGAAAAAGCTGTATAACCTGAGGATGAAAGTTGGAGATTCGACAATAGATCATGTGAATGCATTTAATACTGTGGTAAGTTAGTTATTATCTGTTGATATTAAAATTTTAGATGAAGATAAGTGCATCAATTTGTTTTGTTCTCTTCCAGATTCGTGGGATAGTCTAGTTATTGCAATAGGTAGCAATGCAACTGCCTTGCAGTTTGATGAAATAGTCTCATCCTCATTGATGGAGGAGATGAGATGGAAAAATATGGAGAGCCAGAGTAGTTATGCCTTGTCTAGACAAGGAAGGTTCGAGAACAGAAACAAAAATAAGTCATCGGGTGGGAGATCTAAATCTCAAGGAAAACTAATAAAGGTGTGTTGGAAATGAAAAAAAGAAGGGCACTACAAAAGGGACTGTAAATCTAAATCTCCTGACAAAGGAAAGGGATGATGATGCTCCTTCTGCAGAGGTGAAAACCACCTTAGATGAAGGTGGGGATGTGTACATGGCTTCTTCAAGTATACATGTAGATCATGAGGCATGGTTGATTGACTTAGGTGCATCATTTCACTTCACTCCCCATAGAATCAACCCCGAATCAATCAACACTATAGGAAGGATAAAATTGTTGGTTGCAGAAAAGTTAAGTTGAATT
The DNA here is from genome assembly GCA_031772625.1 of Pinus tabuliformis. Classification (NCBI taxonomy): domain Eukaryota; kingdom Viridiplantae; phylum Streptophyta; class Pinopsida; order Pinales; family Pinaceae; genus Pinus; species Pinus tabuliformis. Next base: position 592,437,587 of record CM062819.1, read on the forward strand.
TTCAAGGTGGAAGGATTAGAAAACTTTTGGGGGTTCTACACATTCCTGCATAGGCCAAAAATATGATTTCTATAAGCAAGATGTATGATGCAGGTGTAAAAATAGTGTTCGAGAAGGATACTTGCAAGATGGTGTGGGGAGCACTGGTATTGATGCGGGGAGTTCAAAATTAGCACTTTGTACAAGCTACAAGGTAGCACTGTTGTTGATGGGTGCAACAGTTCTGTGGTTCATGAAAGTGGAGGAGAAAATCTAGTGGTCACTGGAGAAAAGACCATGCTATGGCATCAAAGGCTTGGGCATATTGGAGAGAAGGGACTTCAAATACTTCATGTTAAAGGTATGGGAGAAGGTATGACTAATAGCTCTTTTGATTTTGATTTCTATGAAAATTGTGTATATGGGGAGTAGAATCGAGTGAGTTTCCCCTCTGGTGGTAAGAGGGTGAAACAAATATTGGAGCTTGTGCACAGTGATGTGTTTAGACCTTTCACGGTTCCATCATGTTAGGTCCCTATAATATTAGTGATCCTCCCATTACTATTGTTGTTGTATCCCTTATTGTTATTATTGTGCCCCATAGAATCCCTCTATTGTTATTTTTGTGCCTTTATATTATTATTGTTAGGTCAACTTGGTTATATTGTGACCTTGTAGACTCCTATATATAGAAAGGAGGTTTTGTCATTTCAAGCATCTAAGAATTGTTCATTTGTATAATGTAAAGGAGGTTTCCCCCTCGAAGAGGCTTATTTCAAGGTGTTGATCTATCTTTTCTATATTTTTGTGAGTTGGTTTCATAACATTTGGTATCAGAGCTTTAGATTCTAGGGTTTCGCTGCTCCGAGCAGGTCATCGTGCCATTTGCGCTATAACTTTTTTTTCTTTGATGTTTCAGAAGCTAAAAAAGAAACCCATTTGGGCTGAAATAGTTCTAAACTTCAGGTCCAAATTTCAGACCTTTTCTTACTATATTTGTGGAGATATGATCTGAGGAAGTTGGCATTTTGGCAGACTCCATTCCAAACAGGTGACCTGGGAAAAATCATCATAACTTTTGTTTTGAGCATCAGATTGAAATATCGTAAGAAGTTTCACAAAGAGGATGGCCTCTAGTTTTCTGTGTATTTGTTTCAGATACTAAGGTCGAAACAATGACAAATGTTATGTCGTACAAGTTTGCTCTATTGAACTATACTATAATTAGGTCACTGTGGGAGATTTGGCATAACTCTTCCTTGGAGAATCCAATTTTGATCAGACTGGTGGCATTAGAAAGAGGACATAGAGGGCTACTGCAGGTCATGATTTCAGAACTGGGAGATCCAAAATTACAAAGGTACATCAGATTCAATATCAATCTCCTACAAGTGAAAAAATGTGTGTATTTTTTAAAATTTTTGCATAAGCTTGGTTCGAAAAATTAGTTTGAAGGAATTCAAAGGGCATAGTGAAACATTCTTATCAGTAATTGATGCCCGAAGAAAGAAAATGGAAACACCTAGTAAGAAACCTGAAAGCTCTAGCATGACTCATGAAGAAGAGGAAGAAATGCAACATGATATATCAATATTATGAAACCAACTGCAACAAATTCCACTTGCACAAAAGGTAATAGAAAATAAGATGGATGATTTAAAGAAAGACATAGAAGCTAAGATGGATGGTTTAAAGAAAGGCGTAGAAGCTAAGATGAATGACTTGGAAGCTAAGATGGACGACGTGGAAACTAAGATGGATGGCATGGAAGCTAAGATGGATGGCATGGATGCTAAGATGGAAGCTAAGATGAATGGCATGGATGATAAGATGGAAGAATTGAAGATAAATTTGAATAAGTTGCTACAAGAAATGGTCACTAATGGTGAAAGGGTAGTAAAGGAAACTCATGATGAGAACAAAATAAATGTTAATCATGATTTCATAGACTCTAATGTTAGATTGAAGACCCACCATGTTACAAAAATTGATATGAGGAAGTTTGATGGCAAGGATCCCAGAACATGGATACTACAAATGGAGCAATTTTTCGATCTCCATAACGTGGAAAACACACAATAGGTACATATTGCAACTTTATATTTGGAACCAAATCAGTTTGTATGGTATCGATGGCTTTGCTCCCGTAAACAAATTGTCACTTGGGCAATTTTTACGAATGAAATGATAGCACATTATGAGGATAAAAAAAGCAACACCTTTTTAGCCAATTGATAAATCTCAAACAAAAGGTTTCAATGATGGAGCACATTGAGGACTTCCAAAAATTGAACATAAGGGTAAAAGATATTCCAGAGGAGCATAGGATTGATGTGTTCATAGGGACTTTAAAGAATAATATCCAACATAAGGTTCGCCTTTGGGAACCTGATTCATTGGAGAAGGCATTCAGGTTAGCAAGAAAAATGGAAAGCAAAATTATGGCAACTAGGAAGCCTACCACTCACAACTATAAAGATGGAAGTGTTGCTGCCCCTAGCCTTCCACAACCTACAAGGTTGACACCACAACAATTGGAATAAAAAAGAGAAAAAGGGCTTTGTTACATTTGTGATAGCAAATACACTAAAGGTCATAAGTGTGCTGAGAAGAAATTATTCTACATAGATTGTGAAGAGGAGGAAGAAAATGAACAAGAAATGTCAAAAGAAGAGGATATACTCCAGGAACAAACCTTAGATAAAGAAGAAATGAATCCGACCATATCTTGTAATGCATTGGCTGGAATTACCACTCCTCAAACTATTAAGATAGAAGGACATATCAATAAGAAAAAGGTAATAGTGTTGATTGATTCACGAAGTACCGATAATTTTATTCATTGTGAGATAGCAAAGGAATTGAATTGCTTCCTATATCCAGCTCTAGAGTGTCAAGTGATAGTTGCAAGTGGAGGAACCATAAATTGCTCTGGAAAGTGCCATAATATCAAGTTATCCATGGGAGGCTATGTATTGAATAGCCCAATGCTTTCCATTCCAATGGGTGGTGTTGATGTTGTACTAGGAGTCTAATGGCTACAATCCTTGGGTACAATAGCTTTTAATTTTCAAGAACTTTTTCATGAAATTTTTCTATGGAAGGAAAAGAAGTTGAATTAAGGGGTATTGCAGGGAAACAAGGAAAGATAATCAACTCTAACGGTATGACAAAGCTTCTAAAGAAGGAACAACGAGGTGTAATTGCACAATTATGTTCGATAGAGGTTCCCACATGGAAATCATATATTTCTCTAGATCTCCAAAAAGTCTTAGAGAATCATTCCAAGGTATTTGAGACTCCCAAAGGCCTCCCACCTATTCAGGATCATGATCATGCTATTCATTTGATTCTATGAAGTGTTCCTCTAATACATTAGGCTGTACAGATATCCCTATGCCCAAAAGAGTGAAATTGAATGTATGGTTTCAGAAATTCTAGAGGTTGGTATAATTCAACCTAGTCAAAGTTCTTTCTATACTTCAGTAGTATTAGTTCACAAGAAGGATGGATCATGGCGCATGTGTCCAGATTATAGGGAGCTCCACAAGCTCACTATTAAAGATAAATTTCCCATTCCTGTCATTGATGAATTATTGGATGAATTGCATGGATCAATTTACTTCACCAAGTTGGATCTTCGTTTAGGATATCATCAAATCAGAATGAAGACTTAAGACATTCCAAAAATAGCATTTAGAACTCATGAGGGTCATTATGAATTTTTGGTCATGCCTTTTGGCCTTACTAATGCACCTTCTACATGTCAAGGTTTAATGAATTCCATTTTCAAGCCCTTCCTTAGAAAATTTGTGTTAGTATTTTTTGATGATATACTAATCTACAACAAGTTTTGGAAGGATCATGTCCAACATGTTGACATGGTGTTGAAACTATTGGAGGAGAAATAATTATATGCAAAAATCTCCAAATGTTTCTTTCGAGTACAAAAGGTGGAATATCTGGGTCATATTGTATGATTCTCATGAAGATGTTAAGGTAGACCCTAGCAAAATTAAAACCATTAAGGAATGGAAAATCCCCACATCCATAAAGCATATACGAGGATTTCTCAGGTTGATGGGGTATTATCGCAAGTTTGTTAAGAATTATGGAAGAATAGAAGCACCTCTAACAACATTATTGAAGGAAGATGCATTTCCATGGACTCCAGAAGCAATGAAGGCCTTTGAACATCTTAAAGAGGCAATGTGCCAAGCACCAGTCTTAGCTACACCGGACTTCACAAAAACCCTTATTGTGGAATGTGATGCCTCAGGAAATGGAATCGGTGTTGTTTTAATGCAAGAAGAAAGACCCATTGCTTTCGAAAGTTGTCCAATCAAAGGAAATTATTTACACAAAGCTATTTATGAGAAGGAAATGTTGGCAATACTACACGCACTTAAGAAATGGCGACCCTACCTAATGGAAAGACACTTCAAGGTAAAAACAGATCATGATAGTCTTAAATAATTTTTAGAGAAAATATTATCTTCAGAAGAGCAGCAAAAATGGGTCACAAATATGTTGGGTTATGACTTTGAAATCATCTACAAAAAAGGGAAGCAAAATGTTGTGGCAGATGCACTCTCAAGAAAGGATGAGGATGTGGAAGCATTCCTTTGTGCCATTTCTATTATCCAACCAGATTGGATAAATGAAGCAAGGGATGGATGGCAGAATGAAAAGGAAGTGTGGGTACTCATTCAAAATATACAACAAGATCCCAGCACATCTGATACATTTATCTTGAAAAATGATTCGTTATGTTACAAGGATCGGGTATACCTATGTAAGAATTCCCAACTCAAACAAAAGATTCTTAGGGAATTGCACACCTCTCCCTTAGGAGGGCACTCAGAATTTCTAAAAACCTACCAGAGGGTTAAGAAGGATTTTTTTTGGGATGGCCTTAAATCGGATATTCAAAAGTTTGTGGTGGAATGTTTGGTTTGCCAACAAAATAAAGTTGAAACAATTAATACCCCAGGACTATTACAATCTTTATCCATTCCAAGACAACATTGGGAGGAGGTTTCAATGTATTTTATCACATGTTTACCCAAGTTTGAAGGAAAGAGTGTTATCATGGTGGTAGTGCACAGACTTACCAAGTATGCACACTTTTGTCCATTATCTCATCCATTTAAAGCGCGTATAGTTTCTACTGCATTTATGGAAACAATTCAAAAGCTATATGGAAACCCAAATATTATTATAAGTGACAGAGATCCCATTTTCACTGGAAATTTTTGGACAGAATTATTTTCTTGTCTTGGTATTCAGTTAGCTCATATGTCATCTTATCATCCTCGATCTGATGGGAGAATTGAGATAGTAAACAAATGTTTGGAAGGATATCTTCGTTGCTTTGTATCTGATAAACAGACACAATGGGTCAAATGGTTGCCTCTGGCTGAATGGTGGTATAATACTTCCTTCCATACTGCAACAAAAATGACCCAATTTATGGCACTTTATGGATATCATCCACCATCCATCACATCATATTTAAGAGAAAATTCTAAGGAACAAGCAGTGGAAGATCACATCGAGCATCAACAACAAGTTCTCCAACTCTTAAAGGATAACCTCACCTTGGCACAAGATAGAATGAAACATCAGGCAGATCAACATCACAACGAAAGAAGTTTTGATGTAGGCGATTGGGTGTTCCTACAGCGGCAGCCATATAAACAAATGTCCCTCAAGCAAGCTAAGAAGGATAAAAAATTATCACCAAAATATTATTGTCCATACAAGGTGTTGCAAAAGATAGGTACTATGGCATACAAATTATGGGTTCCTGCAGCTTCTCGAGTGCACCCAGTTTTCCCTGTTTCATGCTTAAAGAAGGTTATAGGTGACAAGCTTCCAGTTCAGACAATATTGCCAGGACTTGATGAGGAAGGAAAAATCATATTGGAACCTGAAGCAGTCAAAGAAAAAAGAACTCAAGAGCTATGAAATAGATCAATTTAAGAGTATCTCATCAAGTGGAAGAACTTACCCGTTGAAGATTCCACATGGGAGGATGAGAATTTTATAGAAAAGCATCCAAAACTACTCAAGCATTGACGACAACACTTTTTTGAAGGAGAGGGGCATGTTAGGTCCCTATAATATTAGTGATCCTCCCATTACTATTATCATTGTATCATTTATAGATGACTTCTCAAGGAATACATGGATATATTTCCTCAAGAAGAAATATGAAGTCTTTGATAGGCTTAAATAATTTAAGGCTCTGGTGGAAAACCAGACAAAGAAGAATATAAAGGTGTTGAGGACAGATAACGGTGGAGAGTTTTTCAAGAAGGAATTTGAAGAATTCTGTAAGAAGTGTGGTATAGCACAGTAGAAGACTACTCCATACACACCTGAGCAAAATGTAGTTGCAGAAAGAATGAACAAGACATTGATGGAAAGGGCAAGAAGCATTCTTAGCGGTGCCGGGTTAGGATAGAAATTCTGGGCAGAGGCAGTGGAGACAACATGTTACTTGGTCAACATATCACGTTCATCAGCGTTTGAGGATAAGACTCCACGAGAGGTATGGACTGGTAAGAAACCCACTCTTTCACATCTGAGGGTATTTGGATGTGACGCATATGTACATGTTCCAAAGGAGAAAAGAACAAAGTTGGATAGTAAATCTGAAAAGTGCATCTTTATTGGGTATAAGGATGGTTTAAAGGGTTATAAGCTTTGGAACCCAGTAACAAGGAAGGTTGTGTACAACTGAGCTGTGGTATTCAAAGAGGTGAAATATGTTATTAAACATGAAGTCCAACCAAAGGAACCCGAGAAGATAGAGTTTGAACTTAAGGAGGAAGAATCAGACTCTACAGCAGAAGAGGAATCAGAAGATGAAGAGGCACAAACTCTGGTTGTGAGAAGATCAGTTTGAGAAAGAAGGCAACCAGAAAGGTATAGTCCATCTACTTTCTATTCAAACTTTTATTTATCTATTACTGATGATGATCCCAGAACTATGAAGGAAGCAGTAGATTCAGAGGATGACAAACTTTGGAAAGAGGCCATGGTTGATGAAATGACATCTTTGCACAAAAATGAGGCTTGGGATTTGCTGGACTTGTCGGCTGGAAGGAAACTCATTGGAAGCAAATGGGTGTTCGATAAGAATACAAATGCTGAAGGAAAGGTGGAGAAATACAAAGCTTGGTTGGCAGCAAAAGGTTATTCCCTGGTGCCGAGAATTGATTTTGGTGATATTTTTTCTCCTGTTGCCAAGGTAGCTTCTATTATATTACTTTTATCTATTTTTACTGCTTTTGATTTTGAGGTATAATAGATGGATGTGAAGACAACATTTCTTCATGGGGATCTGGAAGAAGAGATCTACATGAAGCAACTTGAAGGCTTTACGGTGAAGGGTAAGAAAGAACTGGTATGCAAGTTAAAGAAGTCTCTGTATGGGTTAAAACAGTAGCCAAGGATGTGGTATTAGAAATTTGATACATTTATATGGGACTTGGCTTCACCAGAAGCAAATCAGATCACTATGTGTATTTTAAATTAATTGGTGACCATGTTATTTATCTGGTCTTGTATGTGGATGATATTGTTGGTTGGAAATGAAAAAGAAATTATCTAGCATTTGAAGACCCAATTATCCTCCACATTTGACATGAAATATCTTGGTGCTACAAACTATATTTTGGGCATGGAAATTAAAAGAGATTGGGAAAAGAGGAAGCTATGGTAAACCAGAGGAAGTATGTCGAGACAATACTGTAGAGGTTTAATATGCAAGATAGTAAACCAATGAAGGTTCCTATTCCTGTAGGTGTAAACTTATCTATTGAACAGTGTCCTAAGACACAATAAGAGGAAGAGGACATGTCCGATGTTCCATATGCAAGTGCAGTCGGTAGCCTGATGTATGCGATGGTCTGTACTAGACCATACATTGCACATGCAGTGGGAGTATTGAGTAGGTTTATGTCAAAATCAGGGAAGGAGCATTGGACAGTACTGAAGCGGGTCTTCAGGTATTTGTATGGCACTAGTCATTATGGTTTGTGCTACCAAGGAAGACCGAGATTGGACAAAGTTTTCGATATTCATGGCTTTGTTGATGCAAACTGGGCTGGAGATCTGGATCAAAAAAGATCTACAAGGGGGTATTTGTTTCACCTATTTGGAGGTGCAGTCGGTTGGATGAGGAAGAAATAATCTGTAGTGGCATTATCAACTACAGGGGTAGAATACATGGCAGCCACTCATGCAAGCAAGGAAGCGGTCTGGTTGCAGATATTGTGTTCAAGTATGAGGTTAGTACAAGGAGCTATAAGAATAGATTGTGATAGCCAAAGTGCAATTTTATTGGCAAAGAACCCTGCTTACCATTCAAAGACAAAGAACATTGATGTTCAATATGACTTTGTGAGGGATATGATAGAAGACAAAAAGGTGTTGCTGGTAAAGGTGGACACTTTGAAGAATATTGTAGAAGCATTGACAAAATTTGTGAGATCTCGAAGTTCTCTTGGTGTAGAGAAACAATGGGCGTTGCAAGGTTGGATAAATGACTAAGCTCTCCAATGCCCCCCTGTGGAAAGAAAACAACAAGTGGGAGAATGTTGGGTTGTGTTATATTCTTTCCACAATTAGCTCTCTTAGTTAACTGAGGGGTTAGAGGGGGTGGGGAGCCCCCCCTTCGTTGCGTTGATTGGTAGTGGGGGGGTCACAGGGGGTTTGAGGGGGGCAGTTAAGCCCCCTCTACGGGGTCTGGGGCAGCGCCTGGGGGAAATTTTTTTTGGACCCTATATTAGGTGGGCGGACCTACCTATGGTTTTGGGCACAATGGTTTTCAGTACACGGTATTGGATGCTTCAGCATGTATATATATGTATTGTAACATTGAAAGGAACATAATGAAAAATGAATCTAGTAGTCCCAGTTTTGGGATCCATGGGAAAATATCTGTGTATATTTGTTTTATATGTTATGTTCTCGCTATTGTTTATTTTCTATGTTTTAGAATTTGTATGCAGGTAATTTCTATACGGGGTTAAAACCTACAAACCAAATGAATTCAAGATAGAGAATTGGGGGAAAGAAAGCATAAAAAGACCGTATCAGGCATGATTGATAGGATTTCTTCAAAAGCTTAATGGGAATAATAAGAATATTACTCAAGAATTCATAGATCATTATGAACAGGGAGAAACAAAAGTAGGTGACCTCTCCATACCATTAAACCTAGAATTCCTTTCCCAAGCTCTAGATCTTCCCTTAACAAGAGAATAATACCATAAAGGCTTACACTTCAAAGAGAAAGGATGGACATTCTTTCTAGAAAAGAAGAGAAAAGGATCTTTTGATAGATCAAAAGGCATTCAAAGGGGTTGGTTCAGGGAACCTTGGTCTGAACTAGTTTTAATCCTTCAAAGATACTTCACTTGTGATAGTAGGCATAGCCTAGTTTATCTCTACCACATTAGGCTACTGCAACACATAAAGGGAGAATCCAAGATTAATGTACCCTATTTCTTCTCTAAAAGCTTGATTAAAATGATAGAGAGTGTCAAAAATAAAATTGAAGTGAAAGAAGTGTATGTTTATCATCAGGGGTTGATCAAAATACTTGTAGAACATCAGGTGAGAAGTAAGGGATTGATTTGGAGAGAATTCTTGGTTCAAAATCATATGGAAGAGAAAACAACATAAGAGAAATTTGAACAAATTCATGTTCCTAGAAGCATAATAAGATGTCCTATGTATCCTAGGACCTGACCCAAAAAGAGATAGGATAGTGGCATGGTTGAAAAAGAAGCAACTTTCATATTTGTTCCTAGAAGGCCTAGGAAGAAAACCCGAGAAGAGCCAAGTGAGAAATAAAAGGACCCAAAGGTAGAAATTGTTACACCTCCAATAGTATCAAAGGAAGTTAATGAGATATTTCAAAGGATGGAAAGGGAAATTCAAGAATAGCCTTTGGAAAAGGACTCTTACTTTGAGCATGCATGGATAGGAGATACATCATCACATTCATTTTCCAAGGAAACTGTAAGAGAAGAAAAAGAGCTACATCAAGAAGAACATCTTAAGAAGATAGAAGAGTTGATAAGGGAGTTGGAAGTCAACAAAATTTTGGAAAGGAATTTGAAGAAAGAAAACAAGATGTATAAACAAAACAACAAAGCTCTCATCAAGAAAAATGAAAAACTGAACAAGAAAAATAATAATATTGAAGCAAAGAAGATTTTGATTTCTAAACAAGCTTATAGGTGGCTCAATGAAAAGAACACATGGAAATACAAGTATGAGAGACAAAAGGTGATGGCTACTATCTACAAAGAAGGGAAATTTGAAGATATTGATTGTCTTCTACAGGCAGCACAACAAGAGGCTTCAAGATCAGGGACAGTAGGTACATCAGCACTTAGAAGATCAAAGAGAAGAAATCAAGCATGAGGACATGCTTGGAGATCAGCAAGGGGGAGATGTTGGTCCTCGATTTTGATCAATTTGGCTTATTAAAAATCCACTTAACTTCCATCATATTCAACTTTATATCATCCATATATGCCTTAATTTGACCTTATTATTCATATTCACGTAGAATAAATTATGTTTTTCAATTTTTAGATATTTTTGTAAAAAATTGGTTTTAAGAGCATTTTTGGACAAAACTGGAAATTCTCGTAATAGCTCCATTAAAGTGATGTTTGTAGGACACCTGGGCTCAAGATGGATACATATTTGGAAAGATTAGGAACCAAGTATGGATGAACATCTATTGTCTTGGTCAAAATGAGAAAATACAGGCCCGGTCAAAGCTGGTCAAACATGACCTGTCACCCAAAAATCCCTATTAAAAAGGGGCAGTTTTAGGATTTTTTGGAATTTTTCCAGATTTCTTGTAACTAATGGATGACTTCGACCTGATGAAGTGGGATAACATTAATCATGGTGGTTTTATACTTTTTAGCTTATTTGGTTATCATTTTTCCTATTTAAAAATAGGCATTCATAGTTAGAGGTATGTAAACAAACTTATTATTTTTTAGATAATTGAAGACAAAAAATTTCTTCATGATTTCTTTGTGTTTGCTGGAGTGAATGAGTTGTTGTAGCTGAGTATTTTAGTAGTGTACCAGCAAGGTTGGAGGGCCCCCATCCAAGCTAAGTACACTTTGTTGTATCATGTTTATATTTGTGCATATGGTAGTTTGATTTTCCATGTTCATAATATTCATTTTCTGTAAATAATTGTAGATATCTTTAATATTAATTTATTTTATGAAATGTGTTAAGTGAATATTGCTTCTTTTAGTGATTATATTGAATGTGGAAGGAAAACCAGGTCTCCTTGAGGGAGCCTCTTCTCCGTGAGCCGAAACTAAGACTAAACAAGATTCACTTCTTTCAAGTTTTCTTAGATTAAGTTTTTATGCTTTCATTGCATTATTTCTTTCTTACGTAGATATTGGAAATGCTATTATAGAGTTGTTGAGGGAGGACAAACAGGTCTCTTTGAGAGAGCCTCTACCTTTTTTTTCTAAAATAACCTAATTTCATTGATCAATAATGTATGCTTTTATGGAATAGACTCAGATAGTTTTTGCTTCAGTTGTGAGAAGTAATTTATAATTTGTATTTCCATTCTTAGAATGATTTATATTTGTAATATGCACTTCTGTTTTCATAACTACTTCCTACATTATTTTTTATCTAAAAGTCCGTAAATTGTGGTTTGCTTCTAAGATTACCAACTTGGATTGATAGTAAAATACATGTCTTAATTTACATAATAAATTGAGCTGACAGTAACAACCAAAATAGGAATATTGTGCCAAGAGAAAAACTTAGAAACATACTTCACAAGAATCCAACATGTTCACGATGAACTATTAGTTGTTGAGGAAGTCATGGATGAGGGTGAACTTATCATGATAACCCTGAGTGGTTCACAAGAAATGTGATACCTTTATAACATGTACCCTTTCCAAAGACAAGCTTCCTAATTGGAGCAAGTTGTGGGATGACTTCACCCAAAAAGGGATATGGGAGAGTATGATATTTGATGGACAATGTTGAGGTGGAGGTGGATATGATGAACTTTCTCTTGTCGGGAAAACAAAGAAGGGAAAGGGAAAATCCAAGTAGAACCAAAGTGTAGGATGATATTCAAAGAGAGAAAAAGAAGGACATGAAAAAATTCAAGTGCTTTTAATATCACAAGTATGGTCACTATGTTGGATAGTGCCCTATTGGGCCACAAAATATGCTCATTTTTCCACTGTATATTACCACTATTCATAACCTAAATTCCTATATTTTTAACTCATTTCATACCATAATTCCACAACTTGCCCCCAATTCATATCTTACATTTCATGGTTGATTATCATTAGTTTTCTTAAGTTTTAAATTATTAGAGAGAACTTTGATATGATTTTCTAATGGTGGTTTTTGCCAAGTTTATTTACTACAGGGATTCATTGCCAAAATTCTCCATAAGTTAATTAAACTAGTTTCTACAGGTTAAGTACATAATGAATGTAGTTTAAAATCTCAATTTGTGATAAAATGAAGAAGAATATTGTGATTATGAGACATGTATCTTGTTCAAAGTACCCTCATTTAGGTAACCCTAAAATCATTTGTCAAAATTCGTCATCATGAAGAAGTTATGGTTAGCGCAATTTTTTAAGTACAGAATCGGTTCTAAATTTTGAAGTTAAGTACATAATCATTGGGTTTGACGGTTCCAAGTCTGCCATGGTTTTGGGTCATCCATGGTTCCATATATTTCGGGATGAATATTTATTTTGCTTCTTTTTCAAGCTACATGGAGTTGCAATTAGATATTCTATATCTTAATCATGCTATGTATGGGTCATGAGATTTCCCAAGACAAATTTTCCAAAACCAATTTCAAAAAAATCATTTGAAATGTATTTTTGTAATTATGTTGGTATTTGGCTAAGCTCAGATCCTTGAGTTTTGGATCTCAAATTGTGAAAGCATAGTATATAGAAGGAGTGTTACATAGAGGAGAGTTATACACAAGAGTTGTACGTTACACATAGAGGAGCTACATAGGAGATGAATCACAACTACAAGGTTGTTGTATATTAAAAAATTGTTTTTGGATGAATAAAGGATGATGAAGTTGCTATAGCTTTGGCGTCCATTTTGTGAATTGAGATTTGACCTGTAGCACATGGAAATGAAAGGCCGCCTGAACCCATTTTGTTTGTAGATTTAAATTAGATTATGTAAGTGTGAATTTTAGTATTTATTTCATTTTTCCTATTATACTTTTATTCCTTGCAAATGGTTTGAGTTAGATTTACTTGTTTTGTCAATTTATTTTTGCATTTTAGATTATGTAATTTCTTCCTGATTTATGGTGCAATCTCAGCGAATAGTTTTAGGAAATGTGTTTTGTTTCAGTCAATATATTTATATTTCATTTCCAATTTGTTTGCTAAATAGTTTTCAGAATTCCAACACTTCAATTCATATTCTTGATTCATTTATGTTTTGTAGATCTGGCTAGAGGCCAATGAGTGTATTGTTGTTGGTTTCACTTTGCAAGTTGTGGAGTAAGCACTCGGCTGCATCATGTACTCAGTCGCATTATGCACTCGGCCACATTTTGCACTTGACTGCATTCTGTACTCAACAACATTATGTACTCAAGCCACGTTTTGTACTTAGCTGTGTTTTGTACTCAAAATTTCTTTGATTTAGTTAATTAGAAAAATTTAGTTTTGAAGCATGAGTTGTGTGATTTCAATAGAGTAATTATCATAGTTAATCATTTGTTTATTTTGAAGTTTATGGAATTAGAGACCGTTTGTTAATAAATTGTGTTGTGTGAACAATTAGCTTTAGGCATACATTTTATATTTTACATGTTGAGTTGTTTTGAATCAAGTAGCACTCATTTGAATAGGTCATTCATTATTTTCCCTAATTTCTCATTAAGTTTTAATTAATTAATTATTTGATTGGAGTTATTCCTTTGCTTATCAATAGATTAGTTTCAAACTAGGAATAGAAATCCGTACTTAATTTAGGAACAAATTTTAGATTTCATGATGATAGTTTAGGTTAGATGCTCTGATCCTGCGTTACCTGCACTTGTGCCACGAAGCTTACGAGTCTTGGATTAATAATTTAATGTTGGAATTATAACACATATAATTTCCCTAAAAAATTTTGGCATCATTGTCGGGGAGGTGCTAAAGCGATTAGAGCATAGTTTCTTTCACAAGTTTTCAGTGTGATCTTAGTTGTAGGGAATCTAGAGGGTAGAGAGTATACAGTAAGATGTGGGTGAAGAGCAATGCATCCACTATGGTGGGGTTGCTCCAAAGTTTAGTTGTCCATGTAAGCAAGTTTGGTGAGTTTTATTGTAATTAGGTTTAATTCAATTAGATTAAAAATTCAAGCTCTTTAAAGATAAAATCATTTTTGGGGTGGTGTAATAACCTCTAGGTACTAATCCGTGTTGCAAGATAGGGATCATCAACCAACAGGAGAAATTCAAGAATGATTGGGATCTTTAAGAATGTCCATCAAACTACTTTCTCAAATCCTAGCAATAGTTGGGATATATGCCTCTAAGGAAGAGTTCATCCTGATCATGTTCAGGAAATTACCTATCTCTCCACAACCAGAAAAGGATTTGAAAGTCTCACTTGATTCCTCTTTCTTATCTACCAAGGAGATTAAGAAATCATGTACCAAATCTGATGAGGAGCATCCTTATGAACCTGATATTGAGGAACTTTAACCATGCTCGCTAGCAAGCCTTGTATGCATTCCAGAGACCAATTATCCATGCTTGCCTGGCATGACCAAGGAGGACTTCTAGAGTGGTCCAAATGAAGAAATGGACCAATACCGTCAAGATTACATCGAGCATTGGTTCCAAATCACAATCCAGTCAAAGTACCTTCTCATCTTCAAATACTCTTTGTATCAAATCTTTCAAAACTATTGATCTTTCATTCTCATGTACCTTCTAAAGTTTATATGTTAAATATGGGCATGAATATATCTTTGTACCTGCTCCGCACATGGCTTCATTGGAAGTTCTCTTTCACTTGAAGGAGGATATATTTTCTTTAGTGTAGTAGGAAAGTTAGTATTGTAATAAATAAATAAATGAAAATAGTAAAGAGAAAAATAAGTCCTTTTCTGAAAACCAGCTTTTCTAGCGCAATTGGACAAGGACTTTGCTTGAAAACCAGGTAATTGGTAGGAAAGATTCCCAATAAAGTTTTTAAATTTGTATGAGTTCTTCAAATCAAGTATCTTTCAAGTCATTATGTTTATACTCAAGTTCGTTGATGTGGGATCCCTTAAGGCCCACCTTCCAATAAGCCTTGTCCCATCGACATTAGCATGTTATCTGGGGTCAAGTTTAGGTTCAGATAAGGTACCTAGGAGCCTGCATGCCTTAATGGTAGGTATCCTTGTCATATACCAAGGAAATACATCAATGTTTCTTGGTGGATGGATTCTGCAGTCCATTCGACTTCGATAAATCCATTCATGGCTGGTAGAATGTACCTAGTGCCTTGATTCCCATTGACATCAAAGGTGGGATATCTCGCATTGGTTAATGACCTCCTCAATGGTTGGTAATCCAAGGATTCTTGCTTATGTTCAACATCAACACCATTTATTCACATATGCAAGATTTCACATGCATGTGAAGTTGTTGGAGACTATATGGTTTTGTGATCTCAACACAGATTTGCAGCAGTTTGGATTTTTGTGTCAACATTTCCATTTTCATTTGCAACATTATATTCTTTTCAGTAAATGCTTCCTTTAACAACCTAGCCATTCATTTGCAGCAGTATATTCATTTCAGTAAAGGCTTCCTATAGCAGCATGGTCATTCATTTGCAGCAACCGTCACCTTTCCTCAGTTGTTTGGGGACATACAACTCCTCAGGCATAGGGGAGAAGGGGACATTTAGTTAATCCTTCATCCTTCTTCAGCAGGTTAGATCAACAATCACATCAGCTCCATCCAGTTCATCTCCCACTTCATCCTGTAGCGCCAAGCACGTCAATAATAAAGGTAAAACTTGAGGTAAATTTGGCTTAAGATTCTATAATTCATTAGAAGGTTTAGGAAACTTAATGATTCACCACTTCTCATTCCATGCATTTTATCTTTCATAAATCATTATCCTTTTGTTTTCCTTCCATTTTCCACTCATAATAAAAAGACTTATACTTTGATTACAAGACCATGTTAAAAGAAAATCTTTATGATATATTAATAAAGGCAGTCTCTATAGTGTCTTATCATCCATGATAACAACCATTCTATTAGGAGGATGAAGTCATTACTTCCATGGAATGATAAAGGAAACCACCTATAAGCATTGGCCTTGCGATGACAGAGTATGCAAGAATGCATCCACATACTTACCATATCCATCACCACCTCATTTCATCCATCATCTCTTTCTCATCCATCCCTTTCTTGTCCTCAAATTTGTATTGCTCAGTAAATTAGTATGATACATTAAATGTGAAGAGTGTTGTTCCAAAAGAACCAACACCTCCAAATATTCAAGTAGTGTTGCTCCGCAAGACCCAGCACCTTCAAATATTTAAGCAATGATGTCCCACAAGAACCAACATCTAAAAAAAAACAATGTTAAGAATTTGTTAATGAGCAAGGGATTTTCTTGCATGAAGACATGCAAATCCACAGGCATGGGGGGATGTTGGTCCTCAAAATATGCCCATTTTTCCACCATATATTACCACTATTCATAACCTGAATTCTTATATTTCTAACTCATTTCATATTGTAATTACACAACTTGCTGCCAATTCATATCTTACACTTCGTGGTTGATTATCATTAGTATTCTTAAGTTTTAAATGATTAAAGATGAATTTGCTATGATTTTCTAATGATGGTTTTGCCAATTTTATTTATTGCAGAGTTTCATTGTCAAAATTCTTCATAAGTCAATTAAACTAGTTGCTACAGGTTAAGTACAAAATGGTTGTAGATTAAAATCTCAATTTGTGATCAAATGAAGAAGAATATTGTGATTCTGAGACATGGATCTTGTTCAAAGTACCCTCATTCAGGTAACCCAGAAACCATTTGTCAAAATTCGTCATCATGAATAAGTTATGGTTAGCACAATTTTTAAATACAGAATCGGTGCCGAATTCTGAAGTTAAGTACATAATCATTGGGTTTGACGGTTTCGGGTCTGCCATGGTTTCAGGCCAGCCACAGTTCCATATATTTTGGGTTGAAGATTTTTTTTTTTTTTTTTCAAGCTATATGGAGCTACAATCAGATATTCTATATCTCAATCATGCTATGCATGGATCATGAGATTTCCCAAGACAAATTTGTCCGATAACCAATTCCAAAAATATCATTTGAAATGTTATTTTGTAATTTTGTTGGCATTTGGCTAAGCTCAGATCCTTAATTTTTGGATCTCAAATTGTGAAAGCATAGTATATAGAAGGAGAGGTACACACAAGAGTTGTGGGTTACACATAGAGGAGCTACGTAGGAGAGGAAGCACAACTACAAGGCTATTGTATATTAAGCTTTTGTTTTTTGGTTGAATAAAGGATGATGAAGTTGTTATAGCTTTAGTGTCCATTTTGTGAATTGAGCTTTGACCTACAACACATGGAAAGGAAAGGCCGCCTGAACCCATTGTTTTTGCAAGGTTAATTTAGATTATGTAAGTGTGAATTTTAGTATTTATTTCATTTTGCCTATTATATTTTTATTCCTTGCAAATGGTTTGAATTATATTTAATTGTTTTGTCAATTTATTTATGCATTTTAGATTATGTAATTGCTTGCTGATTTATGGTGTGATCCCGGGAATAGTTTTAGGAAGTGTGTTTTGTTTCAGTCAATATATTTATATTTCATTTCCAAGTTGTTTGCTAAATAATTTTTAGAATTCCAACACTTCAATTCGTATTCTAGATCCATTTATGTTTTGTAGATCTGAGTAGAGGGCAATAATTTGTGTAGAGGGCAGTGAGTGCATTGTTGTTTGTCTCACTTTGCAGGTTGTGGAGTAAGCATTCAGCCGCATTCTGTACTTGGCCGCATTCTACACTCAACTGCATTCTATACTCGACCACATTTTTCACTCAGTGGCTTTATGCACTCGGCCGCATTGTGCACTCAACTGCATTCTATACTCAACCACATTCTGTACTTAGTTCATGTTCTGTACTTAGTTGCGTTATGTACTCATAATTGCTCTGATTTAGTTAATTAGAAAAATCTAGTTTGGAAGCGTGAGTTGTATGATTTCAATAAGGTAATTATCATAGTTAATCATTTGTTTATTTTCCAGTTTATGGAATTAGAGACAGTTTGTTAATAAATTGTGTTGTGTGAACAATTAGCTTTAGGCATAAATTTATCTTTTACATGTTGAGTTGTTTTGAATCAAGTAGCACTCATTTGAATAGATCGTTCATTATTTTCCCTAATTTCTCAATAAGTTTTAATTAATTAATTATTTGATTAGATGTATTCCTTTGCTTATCAATAGATTAGTTTCAAACTAGGAATAGAAATTTCGTACTTAATTTAGGAACAAATTTCAGATTTCATGATGATAGTTTAGGTTAGATGCTTTGATCCTATGTTACCTATGCTTTTGCCTCGAAGATTAGAAGTCCTTGATTGATAATTTAATGTTGGAATTATAACACATATAATTTCCCCAACATGCACCAACAAGAAGAAAGGAAAAGGGAAGACATCAACAACTACATATACATAAATGAATGAGTTAGCTAAGAAATTCAAGGAGTTTGTGCTCATGTCACATATTTCAAGCACCATGAAACATGGTGTATGGCTTGTGGACAACAAGGATTCACATCATTTAGAAATATATTGTGACCTCTTCACTAGTATGGCCAAGAAGCACCATGATTTTCATGTGGAGCTTGGTGATAATGCCAGGTATGTAGTGGAGGGTATTGGAAACATACAATTACAACTAGACTTTAGGAGTCCTATGGAGGTGAAGGAAGTATTGTATCTACCTGGGATGGAGAAAAACTTGCTGTCCAATTTGATTACAGAGGATAAAGGACTTGAGCTCAGTTTCATGGGAGGTGAGGTATTTGTCGGGCCAAAAGAAGCTCATCCTGCCATGAAGTGATCTAGATTTATTCAATAACGAAACAAAATATATATTTAAATTAAAACCCAAAGCTACAAGGAAAATTGAACTTCAATTCATTAATAACAAATACTGAAAATTTGTTTACATGTAGAATGGAAACAAACTAGCTTGGGCGATGGTATCTTATCTTTGAGAAGAGATGTGATGGATACATGCCATATGAATTGTGTTACAATGAGGCTTGGAGGATATTTTATTGTTAAGAAACAATGGAAAACGATAAACATCCAAAAACTTAACCTTAGGAGATGAAGCACCAAAAGTTTATAGGCTTCATTAGGGTTAGTTGGTACATCAACTTCTTGGGCTCATATGATCTTTTTTCGACGCGTACAATACATCGTTAGAAATATCTATTTGAGGACAAAAAATTTCAACTGCAGACTCCTTTCATAAATAATGAGTTTGCCTGATTGGTAAAAAAATCATTATTTAGGGCCTCAAAATGGCTCTAGAAGTTTAGGACCCGAAAAAACTGCCAAAAATAATAAATTGTGCTACAATTAAGGAAACATAAAGAAATAATGTTTGGGGTCCAAGTGGAATAGAGGGATGGCCACCAATATCCATCTATATTAGTCCTCCCCCCTCAAGATGCAATAATCTTCATTGTGTTGAATGGCTCTATAAGATGGGGAAACTTTTGTTGAAATTGGTCCCTGGTAAGCCACTTGCCTTGGTGCAAGAGTTGGCTAACTTTGACAACCCAATATAGTTGGATCCTTTATTAGAAAGTGTTCTCGATCTATGTTTCCTTGATCCAATCAACTGTGGCCTATTACATGAAGTATTGGTTGAGATTTTTTGGTGTTTGTTACAGGTCATTTTGGAACATCTGCTCAAAATTCCTAAAAAATGAATCAATCGACATCCTTGAACACTTTTCCATTATCTCTTTACAAATCCCTAAGCATCAACTCTCCAAAAAATCTGAGTTTTTGGGTCAATCAGCTCAAAAACAATGTTTTTATCCCTAGTGCACCTTGCATGCTTGATCACATGATATTGTTGCAAGCTGCATTACTGAGCATCTGTATTGATTAGCGTAGGGTTCTCTACTCTGCAGGTGCATTGATTCTAGAAATTCGGTAAAATTAAAAAAATATTTTCGAATCTTCTCCTTCCAAAAGCTTCTAAGGTTGTTTTAACCAATTATCATGGATAGAGATCTCTGATTCCTATCCAATCCTACTCTAGTGGTATTATATATTATCCCTAGAGCTTTTCCTCCCTCATATGTGGAGCTCAAGCCTAGATTGGTAAATCCTAAACTACCATTTTCACCATATAAATTTACTGCCTCCCATAGAGTCTGGGTTGGCTTTTGGAGATTACTAATGCCCTCATGTTGCTGCATTGAGCTTAAGGAATCATCCTCCATTTATGCATTAGGGTTGAGTGTGAAGGTTTGCTTTGTGGCAAGGAATGAAAGGACAAGACAACTGGGGAGACATATACAAAGTCAGCTTCTATATATGGTTGTAATTATTTCCTTTATTTATTAATATAAAAAGAACTATTCTTTCCTATACTTGTGTCATGTTGATGATTATGTATTTCAATGCCATGTTGACTCTTTGATTAGAGATATTGGTTTATGATA
Organism: Pinus tabuliformis; assembly: GCA_031772625.1. Classification (NCBI taxonomy): domain Eukaryota; kingdom Viridiplantae; phylum Streptophyta; class Pinopsida; order Pinales; family Pinaceae; genus Pinus; species Pinus tabuliformis. The sequence goes on from CM062819.1 coordinate 592,458,386, forward strand.
TGTGGATATTATAGTTCCCTTACTTATTTTAGTCTTTGTTGCATGTTCCATTTATAGCGTGAGGAGCTAGAGTTGGAGCTTACAAGCTAAGAGAAGAGGACTTACTATAGATTCCAGGTATGTCTTTTTTCATTACTCTAATCTCTCTAAGGAAAACATAGATCTTTTTTCCCTCTGTTGTCTTAGATCATAACACTAGATTTAGGGAGTTCATTTTTGTTTACATAAGTGAATTTTCCATATAACAAATTGGCCACCATACCAGGGAACGAGATTTCCCTTGGTGGTTTCCTTGGACTTATAATTTTTTCACCTTTGAAAGCAACCTTAATTGACTTATTCAGACAATAATTGACCTTAAGAAAACACATTTTTGATCTTGGTAGGGTTTCTTGTGTCATGTTTTGACCAAATTAGCCCCAACGCACTCTCTAGTCTGAGACAGAGCACCCCAACATAGTCTCTTCTCTGTGGAAGTGTGATGTAAGGCTCTAGTGCCCACTCTGCACCTGCGATGATATTGTAGAATGAAAAAAATTGCATTTGTTTGGCTTGCTCTTTGTTTTGCTTTGGCCCAGAAGGTTTTCTTGAGTGTCTAATTTTTTTTGTCTCTATAAAGCTATCATAGTGTTTACATTTGATTTTTTTAACCTTTGATGAGAGTTTCTTTGATTTTTTCTTTATTCTTGTCATTAGGGTTATAAACACTTGATATTGATTATTGATTTGATAAAAAGAATTTTCATATTACTATTGCAGTCTGTTTGAGTTATTTTGGTCAATAATCTAGCTTTATTTTAATTTTCATTGCATTTTAAATTGAAAAGGAAAAGAAAAGAAAAGATTCAGTTTCTTAACAATTTTTTAGTGTTTTTCCTTTCATTTTTGCATGAGTGTTAATCGCCTTTGAGTGTCATCTCTTTTGATCTTTGGAATTTTCACCCAATTTCAGTTTCATTCCTCTGTTAATGAAATCTGATATTACATTTGATTTCATTGGGAATTTCCTTTACTTACACTTGATTCGTTTATTCATTGCATCAGTGAAGGAAGGTATTGCTTTCATAAGTAGTTTTGTTATATTGTTCTTTCAGTGATTTGGAATCATCTTGTGTTTGTTTTGAATAATTCTCCTGCATAGATTACATTTGCATAGGTTTCAAGGGAATTTTGCATAGATTACATTGCATGGTTTGACATCTTTTAGGGCTTTGATTTGCATTAGAATGATACATTGAAAGATCTACTTAGGAAGCTCTTGTTTGTTGCATCTTTGATTGTTGCATCATTGTTTGTTTCCTCCTTTCCATAGATAGATCTTCATTGAAATGAAAAAGTTCTTTTTATCATGCTAGTTACATCCTAGGAAGTTCAGGTGAATTCATACCATGATCCTTGAAATTGAAACATAATTGAAGATCAACTCTAAAATTTACTCAATCAATCTAAGGAGAATTTGGAACATTAATGACACACATGGAGGTCTAGGCTATAGAGGTGTTCCAATGTCTTTAAATGTAGGAGTTGTTGTTACTTGTTTGTCTACATTCTGAGGGTAGTCAGTATTCCACATACGTAAGTATATTGGATCATTCTCCACGTACCCTTGGGTATAATGGATGGTGCCCCACATATGAAAAGTATATCGGAATACTTCCTATCGTATAGGACGCATTAGACAATACTACCAGAGACTGTGCTTCCATGTACCTCTGGGTATATTTTGGAAATCCCTTATAGGTTTTTATTCTGCTATAGGTAACCAAGTCAGTATCCTTATTATATATGATAAACCGAACACAACATTCAAAGAGATTTATTACATGTACCAACAATGGTATATTACAGTTCACAGTGACTTGGTAAACCCTTATGCCTAGTTACCCATTTTGTTTTTTATTTTTGTCTTTAATTTCTAAAATCAATTAATTAACTGTGGAACAACATCCTCACCGTGGAATAACTCCTTAGTAGATATTAGGTTGAGACTAATGGAAACATTTCCCTAGTCTACTAGTCAAGAAAACCCTTTTGATGGGAATCCTAGTCCTTTTCCTCATTTTGGAAATATTGGTGCTCCTTATATCGCACTATTTCCCTTTCCCAGATTTACCATTGGTTTACCATTTTGGTTATTTTTTACCTCCTTGGTTCTGAATGTCCAAACTCCTCCTCAACCAGGTAGTCCACCACCTGAACAACATCAATCTCAAGTTGATCCTAAAGTTGACCTTGTTCCTTCTTGACCTATTGTTTCTTCATCCCTTTCTTCCTCCTAGCCTAGTGAAAGTCTTGATTCTAGTAACTAGGAAGCTAAGAAGAAGAAGAAAAGGAAGAAGACAAAGAAGCCAAATAAGTAAGGGGAAACCAAGAAACCATTTCTAAGGATGCAACTAATGTCAAGAAACTCTCCATCAAGCCCGGTAAAGTGAAGTTCCCTTGCATGATTTGTAAGGGTGACCACATTCTTAGAGATTGCCCTGGTATTCCATAGGAATTAGAAGCGTGTTCCAAAGGCTGACATCAACCCCTATTATCAGCCTATGAGATCATGTTGGTGATAAACCATCACCTAGTGATAGTAAGATCTGTAGGAAAAAGGGTAAATTTAATTTTCCATGTAGGTTATGTGAAGGGAATCATCATATTCACCTTTGTCCTTATATGGATGAAGCCTCAAAAGTCTTGGAAAACCTTACAGCTTCTCAACCATGACTTATGGATGGTTACCGAAATCTTTCTCCCAATCCTCCACTAGTTGATGAAGTGATTGATTTGAATCCAATCAATCCCACTTTCTCTGAACATGAATCCCATGATTTTGTTCCCAACAAACCATTGTTTGAGAAAATGGTCGACCTTGTTCCACCTTCTGTCGATCTTACATTTTCTGTAAAGATTGAAGATCATACTGCTCAGGTTATTCTTGTCTCTTTTGATTCTACTGAAAAAAGGGGAATTTCTCTTGTTGTTATGGAACCCCCTCCAAGTAATGATGTTATTTCTTTTAATTGGAGCCTATTAACAGGACCTCGTCTCCCTTCTTACATGCCCTTCCAAGTCATGGTGATGGCTTATAATACAGAAATATTTCACACTTTTATTAATGAGGGTGCATTTGTTAACATTCTATTCTCCAGTGCTTGGAAAGCTTTGGCTTCCCCACATCTTGTGTTTGTCACTCTAAATCTATTAGATTTTAATAGAAGAACTAGCCAAACTTAGGGATCCTTCCTCATTTTCCTATTACTTTGGGAGGAAAGACTGTATGTATTGATGTTATGGTTGTCATGGGTCCCTTGGATTTCAATTTCCTACTGTTGTGAGACTATGTTTACGTTATGAATGTTGTCGTCTCCACACACTTTTGAGTGATGTGTTTCCCACATGATGGAAAAATAGTGACTATCAACCAAACTTCATTCGTTGGTCTTGATTTGAATGCCAATCATCTGACTTTTCTAAACGTTCCTAATGTGCAAGTGTTATCTACCCTGCCATAGGTTAATTATGTGGCAACTTCTCCCATGTCTATACCTATTGATGAAGATGATAATTTAATTATTTGCTCAACTTCTTTTGACCTAGATCTAGTAGGTGAAATGGTGAATCATTTACTGGGGCATTGGAGCCTAATTTTTCCATTGGATGCATTAATTCCTTCCAAAGAATTTTTCTTCTATCTAATGAGAACCTCTTAGAAGCCATGGCCTTTTGGAAGTCATGGTCAAGGTTCCCAGAGTAGAGTTCCTTTTCTTGTGTCAAGCTCGTTAAAAAAAGAAACAAGGTTACTGGAGAAGAGTTCCTTTTCTTGTGTCAAGCTCGTTAAAAAATGAAACAAGGTTCCCAAAGAAGAGTTATTTTTTTGTGTCAAGATTGTTAAAAAATGAAACAAGGTCCCTTGAGCATCGCTATTTTCTTGTGTCAAGCTCGTTAAAAAATGAAATAGATCCCCTTCCAATTCGAGTCTTTGATTAGATCTCATAGATGTCGAGTCGAGTATTTAAATTGATCTCGTAAATGAAATGCCATTCCATCCACCTATTAGTAACCAGTAGGCTACTTAGATGAATGAAATGAAGCATGTCCTCAAAATTAAGTCATTATGTTGGGGGCATGGAAACCAATCTCAAGCATAGTTTTCCTTTGTTTCAATCTTGTGTAAAAATGAAACTACTCTCAAGCATAATTTTTCCTCATTTCAAGCTTGTGTAAAAATGAAACTACTTTCAACTACTCTCAGGCATAGTTTTTCCTCGTTTCAAGTGAGTGTAAAAATGAAACCAATTTCAAGCATAGTTTCCCATGTTTCAAGTTTGTGTAAAAATGAAACCATTTTCATCCTATCCCTTGTGATTGCCATTTTTATTAGTTTGTTTTTGCTAGATGAGCCTTGGTTTTCTCATCCATCGTCACCATCTACTTTGCTGATCATACACTTTCACTTGGTTGTTTTAACCCGTTTCGGTACTAGGATAAAATATTTATGAAAAATGAATACTTTAGTCAAACATGACTAAACGGTTTTCATGAGTATCATTTTCTGCCTTTTTAGACTCAAGAGACTAAATTTATGAAAATGAACCTTTGGAGTTTTCTTTTTCACCTATTTTTCAAACTCTCTAAACATGAAAAATAATTCAAGTTATACCTTTGTTGGACTCATAAAATCATCAAAAAACATTGGACTCATTGAACATGACGAGACTGAACCACTCCTTCTGAGGGTTCATTAAATCAACTCAAAAGGATTCATCTAAATGATGAACTTATAGATGAAGCATATGTTATCCTCCTTAAGCTTGTAAAAAATAAAGAGATACTGACCATAAATTGTTGGGGAAATTGGTAAAATGGGGTACTTAACCTATTAATGGCAGTGAGTTGCCTTGTAACATGAAACTCTTTCACTTCATTTTCATGATTGTTGGGTTGGGAAATATGCTTGCCTCTTTGGTTAATCAAACCATATCAAAATCCTTCGTAATTAGTTTTGGGTCAATGTTTCCAACTCCATAAAATGTTGTTGATATGTTTAAGAGAAGTCCTTCAGTTGAAATCTGCTACAATACCATTAAGCCTTTGTTCATGTCTTCCCTTCCTGAACCAGATCCGCATCAACATCATTCTATCTCAAATCTTGATATCTGTTTCATGTCGTTGATGAGGGATACATCAAGGCCCTCGTATAATGGGTCACTTCCTTTCGACGTCAACTCACTATCCAGGAAGTTGACTTAGAAACTCCTTTTGTTACCTTGGAGCTTGCATACTGCAATGAAAATTTTCCTCGCTTTCAATGACAAGTCCTCATCGTTGGCCTTTGACCAAAATATTATGTGTGGTGTTCAAATTCAACTCATTCGTTCACACCACATAGATTGTACTATGGTACCTTGATATCCATTATCATTAATAGTGGTTTCTCTCGCATCTATTAATGACTTACATTATTGGCCGGTAATCATATGGTGTCTACCATGTTTGACTCCAACTTATTTATTCGCATGGTTAGAATCATACTATCTAGTGACAAGGTAGAAGACACCAGATCTAGTTCAATCCATCCAGGCTGCAATTTCAGGATTGATACAAGATTACAAAGTATGGTGGTTATGATCATTCAAGATAGTCATCTAAGCATGGGTCCACATCTTTTGTCAGTGGATGAGAATTTTTTATCATTGTACATGTAATATTGGCTTATATGCTAAGTATGGGTATGCCTCCCTCAGTAATGATATCATGATGATAATATGTATTGTAACATATGATGATCTCGACCTAATTTGTTCTTGATCCATACTTGTCACAAGGTAAAGCATTTCAGTCCTCAACCACTGCTTCTAAATTTGTAATTTAGGGGCAATCTATTACAGGTCATTTCGTCACATATGCTCAAAAGGCCTGAAAACCTGATCAATCAAAATCCTTGAACACTTTGTCATTATCCCTTTGGAAATATCTAAGCATCACCTCTCCAAAAAGTCTGAGTTTCTGGGTGAATCAACTAAAAAAAAAATCTTTTAGCCCCAGTGCACCCTGCATGGATGATCACCTACTATGGTTGCAAGTTGAATAACTAAGCATCTATGCTGATCAACACAGCTTTCTCTACTCTGTAGGTGCGTTGATTCTAGGAATTTGGGAAAATTAAAAAAAATCGAATCTTCTCCTTCCAGAAGCTTCTAAGGTGGTTTTAACCATTTACCATGGATAGATATCTTGAATTCCTATATGATCCTACTCTAATGGTGTTATCGTTTATCCCTAGATCTTATCCTCCCTCATATGTGGATCTCAGACCTAGATTAGTAAATCCTAAACTACCACTTTCACCCTATAAATTTACTGCCTCCCATAGGGTTTGAGTTGCCTTTTGGAGATTACTAGTGCCCTCATGTTGCTTCCTTGAGGTTAAGGAATCATCATCCATTTATGCATTAGAGTTGGGTGTGAAGATTTGCTTTGTGACAAGGAAGGAAAGGAAAAGACAATTGGGGAGACATCTACAAAGTCAGCTTCTATATATGGTTGTAACTCTCTCCTTTATTTATTAATACAAAAAGCACTATGTTTTCCTATACCTGTGTCATGTTGATTGATCAAGTGCTCAAAATTAGACTCAAAAATTAAAGTGTCAAAATCTTGTTAAACTTAGCTTCAGATTGAAGAGCTCATCATTCTGATTCCAATGGTGTGAACGACACTCAAATTCGAGCTCATATGCAGAAGTTAGAGCAAGTCAAAGTTCAAATTTGACTTGGACACATGGCAAAATTGGATGATGTGGCAGGTTTTATTAGCAAATCGGGAAGTGCCAATTGGTAGGCTGCCATTGGTTCTCGTATTTAACAAATCGCATATTGGAGGTGGGTCGACATTAAAAATCAGCCCTAGAGCAATCTAGGGTGCGATGCGAGAACTGAAACTACACATCGGCAAAGGGAGGTGTTACAGAATTGGCCCCGGGAGGTTCGGGTTACGATGTGATATTGCAATCACATATCGCAATAGGAAAGGTCCCACATATGCACAGGACCACTGGTTTTTTCGTCGATTTTGATATCCCAGATGCGATAAGGTTAGGCTGCATTTTAATGTCCTGTCGGGTCCACCATATCACAATCGCACATCGCTTGTCATGTTCATAGACCGTAAGACCCACTAGACTTCGTTGATTACGATTTACAATGGACAGTCGGTGCCGACAAATTACAATGCACCGCACATCAAAATTCTCGCTCGATTAGCGAATTTTCAAAGCTAATTTGTAAGATCATGTCAGTTTGGAGTAATTTGTGGAGCGAATAATGGGAAGACAAGGAGAAGTCATAACATCTTCAGTTTTTCACCAAATTGGATGCAAAAAGAGGCTACATAGCCATTTTTGAACATTCTGGACTGATTAGAGCAGGTTTTAAAAGCATTTGAGCATTGTAAGCATATTTTTTTACATTTTTGAGCATAATAGAGAGGCCCAAGCCATTGGAAGCTAGACCAAGGAGACATAGCCTGTTGAAAATAGCAACAAGAAATGCTAAAAATAGAAATTCTAAAAATAGCATTGCCATAAATAGCATTTCATGATATACTCCAACTCTGCTGGAAATAGAAAAAAATAGAAATGATAGAAATAACATTGCTATAAATAGGATTCTGGGATAGATTCCAATTTTAATTAGTCCCTGAATTAAAATTTGAATTTAGTCTCACTAGCTGTTTGAAAAATAATTAATTAATTCATCTTGAGTTAATTAGTTGGAGAAAATCAAACATGAAGTCTATGTGAAGACATGCAACACTTATCCCTTTGATTGAGGAAGTTATCCCTTAATTAAGGAGATAAGGATGAGTTGTAATTAGTTAGCTCAGTGAACTGAGTTAAATCCAGTTAAATTAGTTCCAAACAGTTGGAGGAACTAATTGTGAGTTCAATCAATTAATGGATGCATGCATGCAACTAGTGTTCTCTAGATAACTGAATATTCTTTCATAAATAACTCATGCATGTCAGTTCATAGAAAGACCCAGTTGATATTAAAGAAAGGGACATTGTACTATTAGTTGGAGGAATTTTCCTATATAGGAAACTCATCCATGCAAAAGGAATTATCTCCTTCAGGATTGAGCAGTTATTTCAGAGGTCAGTGTTGTGTGTGAGGTGAGAATCACACAAGTTGCAGCTGGAGGACCCAGGAGAAATTGCGCAAGGAAATAGGAGGCTTGGAGGACTGAAGGAAGGCATATGTGTTGTCTATTCTTTCTATGAGTAGCAGTGAGGGATTTTACTAAGAGATGGATAGCTTGAGAGATAAAGCTTTGTGTAATCTTGAGATATTTCCACTTGTATGATAATAAAGATACCGGTGTTTTTAGCTGAGGCTTTCCCCAGAGTCTTCTTTTGTGTTTCATGTGTATGATTTCTTCTTCTTTGTTATATGTGTTCTGATTGATCTTGCTCAAATTGATTAATCTTCCGCAAATTTTGATAGTAGAAGTAGATCAAGTATTTTTCTTTATTATATTGCATTATCAGGTGATCTACGGTGAAATTTCTACATAGCCCAGGATGGTTGAGCTACTTTATCATGTGCTTGTTGTAATGTTTTTTTGATGATGTTCTATACATGTTTATGCTGCTATTCAGTTTCTGATATATGTTAAATTTCTCATAAAATTAACATAAAAAATCTTCATTTCACTTGCAAAAAATTGATGAATCCTTAAGCACAATGAAAGCAGATTGTTAATAATCTGAAGAAGATCTTAGCACTCCAAACTAATATTCTAAATCAGGTCAATTTGGTATCACAGCACTAGTTTTTTCTTTTTGAAAGAAGGATTTAATTGTTTGCAAGTTTATCTCATGCTTACAAGGTTAAAACTCAAAAGAGGTGAAGGAAAGTTGGTTGGAATCTCTGAAGTTGGGTCAAGGGGAAGAAGAGCAAGGTTTCCACAATCTCCAACACCAGTTCAGCCTCAAGTTTCAGTTGAGACTCCAGAGATCATGTCTCATGAAGGAGAACATACAGACATGACAGAAGATGAGAAGACCTTTAGAAAGGATTTCTTTGATAAGACATAGATGGTGAAGGTCCTCTATGAAGAGAGGAATACTAGGTTGCAAGGGGAAAGTTCCAAACCTCCCAAAGGAGAAGACTCTTCAAGGGGAGGAAATGGAAAAGGAGGTAATGGAAATGGAGACAAACCTCCACCCTCTCCACCATCTTCTTCATCTTAGTATTCACAAGCATCTTCACCCTCTTCCACTAACATGACCCTTACTCATACTCATCATCATTCTTCAAAAGGAACTATTAAATCACATTTTTTAAAACTTGATGTTAAATTCGATTTGCCCATGTATAATGGTGAAGTGAATGCAGAGAAGCTTGATAATTAGATTTGTCAGTTGGAGGTCTATTGCAGGATTTAAAACCATCAAGAGGATGAGATCAAGATTCAGTTAGCTTCCTTGAGAATGGACGGTGCAACGCTAGTATGGTGGGAATCAAAGACCCAAGAGGAGATTAAAAAACACGATAAGATCTCAATTTCTTGGAATGATTTCATTATTGCAATTAAAAAACAATTCTACCCTTTAGCTTATATGCAGAAATCCATCATGAATTGGCAGAACTTTAGATAGCTTAAAGGTTAAAATGTGCAAGATTACACCCAAGAATTTAGAAAAAGGTCTCTGATGTTAGGTGTAGATTGTCACGGAACACTTTGATGAAATACATAAGGGGTTTACACAAATACCTTAGGCATACTATCTTAATGTTTAATCCCAGTAATCTAGATGATGTGTGTGTGCAAGCCAGTCATCTCTAGGCAAGAGGGAAAAAATTCTCATAAGAAGGTAGTAAAAATTCATTTAAGGGTAAAGAGAAAGAAAAGGGTTCCAGAGAGGGTCACGATGAAGCTTATTGTTGGAAGCCTCATCCTGAAATGAGACCAAAAAGAAACAACAACAAGGGAAAACAGAAGACAACTACAACCACTCAACAAGATTTGGGATCTGACTCAGGCGATGAAACTAAAATCATAGCCATGGGGTTAAAAGGAAAATAATCCATTGCCAACACTATTTCTTCAAACTTCCAAAATAAAATTCCAAATGAAAATAGGAGAATAGAACTGTTTTACATAAGGGTCATCTCAAAACATAACAAGATTGATACGTTGTTCGATAGCAACTCTCAAGCCAATCTTATCTCTGAAAACATTATGAAGAGTTTAAATATGGAAACTGTTCCACATCATAAACCATATCCACTTGGATGGGTATGTGACAATGCATAGTTGCAGGTTACTAGAAAGTGTAAACTAAGATTCACTATTACTACAAATTTCATAGATGAAGTGGAGCTTGACATTGTGTTGTCAGGTATTTGTGGCATAGCTTTGGGCAACCCGTACCTTTATGATAGAAAAACTATCTTCCATCAACATGAAAATAAATATCATTTATTCAAAAATGTAGTAGAATATGTCGTGAGAGCTCACAACAAGAAAACAAATCTTTCTATTGTTAATGCAGGGCAGATGAAAAGATTGGTGAATTTGAGCAAGAATTTTTTGCTTCTCATGATCAAACCTGAGAATGATATTGATTATGAAGCATTTGATGGTTATAATTTGAATTTGAAAACTGATTTCGTTGACGCTATTAACCAGTTTGATGAAATGTTTTAGGAATCAAAGGGATTACTTCCCAAGAGAGGAATCCAACCTGAGTTATAGTTGCAACAAAAGTGTCTTCTTCCTAACATTGGCATGTAGAAGATGTCAGTGATGGAAACTGCAAAAATTAAGACACAAATCCAGGGATTGTTGAATAAAGGGATCATCAGACCATCTTCCTCGCCTTGTGGTTCACCTATTGTATTGGTGCCAAAGTAGGATGGAACATGGCACATGTGTGTGGAATTTCATGGAATAAACAAAATTACGGTAAAAAACTGTTATCCACTACCTTGAATAGATGATTTACTGGATTAATTGAAAGATGCAAAGTATTTTACTAAGCTGGACTTAATAAGTGGCTACAATGAAATTAGAATAGTTGAAGGAGACATTTGGAAGACAACTTTCAAAACAAAACAGGGTTTGTTTTAATGGCTAGTTATGTCTTTTGGCTTATGTAATGCTCTTGCTACATTCATCATGTGATGAATGATGTGTTGAGGCCATTTCTTGATGAATTTGGCATAGTCTACTTAGATGACATCTTAATTTTCAGTAAATATCATGATGAGCATGTCATGCATGTAATAAAAGTACTTGATGTCTTGAGAAAAGAACAGTTGTATCTTAAGATGTCAAAGTGTGAGTTTGGAAAGATTTCTTTAGTTTACTTGGGTCATATTGTTGGAGGAGGTGAGTTGAAAATAGATCCCTGCAAGGCTGATGTTATTGTAAATTGGCCAAGGCCCAAGATAGTTACAGAGGTAAGAAGTATTATGGGAGCAGCCCAATGTTGGAGGAGACATTTTGTTAATTTTTCTTCTATTGTAGTTCATTTGAATTTGTTGGTAGTTGTGCAAAAGGTATTCTATAGGGGAGGAAAACAATAAGAGGCATTTGATGCTTTAAAACAAAATATCAGTACAACTCCAGTACTTGATTTTCGAGACTTGAGATAGTCATTTAAGTTTCAGGTTGTTGTATGTGACTATGCCATGGGTGCAGTCTTTTTGCAATGTGGTAAGCCCATTTCTTTTCATTCATAAATTTTCAATCATAAATTTTTTAAGCTACAGGGACAAAGATACTTCTATTGGATGGGTTCTCTTCTACTATTCCACTCGGTCAAAAGGTATAAGCGACAAGTTTTTTGATGTACTTTCTAGGCCTATAGTCTATATAACTACTTTCCTCAAGCATCATTTTGTTTTACGTGAACATTATGTACATAAAAATACATACTTTCAAGATGTATATTCAAGCTTGAGTCAAAGGAATCGAGTGGAGGAATTTGATTACCATTTATATCATAATGTATTGTATCATCTTGGTAAGAAGGATGTTGCTACTGATAGTAACATTGACGAGGCCAAAGTGTTCATTGAATAACTCCAAATGGTACAACAAACAATGCAAGAATAGCTTGAAAGTGTTAAAGGCAAGTACACAGAAAGGCACAACAAGAATCATGGAGATCACAAGTTCCAATTCAATGATCAATGGATTGAGATTAGAAAGGTGAGGGAATTGTACCGTCACCTGTTGGTCAATTGAAAGTAATATCTTGGGGTCCAAAAGGCTTCCAGTGGGGAGGAGTGATCAAGCAATCAAAATTACGCTCAAAAATCAAAGTGTTAGAATCTTGTTAAACTTAGATTCATATTGAAGATCTCATCATTCTGATTCCAACGGTGTGAACAACACTCAAATCTGAGCTCATATGTAGAAGTTAGAGCAAGTCAAAGTTCCAGTTTGACTTGGACACATGGCAATATTGGATAATGTGGCAGGTTTCATCAACAAATCAGGAAGCACCAAATGGCAAGTCTCCATTGGTCCCCGCATTTCACAAATTGTGTATCGGAGATGTGTCAACATTAAAAATTGGCCCCAAAGCAAGCCAGGGTGCGATGTGAGAATCGAAATCGCACATCAGCGAAGGGAGGTGTTACAGAATTGGCCCCAACAGGTTCAGGTTGCAATGCGATATCGCAACTACATATTTTAATAAGATAGGTCTTGCATATGTATAGGACCATTGTTTTCTCACCGATTATGATATCCCGAAGGCGATAAGGTTAGGCTGCAGTTTAATGTCTTGTCAAGTCTGTTGTATCGCAATCGCACATCACTTGTCACTTTCACAGACCATAAGACCTGCCAAACTTTGCCGATTGTGATTTGCGATGGATAGTTAGTGCCAACAAATTATGGTCTGCCACACGGAAAAATTCTCACTCGGTTAGCAGATTTTCGGAGCTAATTTGTAGGATCATGTCGGGTTTGGAGCAATTTGTGGAGCGAATAATGGGAAAACAAGGGGAAGTCATAAATTCTTCAAATTTTCACCAAATTGGATGCAAAAAGAGGCTAGATAGCCATTTTTGAACATGTTGGACTAATTGGAGTAGGTTTCAGAAGCATTTGAGCATTGTAAACACAAAGTTTTACACTTTTGAACATAATAGAGAGGCCCAAGCCATTAGAAGTTGGACCAAGGAGACGTAGCCCAGGAGGGGTGAACTCATTTATCATGTGCTTGTTGTAATGTTCTTTTGATGATTTTTTCTACATGTTTATGTAATTGTTTAGTTTCTGATATATGTTAAATTTCTCATAAAATTAACATAAAAACTCTTCATTTCACTTGCAAAAATTGATGAATCCTTAAGCACAATGAAAGCATTTTGTTAATAATCTGAGGAAGATCTTAGCACTGCAAACTAATATTATAAATCAGATCATTGATGCTTATGTATTTCAATGTCATGTTGAATCGTTGATTAGAGATATTGGATTATGATATGTGGATATTGTAGTTCCCTTGCTTCTTTTAATCTTTATTGCAAGTTCCATTTATAGCGTGAGGAGCCAAAGTTGGATCTTACAAGCAAGGAGAAGAGGAGGACTTACTATAGATTCTAGGTAGGTCCCTTTTCCATATTCTAAAATCTCTAAGGAAAACATAAATATTTTTTCCCTTTGTTTTTCTAGATCAGAACTCTAGATCTCGGGAGTTCATTTTTGTCTGCAAAAGTGAATTTTCCATATAACAGTGTTAGTTGTTCAACAATGTTTGATGTGTCCAGCAATGGTGGAAAGTATGGATGAAGGCAGTCCACATTGAACATTGGGTGCATGCCAAGGAATGGGGGAATGTTGAACTTGAAAGCATTGTCTCCCACAACCTTCGTGATGGTGTAAGGCCCATATCAGAGTGGTCAGAGATTTTGATGGGCTCTGGCAAGGCGTTCTTTCTATAAATACAACCAAACTTTATCGCCCACCTGAATATTATGTGGCACTCGATGTTGATGATGTCGTTTTTTATACTTGGCATTAGATTTATCCAAGACGTCATGAACCTACTAGTAGATGTGTTGGATGCATTCAATAAAATTGGTTGCTTTATTAGCCTCATAGTGTGCATGTGTGGATTATGCCTGTGTATTCACATGAGGCATGGAAAAAACAATCAGACATAATGGTTGAAATCCCATACCCACTTGAAAGGAGTTGCCACCAATCGAGCTATCGATCTAAGCATTGTTACAACTGTGTTGCACATAGGGAAGCCTCTCATCCCATGTTTGTGGATGCTTGGATTTGTACATGCGTAGTATGTGCACAATCATCTTGTTGATGACCTATGTCTAACCATCAGTTTGAGGATGGAATATAATCAACTTGGTGAGCTTGATGTCCAATAATGACTAGAAGCTCAACTAGAATGTGCTTAGGAACCTACTATCCCGATATGATATAATGGTTTGTGAGATCCCGAAATGTTACCATACTCATTAAAACAAGAGTTTGGAAGTGTCATTTTTTGTGATACTCTTCTTGCAAGCCGCCCATATAGCCATCTTAGAAAATTTGTCCATGACCACAAATACAGTCATTACCATGCTTGGTAGAAGGGAGGCTAGACATATAGTCCATGGAGATGGATTCCCAAGGCTGGCTGGGAGTAGCCATAGAAGTGTACATGCCTTGCTTCTTGATGGTTGGCTTGGGGATAGCATGGGCAGTGAAGGATCTAATATATTTTTCAACATTTTTTCAGAGTTTTGGCCAATAAAAAAAATTGTAGTATTGCTATAGTTTTCTCCACACCAAAATGTCTTGTGACCCAACTGTAGTGTGCTGCCCAAATCAGCTTGGCACACTCGCTTGAAGGAACAAAAAGGTGACCCGGGTAACATAATAATGTGTCTTGGAGTTGGAAGTTTAGAACTTGCTTGCCATCCACTAGCATATGGTATGTGATGGCGAACTCTAGATAAGTTTTGTACAGTCATGGCCATCTAGATATATCGTGGCCACAAGAGTTTAGAATAGTGGTTAGTGCTACAACTAGGGGTCAACTGATGCAATCTGCAACATGATTAGTGCTTCACTCCTTGTATTTAATGTTCAAATGGAATTTTTGCAAATATTTGGACCACTTCTGATGGAGATTGTTGTGAAACTTCCCTTATGTTTGTATAAACTAAAGAGATCGGTGATCTGTGTGGATGATCGTCTCCTTCCCTAGAATGTAATGTTTCCATTGTCAGCAAGTCTGCATGAGGGAATACATTTCTTTATTGTAGGTGGGGTATTTTTGAATTGTATTGAAAAGTTTCTCACTATGATAGGCCACCAGATGGCCTTGTTGAGTGAGAAATGCACCAATAGCATTGTCAGAGGCGTATGTAGCAATTTCAAATGGTTGTTGCAGGTCTGGCAATGTGAGTGTTGGTGCAGAGCAAAGGCGATGCTTCAACTCAACGAACACCTTCTGTTAGGAATTAGACTAGAATAACTTTTCTTTCACTCCACCCTTGATAACTTGACTAAAAGGCCAAGTGATGTGAGAGAATCCCAACATGAACCTCCAATCAAAATTGGCAAGGCCCAAAAAAGTGCGAAGCTCTGTTAGAGTGGTTAGGGCTAGTCAATCTCGAATGACTTGGATCTTAGCCCGATCCACATGCCCTCCTTGAACATCAATGATGTAACCCATATATTGGACATGGCTCATGTCAAAGATGCATTTCTCCAAGTTGGCACATATTTTGCTACAAGGTTTGAAGGACCTATCTAATGTGTTGCGAGTGCTTTTCCCAATTCTTGTTAAAGATGAGGATGTCGTCCAAATATAAAACCACAAATGAGTTGATGAAGGGTCACAAGATGTCATCCATTAGCCTCATAAAAGTTATAGGGGAATTTGTCAACTCGAAAGGCATGACCAACCAGTCAAAAAGGCCCTCCTTGGATTTGAAGGTGGTCTTCCATACATCTATGGGTTCTATTGGAACCTAGTGATATCCAGACTTCAAATTGATCTTGTTGAAGTACTTGGACCCCTTGAGCTGGTCAGAAGGTCATAAATTTATGGGATTGGATACCTATTCTTGAAAAGGATTTTATTTAGTGCCCAATAATCAATGTAGATTTTCCAAGTCCCATCCTTCTTCTGTACAAGTATAAGCAGGCTCCCACAAGGTGAGGAACTTGGTCAGATGTGCCTTTTTTGCAACAACTCCTAGATCTGCCACTTGATTTCTTCAATTTTCAGAACAGAGCATTCACATATTGGACCATTGGGTATAGGTGCTCCGAGAGTTATATTGGTTGAATGCTTAACCTGACAATACATAGGTACCCCTGTGGGAGAGGAGAAGATGTCCCTGTATTTTTCCATGACCTTATCCACCTGCTTCTGTTGTGTGGTGGAACCCCTCTCAGGGGATATTGATGTGTCCATGATCTTCCCCTTACTTTGAGAGTGAATCAGAAATAAAACAAATTTCTCGGTGTAGGAAATAACACAAATTTTATTAAATTTGGAAGTATTCAGTGGATCTAGAATATATAACTTTAACTAGATTAAGTTTTTTCAATTTGGGGGATTACAAATTTACTTATTTCACTAATTTTAATGTAGATATTCATCATTTTTTGTCAAAAAATTATCATGATAAACTTTATTAAACAAATTCATATAAACTTGCAAAAGCAAATCTTTCACATCTTAATCTTGGATTCCTTACATTATCTATTTTAATATTTTTATGGTTTGTATTAAAATATAAGTTGGTTAAGTTTTTTTTATGAAAAGAATGATGTGTATTTTACTATTATTAACCCATTTAATTATAATCCGATATAGTAAATATCATGTATGTGTTAAGTTACAATTATTACTAAGACAATGTTGGCACAATTTAAAAGTCTATCACCTTTGCAACACTAGTAATATTGTTGAAGATTTAAAAAATCTCATAGATCATCGAGTTTATACTCATATTGGATTTAAATTTAAAAATACTTGTGATGCTACCAACCTTCTTGATCTTTTAACTAAACAAAATTATGATGAGCTTGAAACACTTCTTTTAATGCTTTTTGAGCATAACAATAAAATTCGAAATAATTTTGGGTAATACCTTTTTGCCTTCTTATATACCATATTTGGTCTTAGTGGATGATAATCATCATTATCACCATCATCATTTCATACTATTGTAGGAAATTTGCACCATTTTAGAGTTGAGGAGAAAATATTTTTTTAGGATCAAATTAAATGTTGAATGTGAGTAGTAGCATAATTTATTTATTATTTATTATTTGTACTTTTGTGTTAAAAACTAAGTTGATTGAGGCTTACTTAATGAATAATAGATTAATATGCAAGATACATATTAAGTATAAAATTATTTAATGACAAATGAGCACGGTAATGTGTCCAATATATACCAACATAGGTCCATCTTAAGTACAAATGTAGGGATCAAATTTCTTCACGTGCAAACATTTTTAGAGTGAAAAATACAATGTGTTATTTTACATTGTTGAAACTGTATTTTTGAATGCTAAATAGAGTATACATAAGACCAATAAAAAATTTAACCATATAAACTTATTTTTTTTATATATAGATATATATGAAGTTGATATTGACATAAATTAGTTAACATAGATCTTCAAATAGTTTATTTGAATCTCTAGTTGAAATATTTTTGAAAAGTATAACATTTAAACATCTAATTCACACATTTTTTTTCTTCTAATTAGTTTACAACATATTCATTTTTTTATTTTTCTATTTAGAACATAATTTTTATTTTAAAGGGGCACAAATGGACAGACAAACTTACACATCTCCTCATACTGGGTTGTAGGATGAGCCTCTCAACTCAATTACTAATCATTTTAATGATTAAAATCAATCACGAATTAGAATAGTAACAAAGTAGTACAATTTGATTATTTTCAAATACAACAGGAAAGAGAGAAAATAGACTAAACTACTTATTACAAATGTTTAGTTTTTATTCCTGTAGTGTTTAAGGATGTTGTATTGAAAAGAACATATTAACATTCATCTAAAACTTAGATTCCTTACATCATTTCTATTATCATTAATATTTTTATTTATGTATTAAATTTGACACGTGAATAATAGATTTTGTAAAAAAATCTTACCTATAAAGTTTTTCAACAATATATTAATTTGTTTTTCTTACTATTATTGACCATTTTAAATTGACACTAACTACTTTTCCTAAGTTGAGTACAAATTTATTATAATAGTACAATGTTGGCACCACTTCAAAATCTATAAGAGGAAATATTCTATGAGTCTAGTTGTGTTGTTCAATGCTCAATTTTTTTTTTATAAATTAGAGTGCAACAAAATAGCAAATTTGATTTATATCAATTGTAATAAGGAATATTAAGGAAAACTCACTTCAAACATTATTACAAGTGTCTATCATCTATTCATTAAGTGTTTAAATGATTTATATTAAATAGAATACTAATTAGGTACCCCACTATTGTTTTAATAGACCAAGTTTAGAAGAATTTTTTAAGTGTATTATTGAATTTGATTATGCATATTTCATATGGTGAGAAGTCATGTTGGTCAAATAAAGCTTTGAAAACTTAAATATTTTATGGCAATGTCATGTAATTTGTATGAACACATGATTATATTGAAATACTAAATAATATAAAACTCCAAAAATAATATGAAGGTAATATTTTATATACAACAAATATTGAAAAGTGTATCTGAATGTATATTAATAGATCCTTCAAAAAAAATTACATTCATGAATCATATAAACCTAATCTTAAGATATTTGTTCTTGCAGTGTTCTTTCTTTGGCATCCATGCCCACAATATGGTATTAATTAGAATAGAACCAAGTTCTGTGTCATCAGGATTTGGTATCCAATATTGCTCTAAAAAATTTCCATTGTATTTTCCTGACATAGGCTTCCACTAGTCAACCTTTACATGAAGATTCTCAATTTCATTATCCCTAAAGATATCTAAGATGGATTTTGCCATCCAAATCATCTCTCATGCATCCTCATTTCCTGATCTAACTAGCAACATCCTTCCTTTCTCAACATCAATCATCGGATTGAATGTTGGCTTTGGCTTGCTTCATTTGGATCCAACATATATTGGTTCATCTATCGCATTATCAAAATCTCCATCCATAATACTTGAGATTACATGGAGTGCATTACAATCAACATCAATGCTTTGCCTTCTCTTGGGCCAGAAATCCTCAGAAGATGAATCACTTCCATCTATTATTCTATGATCATTATAGATTCCATCTAATGTATCAAGAACTCTTTCCCAAAACACTACTTTATTTTTCCATTCCTCTGTAATAGTTGATGAATCCTCATTCCAGATAGTGTCTTACCACATTTTTATGTATGATGTTATCCCTTTGTTTAGTTCTTTTAAATAGACATCATTCTGTTTGGAAGCTCAGAAAGATGTCTTCCCTATGGGAATTATAGGTCAACCTTCATCATCTCCATAACTCAACTTGTTATGACGACTTATTTTCTCTAATTGATTCTTTGTACCTTAGTATTGAAACATCATTAAGTACAAGAAATTGGAAGTATTTGACATTAAGATGTCCAACTAGTGCATTTTTTCCCTCCTTGGTGTATCCATTAAGGAAAATTTTGAAGTCATAGACCTTGTTAATAAGTATAGGTGGAAACACTTGATTTTCTTCAATTATGCGATATGTATCCATCATTTCAGGTTAAGAATATATATCTATACTTTCTAGGTTGGAAGACATTCTTCTGTAGGATCCATCTATGTATTCATGAGTGTGCCCCACAGGCAAGAACCCAACCTCAATAGTGATGAAGACACCAAGTGTAGTTAAAAGTGATAGAAACATAAAAAGATAGCGATTCTTATTATCACTTGCTGCATTGTCCAACTGTAACAACAAATGTCGAGGAAGACGTTTAAAATCAACATTTTGACTTTTTGATCTTCCATGAGATATAAAATCATCCTTGTACACTTGACATTTTGAGTAAATAGAGGTGTCAAGTAATGCATTTGTAAGTGGGTTTCTTGAACTTCCACTTTCATAAAGTAGATCACCATACATATCCATTTGTGGGTCTTCAAGGTCCCTTAAGCACTTTTCAAGGGATGTAATAGTAAATTGTGATCCCATATGTACAAATTGTAAAGAGAAATGACCAAAACCTCTTCTCTTATGCCCATGTGTAAGCATACCTGTCAATGACAAACCTAAATTTGTTCCTACAATAGATTTTGATTTGACACGTAGCCTTGGGATTGAAGTCTTTGTTTCATCCATTTCATCATGGATAATGCTCAAATACTCATTTTGAAACAACTCTAACATAATTATGTGGGCATAGTAGCATTATCTTCCACACATAACAATCTTGTTATGTTTTTTCAACCTACCTTGTGCCTTTTCTTCCAACTCTTTTGTAGTTTCTTACTTCATTTGTGCTTTCAACACAATACATTCACTGAATTTACTGAAGTTGGTGTTATTTGAAAATGCCACATCTCGAAACATAGTATTCCAGATCTTGCTCATTGTTGACTGTGATATTGATGGGTAATTGAGCTTTTGAAGAGCCTCATTGATCTCTTTTAACAAATAATTTTGTGTGTAAGTCGAAGGAAGAAATCTTAAAGGAGAATATGTTCCATCTTCTTCAACTTGACGTGTTTGGTTTGGTGAAAATTCTGAATTATCCACTACAATTTTGTGCAATATTTCTATGCCTGCCTTTGTGTGAGCTCATGATTTGCATGTGTTGGTGTTACCATGAATAACTTTGATCTATCCATCTTGGAAATAATGTTGGTAGTTATAAAATGTGCTTTGAGGAATCTTATGTATCTTATACCATGATTTCTTACAAATAATATTCCCATTAAATCGCATGTCCTTTACATTTATAGCAATAGGTGGTAGGCCATGGCCATGGCTCTTTCACATGACTATGTTTGACATGAGTGAATTTAAGACAAATTCCCTAATACCATTTTTATATCTTTGTCTCATACCCCTCCTAGTACCTGCAATGGCCTTCCTATCCACAGGTTAAGACAATCTTTTCCACAACATACACCTGCTGCCAAAAGTCGAATTTCTTTCACTTCATATATTTTTGTTTAACATTTCACAATTTTTCTTGTAGCCATAACTCATTTAATCCTTTTATATGGCCTTGTTACATGCATATCAATTGAGTTTCTATCTTTTTCATTACAAAGATACCCATCCCATTTGTTTAAGGGATTTGTGTCCTCTATAACATCCCATATCGCCATTTCCTTGGGTGGCTCCTTGAACTTTTCCTTGACCCTTAATATCACACCTTTGTTATCCACCAATTTATTTATTGGTAATATAACCAAACAGTATATAGACTTATCCACAATTATTTATATCTCACAATTTCCATCTATCTCTTCCAAAAAAACACCAAATTCCATTTCACCTAGTGTTTCACCCTCAACAATGTGCTCCTCACAGACATTAACTAGCATTCCTTTGGCAATTCACATGCTTATTCCCATGCATTCATGTGTAAGAGAAACCTTTGTACATATGAATCTAACCCTATCTTGGGGAATATTTATAGGATGATCATGACAGTGAGGCTCCAAATCTAATTCTGGCCAAATCTCATAATATTCCAATGCACCCCCTAATGTATGCTCAAATCCTGTTGGATGTGGTAGAGGAGCATCATGTTTTAACACCTTCTCAATTTTAACCACTATGCATCCTTTATTTACCATATTTCTATGCACTTTATGCCCAAGCTTTGTATTGAATATGGAGCCCTCACCCAACTTCAATCCATGTTCCAAAAGATCTACCTTGTCTCCAATAGAAAATGTAGAAGAAAAATTTTCACCTAGAAACGAATGTAAATAAGGTTAGTATTTACTCAATAAAACATTTACTATACTATCAATAATATTTAACACATGCCTCAATATTTTGATTTACCTAAGTTGTGTCTCAAATCTATGAACTTCCATGGATGTATGTCCCCTTCATTAACATCCTCATCAATCAAATGTGGTTGAGTGATACCAATTATCAAAATTGTAACATAACCTGCATTAACCCTTTCTCTGACATAATAAGTTCTAGACTCTGCAGATTCAACCCTTCCTAGCCCAATGACCTGATCATTAATAAGGAGATCAACATAGTCCCCTTTTGCCAAAATTATATTTTCCATTGTAGCTTGTATCAATTCCGTAACAAAAATTAAATGTAACATGTAATTAAAAGGTTGAACCATGTAAAGTGTGACTTTATATTTTCTCAAAAACGCAACTTACAAAAAAAGTAATATAGATGCAATAATTTAAATAGTATGGTAGTCATATTGTATGTAATGAAACATTGTTTCCCACCATCTAGTGCCTACTACCAAAAATTACTTTACATACAAATTACACAAAAAATATATATATGAAGACCAAGCAATTAGAGATGTAGATAGTATCATAGAATGAAAAATATAACCTCATATCAAACCACCAAGTTCCTATTTAACTTTAGAAATGACACTTGTAGTCTTGATGCATGTGTATGAATAATGATCATAAGAAATTTGTAGAAATTGAAGAACCAAAACATGGTCCTTTGGAAAATATAAGAAATTCCAAGATCGATGCTACATAAGATGTCTAAAATCCCCATGAGAAGGAGAAATTATATTTATATTTCACTTAGTGAAGATGTTTGATGTTTGAACCTGATAATCGAAATCCAAACTAGAGGTTTTCTTCCAAATAAAATTTTTGTTACTGTAAATACTAGATAATTCTCATTTTTATTCTAAAAGTAGAGAAATTGCATTGGAAGAAAAATATAGTATACCTCAATAAGACATTTATTCATAAACTTCAAAATTATACAAATCTCACATTATTCTCCATGGATCAAATAATTATGATTGGATTATTGTGTTTGTGCCAAAAGGAAAGCTATACCATTATCTTTCCTTCCAACTCAAGCACAAATGTAGTGCCAAAAATAACATATATTTATATACGATTATTTTGCACTATCATTGATCTTCATAAATTGTTCCAAATTCAATAAAAAGGCACATCAAAAACTATAACTCTAACCATTGTGATTATTTAAAAAATGTCACTCCTAGAGCATCGGTTGCATAAGTGTAATGGTGTCTAGAAGAAAGTTAGTAATCACTAGGTATCCTTCTTGAATAATCACAAATGCACTGCCAAGAACAATATCAGAGCACTAACCTTGGTGTGTGTGAAATCTTGATAGTTTTCCTTTTGGTAGAAGAACAAAGATCTAGTGCATTCTATAATTCCTTCTAACAGAAATACAAGCAAATTTCTAACAATAATTTTGCATTGTGAAAAAAAATTAACACATGCAAGATTTACTTCTATCACAAACACAAACATATTTTCAACTGCAATATGAAGGAAATTTAACACATTCTAACCTTCCTTCTAGCATAACGACAAACATATTTCTAATAACAACATTACATTATGAAGGAAATATAATGTGCTAGCTCTCCCTCTATCACAAGTAGAAGCCCATTTCGAACAACAACATTGCACCTCGAATGAAAGCTAACAATCAATATCATTCCTTCTTCTACAAACATAAGCATACTGCTAGAAGCAACATTACATGGTAAAATAAATGTAGCACATGCTAGATTTCCTTCTAGGACAAACACAAGCACATTGCCAATGACAATATTATAAGGTGAACAAAGTCCACCACATGCTAAATTTCCTCATAACTTAAATAGAAGCATATTACTCACAAAAACTTGTAAAGTAAAAGAAACCTTACACATTCTAGAGTTTCTTCTAGCACAAATACAATCACATTGTCAAAGACAAACATTGCAAGGTGGAAGATATCTAGCATACACTTGATTTACTTCTAGCATAAACACAAGCACATTGCCAGCAATAACATTGTAGGGCAACCGAAATCCAATGCGTGATAGAATTCCTTCTAGCACAAACACAAGTACATTTCCAACAATATTGCATTGAAAAATAAATCCAATGCAAGTTATATTTCATTCTAGCACAAATACAAGCATCTTGCCAACAACAATATTGCATTGCAAAAGAAATCTATTGCATACTAGAAATATTCTAGTACAAACACAAGTACGTTTCTAACACCAATAGTGCATTGCAAAATAAATTTAGTGCATGTTAGAATTCCTTCCACCATACACAAACATATTGCCAACATCAATATTGTAGGGTAAAACAAATTTATCTCATACTATATTTTCTTCTATCACAAACATAAGCATATTTCAAATAAAAATATAGCAACGTGAATTAGATGTAACATGCTATTTGTACTTATATCTCAAACACAAACATGTCACCAATAACAATATTGCGAGGTGAATGAAATCTAACACATGCTAGATTTCCTTCTCTCGCAAACACAAGTACATAACAATAATGTAGGGTGAAAGAAACATACTGCATATTAGATTTACTTCTAGCTCAAACAAGCATATTTCCAAAAACACCACTGCAAGACAAAGGAAATCCAGTGTGTGATAGATTTCCTTCTAGCACAAACACAAACACATAACATTGTATGGCTAAAGAATCTAGCGCATGCTAGATTTTGTTATAGCATGAACACAAACATATTACCAACAACATTCTAGGGCAGAAGAAATCTAGCACATACTAGATTTCCTTTTAGCACAATCACAAGAACATTGCCAATAACATCATTGTAAGGTGAGGGAAATGTGACGCATACTAGATTTCCTTCTAGCACAAACAATTGAACTACAAACAACAACATTGCAATGCGAAAGAAATCTAGTGCACACTAGATTTGCTTCTAACGCATATACAACCACATTGTCAATAAACTCATAGAAGGGTGAAAGGAATCTAATGTATGGTAGATTTCCTTCTAGCACAAACACAAACACATTATAACATTTCTAAATAAAAGAAATCTAGCACATGGTAATATTTACTTCTAGCACAAACAAAAGCATATTGCCAACAACCACATTGTAGTGAAAAAAAATCTAATGCATGCTAGATTTCTTCGAGCCAAAATAGAAGCATGTTGTCAATAAAAACATTGCAAGGTGAAGAAAATATAACACGTGTTAGATTTACGCATAGCACAAACACAATCAAAAAACAACATTTTTGCCAAACAAGTAGTTCAACAAGATGTGAGTAAAAAGGCCTTGTAACTCCCTTTATCAAAAATTGCCACTCAACACCTGGAATTTTTGAAGTACTCATAAAACCTTCAATAGATGGAAGTTGATTAGGAGATAGTATTTTAGGCTTCCCGTGGCCAAAATGAATAAACTTTATCAGTAGAGATCTGCAAGATCCCACTCACAACTTGAGCAACATATAAGTCCACACATGAAGCTAAAGGATCCTTTCTAAGTCTTTGAAATCCCACAATTAATTCCACATAGGAATCGTGAACAAAAGCCATCAATTCCTTAGTCCAAGAGGCAATAAGTTGATTGTGTGTATCATGTTTATTTCCTAAAGTAGTTACGAAGGCTTCATTTTCAAAAAGATATCGCCCTACATTGTGGCATATAAGAAAACATACAATGATCATCACTAGCATGCTGGCTAAGAAATTCAATGGAAGGGGGGACAACATGCAATTATCTAAAAAAACCCTCGTAGTTTTTCTAGTATGGGACACATTTGTAGCAACACCAACAATTTGAGCCAAGTTGTAAGACATATACCTCCTATCCAATGCCACACTTGTCTATCCAAAGCCAAGGGTAATGGTAACAAGCCATTTGTCAGTAATTTCGCTCCCATCTTCAACTATGCATACATCTATAGTATGCAATTTTGTCGCAACACTTGAGCTACTAAATAGATTTGATATTTGAAAATTTCTCCACTTTTTTTTTTTTAGGAAATAAACTCCTTAGAATGGAAAATATGGGACCCACAGAGACAGCGTATTTCTGGCATGGAAATGATAATCCTGTTTCCCGGGTTGACAATAACACCTGTTCAATTGACATAAAAACCAACAATACAACAAAACCATGATCTTTAAATTTGTTAAATAATCATTTGATTCTCTGATCACCACTTTCAATAGTATCTTTTGTAGAGTTCGACTTCGAAGGCATACAAATAATTGTAGAATCATATGAGCCCCAAGAAAGAGTTTTGCTAAACAAAAATGGAAGAAATTGATCTTGGAACCTCCCAAGCAAATTTTTACCTCGTAAATAATACATTTTTGCACTTGGGGATCTTGAAGGTATAAAATGACCAGGGTTCAAAGACATATTAAGGACCAAACCCAAAACATCAAATAAATAAAGAAATCCATCATAAACTATCAATGGAAGATCACATAGGAGGTAACAACTCAATAAGCCTGACCCATAGCTAAGGGTTTGACCTCGAAGTTTCCATGGAGGATTAAGATGGAGAATTCATATTTCCTCCATAGTTAGCACAGTCTCTTCAAAAGTAATTATGAGAGCATGCCTCTCGAGTTCACCTAGATTAGGTTGAAGTAAAGATTGTCATGGGTGATCCCACTTATCATATATAATGTGTAATTTCTTTTCTTGGCATTGGTTTGCTATCTCTGATAGGTCAAACAATATAAGGTCGTCATTCCCATATCTCTGAAACAATTCAGTTATTCTAGTATGATCCATACAAGGAAAATCTTTTAACATTTATTGATCTATAAATGACATATAACGTAGTGAGTTTGCACCAAGTCACTCAGCCAAATCATTGCTTATAAATCAACAAAGTGTAATGGTGATTCTCTCTTGTGAAGACCCATATGAAAAGTGGTGTAATGGTGATAATACCAATGCAAATACTACTAGGATACCCACTCACCTTTCCCTTTATCCTACAAAACACTCCCAGGTGTGAAATCTTTTTTTTGCCAAGTGTTTGCTTGTAAAAGGGGAAAGTAATGAATAATTTAAACTGGTAGAATAACTTTCTTTGGGGAAAACAGGATGGAAAACATGAAGCCTCATCTCCTTACCAAGCAAGTAAGGCTAACTAGGTTTGATTGATATCCATGACCGAGGAACTATATTGGTGGTAAAATTTGTTGTTTTCACTATGATTGGTGATGAGCCTTGAAAGACACACGTGCTATCATCTTCAAAATGTTAACAACTACACATCCATGGCATCTCTGGTTCTTCCAACTTCTATGACATAATCAGTGTAGTTGAAGCCTTGGAGATTTCTGGATCCAGTTTTCCTAGAAGAATGTGGTAGGGTTAGAAGTTAGTGTCCAAGCAGTTACTCATCTTTATCACAAGCAAACCAACTAGTTTTCCTATTCTATATTACTCTCAATATATATTTACATGCCACAAACAAAAGAAGGTATTGTAAAAAAAATCTTTGTGAAATTACCAAATATAATTTTTTGTTATTTTTGTAACAGTTGCCTCGAGAACATTGCCAAAGAACTCATAATCCATTGTAGCATTTGAAAATGACACAAGGAAAATTCTCAAGCATTTCTCATTTGTTAGAATGAACTAGGTCGTATAAAAGGTAAGTCTGTCAACCCAAAATTTCCTTGCACAACTGGAGGGTTAATATAGCTAGACTCCATCATGTTGGTTTGTTAAAATTGGCAAATAGGGCCAAATTCCACTTTGGACAACTCCTATGGGAAATATTATTGCAACATTAAATTCCTCTCTTCGATAAGACCAGAATAAATCTAAAGATCGCCAAATTTGGATAAGGAAAATGGGTTTTTGAATTTATGTTCTCAAGTAAATTTATAAGGTCGACCTCATCCTTATGTTGACTCATCAAACGTAATGGTCACATCCCATGAGCCCCCATTGAATTGTATATATAGAGGTGTCCTCTCACCACATTTCAACACATCCAAGTGCATCATCCATACCTCTAAAAAAGGTGGACATCTAAGGCAACAACATAGGTGTCAAGAGTCAAGTTTATGAAGATGTTTATCTCTATTTAGGGTACAGTTTCCTTGGGAGAGAGTCGCAGGTCTAACGCACCATGGGTGGAGGCTAGAGGATTGTCTGGGAAGTTTAACTCTTGATTATGAGAGTGAGTTTCTTGCTGGATAGGGCTACAGTCAGAGGTATGCTCATTGGGTATTTTTCTGTGCCATTTGGTGTGTTTAATCTCTATTACAAGCCACAGAAAGAGGGCTGCTACAACAACTTATTGGTAAGCATTTTGGAGGGTGTAAAATCCTTCTCTCTAGGCCACATATGCCCAGGCTAGAGCGCAACTAGGTCAAGCACCCTTCCATGTGTTTTGGACTGCTTTGTAATCTCTCATGGGTCCAAACTGCAGCAAGGAGGAA
The DNA here is from genome assembly GCA_031772625.1 of Pinus tabuliformis. Taxonomy (NCBI): domain Eukaryota; kingdom Viridiplantae; phylum Streptophyta; class Pinopsida; order Pinales; family Pinaceae; genus Pinus; species Pinus tabuliformis. The sequence continues at coordinate 592,486,816 of CM062819.1, forward strand.
GATGCATTCGAGAGGGAGTTCTGCATGATGTTTGGGCTTGTCATAGTTGGATTTTTCTCTCCTACAGTAGGCCACAACCCTAGCTGTGTGTTACAAGTAGGTCATAGGCCTTGACAGCCTTGGACAAGAGGTTGAAATGCTAGCAGGAGGCCGCAGGCCTTGGATCTCTTGGATGGGAGACTGTGGCTCTTATCTTTTGTTTGAATAATAGTCCAAACCATCAGCAAATTGGAACAAAGGTGTTTGGAGGAAGGCCAGTCAGGTAGGGGTCCAGGAGAAAATAAACAAGGTTGTAACAATTTGCCATCAAACCTTCTCAGTAATTGGCATTATCTCGGTTCATCATTACAGAAGTGTTTCATCCCTTTAAGATCCTCGACCTGCATTGTTTTTATGACTCACATTTTATGATTTGCATTCTATAAACTCTGGCCCACCTGGTGTTCATAAGAATCACTACAGATCTCTCCAGTCACATGACAATGACTCATTATATCTACACAACACGTTGAAATGTAAAATAGTCTGTTCAAACTACATATTGGCCTTGATACGATGGATAAGATATGACACATGGAAATTGATACTCTGCAAATCCCATGATAGTGACTACAATTCTCATATATAACATATTTGTACTATTGTAACCTCGTAGTATAACATAATTCATATTTCATTAAGTTCCTACTAATCAAGCTTACACCTGTGAATATTATTTGAAGCAGTCTAAACTATAATCTAGCCAGAGATAGCTTTCTCCTGTAATATGACGTTATCTCAGTGCCCTAAAATTAGTATCTATGATATATCTCCTTAGATCTGGGTTATAAATTGACAAAAACCTTGCATAGAAGTAACATTGACAAGGTTAAGTCTTTAGCACAGTAAACCCCGTAGCTGATGTTATATGATATAAATATAAATGGCACAATCATGACGATGAAGATAAATGACAGAAGCACCATATGGGGTTCAAGTTGATCACACCCTTGTATTGTGTCAATCTTTGAAGATCTTATTTTATTAGTTGAAATACCTCCGTGGCTCAAATCTGAAGAATATAATTTGAGGTAGTATGTCCTCAGCTTTTCATCTTGTGAAGATCACCTTTGGAACACTATGATGATTACCTTGTTCACTTGATCATCCATAATTGATTGGCGGCTTACTACTATTGAATATTGCTATATCCCTTCTGGAGATTGAAATATCAAGTCATTTTCTCTAAATCAATAGCTCGAAAGGTCACTTCAATTGCTTCTCCAGATATTCTATTGACAATACTTTCAGATAGTTACATTTGTTGAGAGGAGGTGTTGTATGCATTTTGCAAAGGTTGAGAATTGTGAAAGTCTTGACATTGAGATCACTATACATGAGTTAGTACTACTGCATACAAAATTGTGAAATAACGATTGTAGGGTAGTACAATGCACATCAAGATTGAGAGTCGATGTTCTTGGTGGTGCCTATGGTTTTTCTTTGAGTGAGATTTGTCAAAATTATGTATAGTTGATTTACAGTATTGATAGCTCATATGACAAGATGCATGTGGAAGAAGATGAAATATGGAAGACTTGCTGATTAGAAGTTCGAAGGCTTGCTTAATAGCTTAAGTAAAGCTACCAAGGTTTCCAAAGTATTTGCAATATGTCTACAACTGTATAGAATATTAAAGCAATTCCTTTGATATCCTAGGAAGTCAGAATATGTTACTATTAGTATGATTATGTATGACAATCAGGGTACATCTTGATGATGTATGGACTTCAATTTTCCAGAAGTACAATACATTCATCTAGCATATTCAACCTTGAATAAAATCTATTGTTGAGATTCATAATCTGTTGAGCAGTCAATATATCTCAGGGTCTATATTTGATGACAAGTGTATCTAGGTCTTTATAGTGATTAGGGATTGCTACAGAGTCAGTTTTAATAGATTCCCGAAAACTGTTATTTTTTACAGTTTTCTTTTTCCTAGAAACAAAAGTTCTAGGGCTCACATGGTAGAGATGGTTAAGTAGATTGATCCTAAAAGTGATTTTGTTTTGATAGGACCACAAATGTCACTATGAATTAACTCGTGATTTGTGTTGCTCTCAATTTAGATATTTCAAAGCTATCCATCTTCTACTTTCCAAAAAAACATGCTTCAGCTCTAACTCCAGTTCAAAATTGAAGCAAATTAACATCATTTTATCACTAGAATTGGATCACATAGATCATTCAATAGGACAAAAATACTATGAAATGAGACATTGACAATTGGATCACTTCCTATAATATCTCTCTCACCACATATGTAGCCAGGTTTGTCCTCTTACTGACTTGCCATTTTATAGACCCTCAAATTACACCACACAATTGTTTCATGTACACTAATTTCAAAATTTGACCATTACTTTAATGACCTAACATTTGAACAACAGAACCAAGGCAAGCCTTTCAGGACCTTTCCTGTAATAGCTCACATCAAATCACAAGATCCCAAAATAGCTTTTCCTGGTTGCAATCAACCTCTAACAGATATGTCACCTATACTAAAGTGACACAAGAAACAGGATTGTCATAATGTATGACACAAATTCACGTCATTAAAGATGGTGTGACCCACCATAAGCGTTATGCATTAGATAGGAATTGTTTGCTGGGGAAAATAAAGTGGAAAGATGAATAAGGTGTGGAATGATTTTGGTGAGATCTAACCAATTTTGGGAACAAAAGAGTAATCACAACAAATATGCACAACTGTGGTATCATTAAAATAACCTATTTAATCATTAATGTTTGTGCACAAAGATATCAATGAAACATTGATCCTCATTAATCCTTAGTGAAAAACAAGGAGCATTAAGACAAAGTGTGCTAAAATAGTCTCTAGTTGTAGCTAATACATGTAAAAATTACCTTAATGGCTTTCATGGAAGTTGTCTAAATCAAACCCTGTTGGAACTATCCTGCTACAAGAATCCAAATACACGTAAGAACCATTAGACTATATTTTCAAAACGCTATTCACCAAAACCCTAGTTGGTTATTATAGCATGATAGAATTTATTTCCTGTCATATCTTCACTTTTATATATAAACTCTTGTGTATGGAAGTTCAGCCTTTTAGGATCTGAAGCACCCATGAAAGTGCCTCTGCATATCATTGATCACATAAAATAGTTTGAAAACAGTTGAATTAATACATGGATACACATTGAGAAGCAAAATCTACATGGCATGTTGGCAGAATATCGAATATAACAACAATTGTTATGCATAACATCAATAACTTAAGTTATTGGTTCTCAATGATTGCTCTTGTGATGGATTCATTGTAAACCTATACAAAATGTTTGGATTGACAAAGTACTAGGTAGAATTATAGAATTCACACTGGAATATATCTAATCCCAAGACTTACCATCATCATTGATCATGTTTGAGAGGGTAGCAGCTAGCTTACCCAAGGTCAAAGACTAGTCACACAATATTGTTTATGCTTAGTCTTTGCAATCGAAAATTCTTTTGTAGGGAGAATTAAGAAGTAAAATGTTTTTCAATTTGATCTTTTAAGCCTACCCTTGGTTGATTTGATAGTGGATATTATCTTCAAGCCTTCTTTTGAATATAGATCCCCTAACAATCCTTGCACTATAATATTTTGCAGATGATTAGATCATAAACAATCATACAAATGAAAATTGTTTTCCATTGAGAAGAATCTATATACCCCTCTCAAGGTCCTGCAGGGCAAGGACATGGATTGAAAATAATATATATACTCTTCTCAAAAGAATATATATACGTTATGCATGAGGTTAATTCTATACTATCTTGACGAAAAAAAAGGCTTGGGTTAGGTCCCGTAGTCAAAAGGGAATATCTTCTATTGCTAGTCTAATTGAGGGCTTTCTCGAGCATTGGGGCCCTGGATTCCGATGATATGAAAATATCTTTCAAGACCTTGTGGTAGACATACAAGAAGAAGAAGCTCCCACCTGTCTTGAAGCTGATAACAGTATCACTGAAAAAGACCCTCCAAATTCACAAGATTAGTTCTTGATGGACAGGCTACTTGTGACGAACGTGGCCCCACATCAAACCCCATCCTCATCAAAGAACAACTATGTGTTGATGTATCTGTCCTAGATTCAATGAATGATTTGCATGAAAACAAGGAGCATGATAAAAATTTTCACCATTGTGAGGATGCCAGTCATGATTTCCTACATGACAAAGTGATAAACAGAGGAAATGAAGAATTTTTAAATATCTCCACCAATGATACAACCCATATGCAGTTCTAGACCGGTAGAAACCATGTTTCTACACCAAAAGATCAACCATATGAAAAGGATGATGAAGATCATGCTTCCCTTGCTGATAATTTAAATCCTGAAAAGACTTTTGAGGTACTAGAAATATAGTTCGATCACAGTAATCCTATTTTCATAGACACTGAAATTAAGGGAGTTGTAGAATTTCATTTCATTGTGAGTTTGAGGAGTAATGTAACCGCCACGTTTCACTTTGATGTTAATCATGATCGTGTAAGCAATAAATGGAAGCAATCATGATTTCCTACAGTTTGAGGTCAATAAACTCAAAAGGTTTTTCAAAGCCAGCAAAGTAATAATGTGACCATTATTATTATTTGAGTGAAGAAACAATTAATATTATAGTTCAATCCTCAAAGATCTTATATCATGGAATCTGACAGTCCTTCTATTTTTTATGCCTACAATCTGAATTTATTCCTCAAGCCTGATGGGATAGGGAAGTCTCTTCCTTTTACTGTCAATACTCATCTGGAAGAAAATTTTATTGACATATGGGATGGATATTCCTTGGTAGACGAACAAAGGGTATGTTATAAACACACAATTATTGAAGTTTTCAATCATACAGATCCATTTCCACCTCTATATGGCTCTATTGTTGACAATAACAAAGTTGGACAACCCAGAAGATTGATGAAACCTGTAATGAAACCCTCGATGACATATACAACTATAGTGTTGAGAATGAAAATGATGTCAATAAAATAATTGATGAAGAAAACAGACTTGACCAAATAAAAAATTTCTCTCTGGACCACATCAAATGCAAAGATGTTCTCTTCTTCATGAACATGTGGACAATCATTCATGCACTAGACTTTTAAAAGGAAATGTAGACAATGAACATCTAACAAATCCACATGAACTCAATGCAGAGGGACAATTTTGGGGCCTGGAAAAGGTGCACTCTGGAATGATCGATGATATAGGTCAAAATGATCTTGAAACCAGCAAGAGGACATTTTCTCAACCTAGTCTTAAACAAGATCTGGCTGCTCTAACCACTCAGCTTATGGGGTTTAGGGTTTGATGGTGATGCAAGCACCATTATGAAGTATTGCGTCTGTGTATCAATTTCTAGGAATTATATTTCATAAACAGACTCTAAGATGTTACTTATAGTGGACCACTATAAAACAATCAGGTTCCATCTTCCTAATTCCCTTCACTGTGTGTTCAATTTTTGAATGAGAAATGATAATTTGTGGGTATTATTAGTCTTCTGGATCAAATGCGCATGACCTTGAATGCTCTAATTTTTCAATGGCAATAGGATGAAGTTAAATCGACAAAAATGGACCTTAAACAAAAGTTTTGTACCATTACTTGGGTCAAACTTATCGGTCCATTCATTGCTGCAATTACACAATATTAGAAACATCCAAACACCTCAAGTCTCTAAACAAAGAATTTGGTGTAAACTCATTGACTTCAAATGACAACAATACCAGAGGCGGGCATCAAAAATACCATGTAACATCCAATGGGAAAATACATTTTATACATGAAATCAAATGTAGTCAGAGTATTTTATAATGTTAGAACCCTGGTGTTAACACTCAGGTTGTCCCTAAAGCTCCTTAAAGGGATACGGCCGAGGTAACCACAAACCAATCTTTGGACTGCAGGTGCTAGCCCGCCTGCAATCAGAGAGGGCTCTCTCTTAATGATTTAGCTTTGTTGATGATGATTTTAGGCTAGTTATTGAGTTCAAGGGGTTTTGTTTAAGTTTTGGTGGGAAGGATGAATGCATTCAAGAAGAGAGGCATGTATAGTGTGAGAGTTTCAAACCATTGGGCACGGAGTCAAGGAGTAAGACTGCTGGTGTGTTTTCTTGGTCACAAGAGGAATACAGAGCAGGATGGCTACACATAAAACAACATTCAAGCTGAAAAAGGATGAAATGGAGGTCAGAGATGAAAGGCAGCTAAGAATCTTTCACCTAGTTGACAGAGGGAAAGTGAATGAACCTTTATCTAGGAGCAGTCAAGAATTCCTAAATAACAGTCTCATATAATGGAACTAGCGTAAACATGAGCCAAGGGGTATTCATATTCATAGCTAATTCAGAGGAAAACATATAAAAGTTACAGAAGCTGAGCATAGAGTGCTGTCAAGCAAATTCTAAGCTAATCTTTCGTTCTGTAACTCAGATGGTGACATATAGATGATATAACATATATAAATTGAAAAAACAGAGACAAGGAAGACTTATTGAGTCATGTGGGAGCACGAGAATTCTGTAGTCACTCTTTAGCCATTAAACATACAACAGACAGTCCATCACCAAACTCTTCAACTATCTTTGATTATAGAAGTTTCACAAATATACAGTGTGAGTCTCTCTTCAAGCAAATTAACCAACCAACCCCAAATACGTTCTATGGGGAGGTATATATACAAAAACAAGATACAAAATATCTAGGTGATGACTCTTCAAGCACTAAATTATATCACCAACTCTTGTCAGGGAGTAAATGAAGCATTAAACACTACAGTTAATTTTGGCTTGCTAGCTGTCTATTTTGTCAGAGAACTTTGACTTTCTGGGCTGAATGAGTTGGCTGCCTGCTGCGCATTTATTCCGCGTGTGTTTCCCTGATGCTTGTACGCTTCCTGTTGCTGTCTGGGTCTTCATCCTGTGTGCTCGACTTCTTAGCATTTGACGAGCTGTAGTTATCATTTCAATTTTGCTTTATGCTGATTTACCTTTGACAGGTGTATCGTGCCAACTGTATATGCTGAACTGTAGCTTGATCAAAAAAAGAATTAATAAACAACATCACCTGAGCAATGTCTCTATCATCTAGTTCCACCAATCCTTTGTAGGTAGCTGATGCCTCTATATCTTTATCAGTGTTTCCTCAGCTTCTGTGTATATATGAAAAGTGGGCTGGAATTCGAACAGGTGGTTTACCTCATGCGCAATGTAGAATAGATTTTCTAACCTATCAAAGACGCTCTGTCCTAATGGAGGCCCTGTATTTTTTGAAGTGCTTGAGGAAGCTGTGATTTGGTTGGAAGCAAAATTATTCACTCTGTTGGCATAAAGGTTATGTGACAGCAGTCTTCCAGCACTGGTTAATAAGCTTGGTATCCCTCTACTATGTAATGCCATGATCTTTGTCTTGAACTCATTCACCTCTGTTTGCATTTCTTGGCATTTTATGTCCAATGTCTGCACAAAATTCCTAAGGGTTAACACCCTTTTTATTGGCAAAATAGTTTCAGTCCCGTTACTCATTCCTAATGCTGCCAGCTGCCCTTTGGTGTGAATATTCAAAAATTGGATCATTCTATTTGCTTGCTCGGGCATATTTCTCAAAGATTCTCTGGCCTTTTGGTTTTCAAGCTGAGCCAGGTTTATCAAATCCATTTGCTCATGAATGGTTTCAATGGATTGCCATTGGTCTGTAATGGATTGGCCAATTTTGGCCCACAAAATTTTCTTGATATCTGCTAGAGTCCGATCAAAAGTGAGCTCTTTCTCGAGTTCCTTTATTCTTCTTTCCAAGGCTTTGACTTCTCTTGTCTTCTCAGCTACATCCTCCTTTGATTTATCATATTTTCCCTCAAGTGTAGTCAGCTTTTCCTTGGTTTCCTTTAATTCTGTCATTTGCAATTCCAGAGCTTCTATTTCCTTCATCATATTGTCCATTTCCAAGCTGGTGCCTTGCTCTGTAGGTGCTGAAGTAGTCGCTGAGATTGGTGCTGAGCTTGAAATCCCTGTTTCTGATGTTGTAACAGTGGGAGGGACTGTTGTGGTGGCCACGGGAGGAACAACTGCAAGAATCTGAGCTGTTTGAATTGGCTAAGGGGCCAACTCTCCCTGTCTCCCCTATAATGATGCCTCCAAGGCACTCTCTGTCTCTACCAACCTTTTATGTAAGGTTGTAAGCAAAGCTACCACATCCTGTTCCTCTTTTTGTTGTGCCAACTCTGTAGCTTGAGGATGCAATGTGGGTGACATCCTGATTTGTCTTCTTAGGGCAGCTATGTCTTCATCCTTCTTTTTTATCAAAGCTTGTACACCGTTGGGATCAGAGGGATCATGTCCTAGCTCTATGGTAATCTCCTCCAAGGACTTGATTCTATTGTCCTTGGCCTGTGACGAAGCTTTCTCCAACTCAAGTTGGGCAGCAGTGTTGTGCAAAGAGTTTTACAATTTGTGGGTTAACAATGTCTTATTTGCTAGAGTAGAATATACCATCTCCCCAGTCTGCTTGTGCAACTCAATCTGGTCCATCGGATGGAAATCCTTAGCAAACACTTCCAGATTAGTTCTAATGTAATCAACAGCTGATTGGGGTTGCTGAGTTGTAGGTCTGAAGTGACCGAGGGTCATTCTTCCTTCCTGGATGTCATAAGCTGCCATTAGTCTTCGCTGATTGGTGGGAGCCATCCTTATTAACTGGTTATACAACTGTATTCTCACTGGCTCATTCCTAGCTTTGATATCAGTGAATGCTTTTTTGATGTCAGAGCCCTGTCGGCTCTGTTGCCTGGTGGATGATACTTCCACGCCATGTTGTCTCTCATGCTCCTGCTGAAAAGAGCTGGCCGATGTCTCCATGCTTGGGGGAATTTGGTGTTCTGTGGGCCCCTCTGGCATTTCTTCCTCTGAAAAAGGATTTAACCTTTGTATCTTCTCTCCCTGCTGCTCTGTAGATGTTCCTGGAGGGGTCTCTTCTTGCCTATCTCTCTTCTTCGCTCTTTCCTCATTTAGAGGTGTCTACAATATTGGAATTTCTGTCACCTTTGTTTGTGTAGAAGGGCCTTGCCCTTGGCTTTGTTCATCTGTAGAAACTGGCTGATCTGCCATTGTTTCTTGCTGTTCTAGATCGTGCACTTGTTCTTCTGAATGCTGCATCTCTTTTCCTTTATCTGTTGCTGTAGGTGAGGTATTTCCTTGGGCAGGTTGCTGGTGGGTTTTGGCAAAAGAGGTGCCTTCTCCAATGTAGCGAGGAGCTGTAAAAAACACCTATCCACAAGATTCCAAGTCAACAGCTTTTTCCAGATTCTTGAATGCTCTTTCTGTTATTTCTTCTTCAGTGAATTCTTCAACTAGAGTGCTCTTTACCCACTCTTATTGATTAGCAAAATGCTCAATTTGAGGGATAGTTCAGTGTTCATATGCTGTAAGCCTGTACTTGATTCTTCTAAGGCTTATAAAGTGATTGGGGTCATATGGTGCCCAATAAAAGCTTGTTTTTAGCTTGAGTTTCTCCCCTAGAATCTGGTCAGCATCCTTCCATGCTTCTTCCCTCTTATTGAAAATAAAGGGACCCAATTGATTCTTGATTTTTAGCTGTGCCTTTTCGCTTTTGCCAAAGAAATGCGCCATATCTACGTTACCAAATTTCCGAAAGTATTCTAAGGCAAATAGTCTCATGGGGACATATTTGGGCAGTCGGTAGGGGGCTAATTCACAGCCATAGACCCTGATTATGGTGTGGTTTTGGTAGAAATACCAGTCACCAATGTTGTAGCTTTTGGAAAGCTGTAGAATCTTCTGCATCTCATCAGTGAGTCTGGGGGGAGGATCTGTTAATAGTAAGCAGGTAGCTGGATAGATAAACATGTCAATAAACTCACAGTAGGTGTATGGGGAGTAACTAGTATGATGAAATACTGATGACCAAAATATGACTGACCTCCTCTCCCCTTTTGCATCCAATCTTTTGAGGACAACTGGGAAACTCTCAGATTGATAATACAGCAGCAAATGATAGATGTATGAGGTGTATTTGAATACCCTTTCCCTTTCTAGGCTCATGAATTTCTCCTGAATCTTAGCAGCAATGAAGGTGGCATAATCATACTGGACAGCAGGGGGCTGTCCTAGAGTGAATATAAACATCAAGGCAAAGATAGTACTATCTACAATCTCAATTGTTCTGAATCCCAGGATGTAGGAGATCATATCTATAATCATTTTTCCCTCCTCAGTAAATGCAACATGGAGATAAGGGATTGTGAATCTGGAGTAGCAGTCTGGGGGCATAAAAAACTTCGCAATTCGGTCAATCTCTACAGGGGGCAATTTTGATGCTTGATCTATCAGATTCTTCATGGAAAGGGGGACTAATGGCTGAGTTGGCTTGAATTGCAACATCTCATCGATAGACTGAGGAGTAATGTAGAAGAGGACTTTACCAGCAGGGCTCATCACTGCCCTATGAACAGGATCATAATTAGAACAGCAGTGATGGATGAGGTCAGGAAAAACATTTACTGAGGGCAAATAGTACATGGGCATGTTGGACTCCCATATTCTTAATGGATCAGTCTTGTTTCTGAATTTATTCCTTATCTCACAAAAGGCTTGAAGATGAGGCTTCACTCCTTCCATATCATCAATTTGATAATCTCTATTTGCCAGTGGAAGCCATTCTAGCTGTCTATGGGGTGCATTTAGTGGAGCAATGTTAAGGGTGACTGGGCCCTCCATGTTTCAACAATGATTACAGTTGGATTAGGCCTGTATTTGAGCAGAAAATAGAGTTCTGATAATGGTTTTCTGGGCAAGGAACTCACAGTTTCAAGTTCTGTGCAGAGCTGTTTTGAGGAGTAAAACTTAATGAAATGAATACTGTGCAAGGCTCTGCAATTGGTACACTAGAAAGGGGAAAAATAAAGGAGTTAGCAACCTGTTCTTAGTGATTCCGCGGGTGAACTGAAGCTGCAATTTGAGCTGGCAGTGGAGGTTTTATCAGAGGGGGCAAAGATGCCAAGTTTTGGCCGCAAATGGGGTTACATGGGGTAGAGAAGATAAGGTTGGAGGTGCCAATGTATTTTGAGTGGACTTTTAGGTGTATTTGGCTAATTTTGCAGAGAAATCATGAAAAACAGGGTTACTAGTGTTTTTCGGGTAAATACTTGTTCACTTGGAGAAATGCTGTGGTGAATAGCTGCGGGCGGAGGCCGAACAGGTCGGATTGCAAGTCGAATAGGCCTTGGTGACTGTCGGGCACGTTGAATGCACACTGGTCGTAAGTGGCATGCAAAATTTTGCAACGTTCGTTTGCATAAAAAACAAACGAAAATGACGTTTCTGCCCTTTTTAACACAAATTTGGGCTTTTGCGGCATTTTGGCGCTTTTTTGTTATGATGTCAGCATGACATCATCGGAGGGTCCCAGGTATGATAGGGTGACGTGGCAGCTGACTGGTTTGATGACGTGGCAGATGACACAGTGGCGGGGTAGGGACGGAGGCAGATGTGGTGGCAGCGACGTGGTGCTGATGTCAGGGGCGGAGAGACAGAAGGCGGTTTGTGGTTTTATCGGACCGCCCTCTGTACGGGAGCGGTATTTGTCAGAGGGGCTCCGATGCAATCGTGTGGAGACATGCATCTTTGGTACAGTGGAGAAACCGCCAGCCTATCGGAGGCTAACTGTCGATCATCGGGGCGGCTCCGAAATCGCTGAGAGCCGTCGGATGGGGAGGGCCCGATCCGACGGTGGACGGACCTTTGAGCTGTGGGTACGATAATGTACGGGTCCCTCTGAATATTATATCATTTGTTTATATGGCGGGGGTTTAAAACTTTGGGTTTGTGGGCTTTGCGGGTTATCTGCGCCGGAAGTATTTAATGTTTAAATAAACATTTGAACACTCAATATTAACAAAGAACGCAAAAAGGGTAGAACATTCAGGTTTAAGGGTAAAGGGGAGTGGTTATTAATTTAACCAGAGGTTAAATTAACTCGGGGTTAGGACACGGAAGGGTTAATAGTAGTCGCGGATGGACTATTATTCCCCTAAACTATATTTATATGGCTATAATGCCATAGGGTGGGATATTTAATGCATTTTTGGGATTTTATATAGTTTTTTGTAGAAGTAGGGAAGGGGAAGTGGTTTTAGGGAGCTATATAATAGAATTAGGGGTTAATATGAGTTTATGGATTGAAACTGAATGGATGAATGCTAAGTCCATAGTATGAAAACTTAGAGATAGGAAGATGAAAGGAGTATAGGATGATTTTTACACAAGAAATGTGGCTTTTTCTCATTGAAGAAAGTCAAAGCTTAACTTAGTATTTTACAAAAATGAAGTGATAACATGGCTGGTTGCGTAGATCCCAAGGTCCTTCAGGGGTGTTAGTAAGAAACTTTGAGGGGGGGGTGAAAGGGAGTTAGACATGCTTCGATCATTCTACCATCAAACAACTGCTTTGGCATTTCTTTCATTGATGAGACAAGCTATAATTGACAATACCTGAGGTGATCAAAACCTTGCTTTCTGCAACCTCAAACTACCTAGCCAGCCTAATACACCTAACATTTTTTGTTACTTTAGGAAGGGTGCACTTAGACTTGCAAACCCTGATTGCTTTTTTCTTTTGACTGCCCTCCTATCTAAATCTACCCTTATCTCTTCCAAGGACCCAGGTTCAACAGTTGGGCTCCTTCATTTCTCTACCTAGCTACTCATCTGCCAAGCTTGAACTATTTGGACAGATATGCATTCTCTAGTCTAGAACAAGCAATTTAAACCATGGCATGGTCCAGATTGAACTATTGGGCCATCCATCAAACTAGCAGTGGCATTTGAACTAGCCATTTTCCTGGTCTTTCTTTGGGGTTCATTTTTATCATTTTTTCCGACCAATTTACTCTTTTTTCCCTTTGATAATTCTTTTGGGGCATACCCTCTTCACATTTTTTTAACTTTTCACTAATGCCTTTTTACAAAATATGGAACTTTTGCAGCATGAAAAGATGAACATATTTGGCACTTCCACTCTCAATCATGAAATATGAACACCTGTCGCAACAGGAGGCTAACACCTGGAAAATTATGAAAGACGTACTTGTTCATTTTGATTAAAGGTAAAAATACTGATTATAATATAGTGCAAGGCAATTCCAAAAATCTCTTAATTGGAGATAGAATACACTTTCTATTAATATGTGTCCAAAGATAAACAACTACATTCATACATGAAAGAAGGAATTCTTTGAACTATTCAATACTTCCTAACAACTATAACCCATTCCAAAAATCAAAAAATGCCATTTCATCTAAGGATACTAAAAAGAAAATGGAAGAAATAAGTGAGTGAACTAAAAAGAAAAAATTAAAACAGGTTCCCAATAAGATATTCTCAAAGGGAATCTATGCAAGTTCATTCATATTCTCAAAGTAGACAATTACATGAAAACATTCTAGTTTGTAACCGACGAATACCAGAGCTCAATCAAGATGCCAAAGAAATATATTTTTAACTTGCAAGTTATCCAGTTTAAAGTTCATGATTCTAATCAATACCAAATACAGAAGTGCAGGCTGTGGTAATCGTGTCAAGATTCCTACAGCAGGAGCATCAATCAAACCAGTCGTATATCCTGAAAGTGCATGCCAAAAATACTTGCAACCCCTCATAACAGGCAATTTTATATCATTGCCAAGATCCTTGTTCTTTCGGTAATCAGAACATAGCACTAAAGCGATGGGCATCCCTGGAATTGCCTGCATTGTGATTCAATATAAAGTTTAAAGAATGAGTAGGTGGATGTACATAAGGTGCTCACTATTTATGAGTCCTCATTTTTAACAAACCGTGACATCCATAAAAATATTGTTCATAAGAACATTTGTGTAAAAAATAAACTAAATAAAGCGTTCAAACAAAATGGTATCTTCCCACTAAAAATGCACCAACTACAACAACAATCTGTTGATGGTTTAAACAAATTAAAGAACATGTTAAATAGTTAATACAGATAGAGTTAATGACAGGTTAAGAGAAAGGACTTCATTCTGGAGTAACAATGAAGTAAAGTAACTCTCTTTATTGGAGATATCTTAGCAATATCTTAGCAACAACACTCTCTCTGAAGTGAATGTTTTTTGTGCCACAACAAGGATGGAAATAAATGGGGCCAAATCCACTATATCTCTCTTAGCTTGTACTCAACAAGAGACCTATCATGCACTCCAAAACTTCCCCTTCCAAAACCTGACAATGGAGGATGGATTGAAGTACTTGGGTTTCAGGATAAAAACAGATGGATACAAAATTGCAAATTGGACCTGGTTGATTGCCAAGGTGGAAAGAAGATTAAATATTTGGAGCCTTCATCTACTATCCAAAGCAGGTAGACTAGCACTCATTAAATCAGTTCTGGAAGCAACACCAGTATTCTGGATGTCTCTGGCCTAGATCCCCCAGGTATATTACAAAGGATTCAGCGAGTTTACTGCCACTTCTTATGGAACGGTCACAAGGAGGGAAAACCCTATGTGTGGGTCAAATGGAGTAGAATTGCAACTCCCAAAAAGTGGGGAGGTTGGAGCCTTAAGGACATCTCTGCCTTTGCTCAAGCACTTGCAGCCAAATTAGGATGGCTTCTCCTGAAGCACAACAGCCTTTGGTCAAAGGTGGTTACCTATAAATACATATGGTCATGCACAGTCATGGACTGGTTAACATTACCTACTTGGAACAGGAAAGGAATATCAGTGACTTGGATGGTTGTTATAAATACCCTTCCCATCATAAGAAGGCGTCTTACTTGGCGGATCGGTAATGACATGTCTGTCTACATTGGGACTGATCCATGGATTGGTTGCGGCAACTCACACCATCTCCCTCCTGGCTTGATTGCCTTCCTAAATCATAATGGAGTGGCAAACATCACACAGATCGGGGACTTACACAACACCACTACATATACCTATGGACGCCGTAGATATACCATATCAGTGGCATATGGAGTGGAGGAGATATTTGGCGGCTTTAATTGAATCACATGTAAGACTAAGGGGTGAGGATGACAAACTGCTTTGGGGTTTTGCACAGAAGGGGATCTATACTCCAAAGGATGGATATCCTATAATCCATGCTAGCTAAAAACCTGATTCTTTGGATAACTGGTGGAGTAGCATATGGAAGCTAAAAGGCCCACCGGGTACTCGTCTTTTGATTTGGAACATCATTATGGACAAAACCCCGACCGGAACTAATCTCAAAAAATGATCTTTTCAGGGACCTACATGGTGTGTATTATGTCATGAGGAGGAGGAATCAAATCACAATATCTTTCTTTCCTGCTCTACAACACAAGAGGTCTGGGCGCAGGTGTTACATACTCTTAATTTATCACTTAATTACGTTGGCAATGGTATAGTAAATGCCTAGAACTGGTGGTGGGCTGAAGCTCCAAACCCAAGACCCCGAAATCTTCCATTAATGGTGTGTTGGCACATATGGATGAGTAGGAAAAACAACATATCTCGTGGGAAGTGTATAGTCTGGCCTTCGATTATTCCTAAGATTTGTAACAGTTATATGGAAATTCTAGTTGATGAACAGGTTGCCAAGATTTGAACCATCACCCCGGAGGTCATAGACAAAGCATACCCTTGGGCCTATTTCAATGGATTAGTGTAGGAACAGGGTTGTGGCGGTGGAATTATCCTCCATATATCTGAGACACATTATTTCCATATTTGTATGGGGTTAGGAGATGGCAAAAATAACTTTGTAGAGCTCCTTACACTTTGTCATCTTTTATATTTTTCTATAAACAAAAACTGTAGATATTTACAATTTTATGGGGACTCCAAGATTTCCATTAACTGGGTCAACTGCATTTCTACATACCATGCATATACACTAAGAACCATATTGGATGATGTTTTGTCTTTAAAAACACATTTTGATCATGTTTCATGTGCTCATATCTATAGGGAGCACAATGAACCCACGGACCGGCTTTCAAAAGCGGCAACGCATCATCCTAGACGGGAATGGTTGATCAGGGAGCACACACCAAAACAGATCTACCAGTATTTCCATAGACCATACATGGATCAGGAACTGTAGAGGGTTGACAAGCCCTAACGTATCTATTTCTGTTATTTATTTTTTGTCCACAGAACAGTAATCACCATGGGTGAAATTTTGAAAAAATTTGAATATGTAAATAATAATGTATATGATTAGATACTATTAGCACACCCTTCTTTGGGTTTTTTGTATAGATTTCTATAATACAAAATAGTTCTCAGATGACCATGGTCACTTTTCTGTATATGCCTATGGCATTTACAACATGTAATTTTCCTTGATAATGAAAATTATGATACTTTTCCCTGGGAAGAAAAAATGTTTTGAAATACCTGAAATCTAAAACAAATTCTGAATTTTGGAATAAAACGTTGAATATTCGACAATAAAGAAGAACAACATTCAAATATTTGTGGAAAACCCTCAAAACAGATCCTTTATTAATATGAAAAAGAAAATGCTTCAACAATATATAGGATAAAATGGCTTTTCCTGCCAATGGACGATTGGCTCACTGGTGAGGTGAACAAGTGTTTTGTTGTCCACCAGGGTTCCATTCTCTCTTTGATCTAAAGGGATTAGATTGGGTGTATGTTTTAAGAAATTTTGGTAGAATAAATACCCGTCAAGTTCACACCTTACGCCAATGAAACTCTACTCCATGGTGCATGTCCTGAGAAATTTTGGTAGAATAAATACCCCTCAGAGTTCACAGAATAAATGCCCCTTAGATTTCACACCTTGCATCAATAAATACCCCTCAAAATTCACACCTTACGCCAATGAAAGTTTGCTCCATGGTGCAACCACTCGAGGCACATTTTTTGAAGCATTACCCCAAAATGCTTTCCTAGATAGGTTTAGATGTGAATCCATGCCTGTCCAAGAGGAATATGGGCACTGCACTTGACCGAAGAATATGTTTCTCACAAATTACCCACATGAAAACATTCCCAAATATACTTTTTTTATCAAGATTAAGAGCCCGTCTAAAGCCTTCAGGCAGGCTCACTTATCTCTTGCATGTGGGATAACCAATTTTACACAATAAACTTTATTTTGTTAAAATTTCAAATTAATACCACTAATTTTTGCTACCCTAAAGCTGCCATTCAGCCTTAAATTTCTCTTTAAACCTAGTTGGCTCTTCTAACTCCAAACTAATTTTTCTTAAATCCATGAAGCCTATAAACATGTGACATTAATAGTTCAACAACGTGTGAGAATTTGTCAATAGCACCCTAGAAATAACAAAGATGGAGATTCTCCCTCTGGCCTGAGACAAACTTCTAAAGACAATGTTAATGGATTATCACCTTTTATTTGGAATGGGCAAGGAATACATTAGTCCTATACTTCTCATAGTCTCTGTTTTATTCCTCTAATAAGTCTCACATGAAGCAACAAATATTTTTCACCTCTTATTAGAGTCTATTCTAAAAGAAACAACTCTTGTTGTTATATGTCTTAAAGAAGCCAGTGTGACCAGCAGCATGTGAGAAGTGGCATTCTGCTAAGACCTTTGCTTTGATTTGGAACTAGGTACAAGGTATACAGGGTATGTCGATAAGTGTAACTCATGTAGGACTTCTTACAAATGTAAGGTGTGAATGTGTGAGAAGTGGTTCAAGACAACTTTTGGTGACCACCTGGTAAAACTGTGAAATAATACCATCTTGTAATTTCACTTAGTAAATAAAACTGAAAGATCCATTTCACTAGATCTCCTAACTCTTAAAAATATAAATGAAATATTCTAGATATTTTCAGAATATTAGTGATTTGTATTTGATCTAATGTTAGCTATACACATAATTGTTGACAAAACGTGGTTGCTCAGATTAAAGAAATTAGTTGCTAAGATAAGGGAGATTAATTTTCTCAATTAGAGTCTGAGAGCATAAATAGAACAAGATGAGAGAAGTTGTATGCAAACATTTTTGGACATCGAAAAGACAAGAGATTAGAGAAAGATCAGTTGAGCAGATTCAAAGCACATGAGAGGAGCCAAGGTTAGATCAGAATCCATATTGAACAGTGTTGCACAACAATTTAGTAAAGTGTGGGTTTGAGTATCCAACAAGGAGATAGAGTAGATCTAAGTGTCCAAGAAGCTGAAAGCCTTAGTTTTGACGTGTCCTTGTAAGTTTCGATCATTAATGATAAGCTAATTTGAAGGACAAAATTATGTGTGTACTTGAAAAGCTATTCTGAGTCCACTGTTTAGTTTTTCCATTTATATGTGTGACTGCTGCATGTTCGGAATTTTATTCAGTTATTAAAGTAATTCAAGATTTGAGTTATTTGAGAAAGAAACATAGGACAATTGTCCTCTTGAATTAGAAAAATTTTACATGGTATAAGAGGATCATCTCTAATTGAGATCCTCAAGGGTTTACAACAATAGATCAACTACCAGAATCAAAGACCAGCAGTTAGAGGGTTTCATTATTGTTTCTTGAAGGACTAACCACTCTTGCAGGTATATTTTTGTTGTTTTATTTTCATATCTGAAAAGTTTGTAAAATAGATCTCAGAGATGGCAGCATCAAGTCTCAGATTTGAGGACAAATTAGATGGTGCCTCCAGATAAGTGTCATCAAAAGCCAAGGTAACATTGTTTTTGAAAGAAAATGATCTCTAAGATATTGTCAAGGTTGTTATAATTCCGTCTATAGATCTGTATGAATTGGAATCACATAAAAATAAGGAAGTGAAGGCCCAAATTACTTCAGGAAAGGGTCCAAGCCTTGCCTCAGGAAAAAATGATGAACTCTGCCTCAGGAATGTCAAACTGCATATACGATTAAAGGTGTTCTCCTGTAGAATTGTTGCAAATGTTGGTGTGGAAGGTGTAGTGGTTGTTGGGAAATTACTGAGCAATATAATCTTGACCTTGGCTACGATGTTGATTAAGGTGAATACATTGATAAGGTGGAGGCAAGGATTAGTGATCCCCTGAAAGTGATCAGAGCTATTTTGGTTGATGCTACAAGTGTGTCTTCGTTGTTAACCACAACAGAGTGCATCATTGTTGTGATTCTGAAGGATAAGAAGGAAGTCCCAGGTATGAGAGACAGTATGGGTGGGATGGACTACTAAAGAGCATATCTAGACCGATGTGCCTTCTGCGTGGTGTCCTATTCCGAAAGTAGGTGTTATAAAATTATATATTACGGAGCAATGGAACACATAAAATATTGCAGAAATATAAACATAGAAAACGCATAAAACAAGAGAGACACTGATATACGTGGTTCATCCAGTTTGGGCTACGTCCACCGTGAACAGCCAGTCCTTCATTTCTATTATCCAGCAAAATTAAGAGACACAACCTACAACAGATCCACTGTAATATCCTCTATTTTCTCTCATAGTCTCACCTCTCTGCTTCTTGCTAGGAGAATACACATCTATTACACAACCTCAAATACAATGCCCTCATACAAAGAGAGGGGTTGCCTTCTAGGGAAAAAAAACCCTAAACTAAACATAAGTTATACCGTCAGATCATCCGCCTAATGAACGGCCCAGATTGACTAGAAATTACTATACTTTTACAAGGCAATTTTACATCTGTTTTTAGCTTTCGGGGCACTGCCCTCGAGCCCCCGTCGAGGGACAGCTAGCCCCCGGACTCCCCAGCCAGGGGGGATCGGCCCCCTCGGACCCCCGCGGGGGGGACAATTCCCCCCCCACACCCCCCGCATGGATGGGTGTACAAACTTCCTAGGGTATACATCTGGCTGAAACAAAGACCTCTGAACAATCATGCTCCACACACAACAATCTCCCACTTGGAGAATGATTGTAGAAATTCCACCGCTACTTCATTTGCTAGACAATGACTCCTCTTTGGACCTCGCTATTTCTCATCTTCATTGTCATCCTTGAAGACCAATTGAAACTGAGCATATTCTCAGTTTCTCACTGGTTACAACTTTTGTTAGCGTATCAACAGGATTCTGGCTAGTGTGTATCTTTTCCAGCTTCAACTCTCCATCTTCTGACACTGATCATATGAAATGGTACTTGAGATGTATGTCTTTAGTCCTGGAATGAAATGCTGAGTTCTTTGCAAGATGAATGGCACTTTGGCTATCAGTGTATAACGTGCCCATATCATGCTCCTTACCCAATTCACCCATAAACCTTTGTAACCAAATCATTTCTTTACTAGCCTCTGTAGCAGCAACATACTCTGCTTCTATTGTTGAAAGTGCAACAACACTTTGGATTTTTGAAACCCAACTGACAGCTATTCAACCAACAGTAAATACATATCCTATAGTGCTCCTCATGTTATCTCTGTCACCTACCATATCAGCATCAACATATCCCTGTAGAGAAATGTTTGAACCACCAAAGCATAATGCTTGATTTGTGGTACCTTTCAAATATCTGAGAATCCATTTCACTGCCATCCAATGTTCCTTTCCTGGATTTTTCATGTACCTGCTTACAACTCCCACTGCATGTGCAATATCAGGCCTTGTGCAGACCATTGCATACATTAAGCTTCCAAGTGCTGATGCATATGGAACTTTAGACATATAATCCATGTCTTCTTGGGTCTTTGGGAGCATTTCCTTACTAAGTTTGAAATGGCTAGCAAAAGGTGTACTAATTGGTTTTGCATTGTGCATATTAAATATTTTCAACACCTTTTGTATGTACTCATTCTGAGACAATGTGAATTTGCGATTTTTTCTGTCTCTAGTGATTCTCATACCGAGGATTTGTTTTGCAACTCCCAAATCCTTCATTGCAAATGAATTTGCCAATTTTATTTTGAGGACATTTATTTCTTGCATGTTAGACCCTGCAACAAGCATGTCATCTACATACAATAACAATATAATATAGTTGCCATCATTTTGCTTTTTCAGATAAACACAATGATCAGAGTGACATCTAGTATAACCTTGTTCAGACATAAACTTGTCAAATTTTAGATACCACTGCCTTGGAGCCTATTTTAAGCCATACAAGCTCTTCTTCAACCTAAACAATAGTTTCTCCTTCCCTTTCACCTCATATCCTTGTGGCTGCTGCATATATATCTCTTCCTCCAAGTCCCCATGGAGAAATTTTGTCTTTACATCGAACTGCTCAAGATGCAAATCTTCAGCTGCTACTAGACTTAAAATAGTTCTGATTGAATTCATTTTAACAACAGGAGAAAATATTTCATCAAAATCAATACCTTTCTTCTGTGCAAACCCCTTCACCACAAGTCTAGCTTTGTACCTCTGTTTTCCTCCATCTTCTTCCTTCAGCTTGTAAACCCATTTATTCTTCAATGTATTTTTTCCTGCAGGCAACCTGACTATGTCCCAAGTTTGGTTATGCATTAAGGAGTCCATCTCTTCTTCCATGGCTACCTCCCACTTCTTCCTGCTTTCAACCTGCATTTCTTCTTCATAACATTCGGGTTCACAAAAATCAGTCAACAATAAATAATATAATGAAGGAGAGTATCGTTCAGGGGGTATACTTATCCTGGTAGATCTTCTAACAACACTTTTAGGTGTTTGTGGCGCCTGTTGCTGTTGTGGTGGTTGCTGTTGTTGTGCTTCTTGATTATTATTATTTTCAGGCACCTTTACTTTTTCAGTGATTTCATCAAGGACTACATATTCCTTGTTTTCTTTTTTATGTTTCTTTTCCTGCAACTGATTCTTATACAAGACCTTTTCATTGAATATTACATCTCTGCTCCTAATGATTTTGTGATTTTCGTAACCATATAAGCGATAACCAAAATCATTAACACCATATCCAATAAAGGTACATTTCATTGACTTTGCCTCAAGCTTTGTTCTATTTTCTTTATCAATATGGAAAAAGGCGTCACAACCAAAAGGCTTTAAAAAAGAGTAATTTACATTTTTACCTGTCCATGCTTCCTCTAGAACACCACCATCCAAGGAACTTGAATGGCCTCTGTTTATTAGATAAACAATAGTATCTACAACATCTTCCCAAAACTGTAAAGGCAATCCTGCATGCAATCTCATGCACCTTGCACGCTCCATGATTGTTCTGTTCATTCTTTCTGACACACCATTTTCTTGTGGTGTTCCTAGAATTGTCTTTTCTCTGTGAATTCCATGCTCTGAACAATACCTATCAAACTCTTTGCTACAATATTCACTTCCATTGTCTGATCTAAGACACTTCAATTTCTTTCCTGTCTCAATCTCAACCAAAGCTTTCCATTTCTTGAAAATATCAAATACATCAGATTTATTCTTAATACAATAAATCCAAGTTTTTCTAGTTGCATCATTAATAAAAGTAACATAATAATGAGAGCCACCGAGAGATGATACGTGAGCAGGTCCCCATACATCTGTATGCACAAGCTCTAATTTTTCACTCTTCTTTTCTTTCCCAACTCTAAGAAATCTGACTCTCTTCTGTTTTCCATAAATGCAATTCTCACAGAAGTCCAAATCAACATTCTTCAAACCGGCAACAAATTCCTTGAGTGAAGAATATTCATCCCCTTTTCACTCATGTGTCCAAGCCTATGATGCCATAATGCTGCATCTGGTCCTTTGGAAGTTAAATCATTAACAGAGTTAGAAATACCATTGCATAAATACAATGTACCAACCTTTTCACCTTTTTCTATTACCAGGGTTCCTTTGGTGACCTTCCAAGCTTTATCTGTGAAAGTTGTCACACAACCTTCACCGCCTAACTACCTTGTTGAAATCAGATTTTTCTTTAGATCTGGAACATGCCTTACCTCCTATAGTAGCCATTGGTTTCCATTCTGCTGTTTTACAAGAACCTTACCCATTCCAACAATTTTACAGGGTTTATCATCACCCAAACGAACTTGTCCAAAATCTCCTTGAGCATAGTCATGAAAGTATTTCTTATCAGGTGTGGCATGGAATGAAGCCCCTGAATCTACCACCCAGGAATCAGTAATATTTTCGAAAGAAAGAATCAAAGCATCTTGTAACACCTCACCTGTCACATTTGCTTCATGATTGTTTTCTTGTTGTGCATCTTCTTCTTTTCCCTTTCGAGATCTACAGTCTTTCTTTAGGTGTCCTTTATTTCCGCATTTCCAGCACACTATCCTCGATCTGGACTTGGATCTGCCTTTCCTTGATTTACTTCGATATCCTGAGCTTTTTCCTCTTTCCATTTTTCTTCCCCTAGATTCTGCACTCAAAGCATTTCCTGGTGTCCCACCGGAGCTTTTCTGTCGCATTTCCTTGCTAAGGATAGCACCAACAACATCATCAAACTTTAAAGTACTAGATCTAGAAACTGAGTTACTAATGGTCATTACTAAACCATTCCAACTTTCTGGTAATGAGCACAAGAATAACAGAGCTCTAACTTCATCGTCAAAGTTTACCCCTACAGAACATAACTGACTTGTAACAGTGTTAAAATCATTTAAATGGTCTGCAACAGATCCACCTTCCGACATCTTCATATTAAATAACCGTTTCATAAGAAATACCTTGTTTGACGCCGAGGGTTTTTCATATAGTTTCTCCAACGCCTTAATCAAACCCTCTGTCATTGTTTCCTTCGAAATGTTGAAGGTGACCGATACTGCGAGGCACAACCGTATTGTTCCAAGTGCCTTTCTATCGAGAAGGTTCCATTCTTCATCTGCTATACCCGTCGGCATCTTTGCTTTTCCGCCAAATGGTAGGTATAGATCTTTCTGATACAGATAATATTCCATCTACATCTTCCACAGTGAGAAGTTTTAGCTGTTAAATTTCTCGACCCTAAACTTACCATCTTCCGCTATTCCTCCCACTCGAATGAGGAACCCTTCCTTCCTGCGAGTTTATTATCCAAATAAACCTTCAGCTCTGATACCAGTTGTTGTAAAATTATATATTACGGAGCAATGGAACACATAAAATATTGCAGAAATATAAACACAGAAAACGCATAAAACAAGAGAGACACAGATATATGTGGTTCACCCAGTTTGGGCTACGTCCACCACGAACAGCAAGTCCTTCCTTTCTATTATCCAGCAAAATGAAGAGACACAACCTACAGCAGATCCGCTGTAATATCCTCTGTTTTCTCTCACAGTCTCACCTCTCTGCTTCTCACTTGGAGAATACACATCTATTACACAACCTCAAATATAATTCCCTCATACAAAGAGAGGGGTTGCCTTCTAGGGCAAAAAACGCTAAACTAAAAATAAGTTCTACTGTCAGATCATCCGCCTAATGAACGGCCCAGATTGAATAGAAATTACTATACTTTTACAAGGCAATTTTACATCTGTTTTTAGCTTCAGGGGCACTACCCCCGAGCCCCCGTCGAGGGACTGCTGGCCCCCGGACCCCCCAACTGGGGGGGATCGGTGCCCCAAGACCCCCACGTGGGGGACAAGTCCCCCCCCTCACCCCCCCGTGTGGAGGGGTGTGCAAACTTCCTGGGGTATACATCCAGCTGAAATAAAGACCTCTGAGCAATCATGCTCCACGCACAACAGTAGGGTTAAAGTTCAGGTTGTTTGGTGTCCTAGTTTTGAAGGTTAAACTTCGGGTTAATTAGTTTGACCCCTGTTATTGTCTCGAGCATTACATTTCCCATTACTAGGAGCAGTTGCTTGTGTATTCAATCTAACTTAAAGGAAAATTTGTCGATTGAAGTGCCCTGCAGTTCTACAGCCTATCTTTTATGTTGGGAAAAAGCGTAATCCTTATCAAGGAGAGACCGAAGAAATGTTTTCCATTTTCAGCTACTGGAGATGATAATTTTTTCAAAGAGCTAATTTTTTAGAAGAAGAAAAAAGTACCTATTTTAGGCAAAAAAAAACCATGGAAGATCGGGCCTCGAGAAGGAATGGTTGTAACTGCATAGATTGTAAACATGTCTAATGGTGTGGAAGGGTTATTGCTAGAAGCACCACACCTGTTAATGCTCCACGATACTCCCCAAGAATAGTGGAGTTAATCATCTATCTGTAAATGTGTACACCAACTAATGCTCCTCGAACGGTTTATCCGTTTGCTGAAAAGTGTCCCAAAATGCTTCAACACCAAATTGTTCCAGAAGCGCTTGAAATTTGAAAATTTCCCACCAAATTGTTTGAAAAGTACCAGATCAATTTTGATTTATGTAATAATTACATAATTTTAATGTGTTAATTACGATCTATTGATTTAATATTTATTAATTATTTTATTTTGTTTAATTTAATGTGTTAATCAAAATTTATTGATTCAATATATATTAATTATATATATTTTAAAAAAAATTATCTTGATAATATAAATATATTTTTAGTAAAATATATAAATTAAAAAATTGAGATGTATTTTCAAAATTGTTAGATTTTTGGAGGGAATGAAAGCACTAGCCCAACTTTAAGTGCTTTTATGGGAGTCTCTTGGAGGGAATCATTTATAATAATATTTATCATTGGATTCAGCATCAGTTGGAAGATGAATCAAGAGGTTTGACAATAGAAATGCACCAATCTAGACCTATTTTAAACCCTTGAACATCCACCATAATTGAGGCAATGTTGAGAGGATTACGAGATGAGTTGAATTTAGAAAGAGCATTTTCAAGGCTTGAGGTGTAAGTTGGAACAACCATTATAAGTAGAATCTAATGAGCTTATCATGACCTCATTATAAATAGATATGGATGTATTAAATGAGAGCTACCATCTTGGCACATGTTTCTATTTTGAAGAGTTTGTTACATTAGTTGAAGGAATGTCCCACCTCGAGAGTATGTGGA
Source organism: Pinus tabuliformis (assembly GCA_031772625.1). Taxonomy (NCBI): domain Eukaryota; kingdom Viridiplantae; phylum Streptophyta; class Pinopsida; order Pinales; family Pinaceae; genus Pinus; species Pinus tabuliformis. The sequence goes on from CM062819.1 coordinate 592,512,710, forward strand.
AAGCACAATTGGTACATTGCACTCTGAGGTCAACAAATCTATTTGGAGAACACTCCCTTATTCTCAACCTCCTAATTATTTGAAGGTGACCTTGGAGAGTAGATGAGCTTGTTGATATAAGCTATATTATGAGGGTTTGAAATTATGAATGATAAATAGTTTGAAAAATAGTGCAAAATCTTTCCATTACCTAATGCCAGATTTGAATATCAACTTAGAAAAATATATGTTGAAACATATTGCAAGTAGTTTGTATAGGTAGTTTTGCTACCATTTCTAACCATTATAGAATTACAGTGCTAGAGGGAGGGTCTCATCGGACACGCAAGTGGAAAATACTTATCTATCACATAAACAACATAATCATGGGCTTTGGTATCTCCAAATATGTCTCAACCCTTGTTGGAAATACTGGGGGGGATGAACTGATACTTCTTACAATTTTTATATTATGTTAGTTCAAAGGTTAAGCCACAACATAAGAAGTAGAACAAAAATAATAATTTTATTAAATATAGTGAGGACTTTGATTCTCATTTATAAATATGGGCTCCAACTTGTAATATAAGTTCTAAGCATTCTTCAAGGCGCCAACCCTGAATGAGGACAAAAAGCCTCTTAGGCCGATCTAGGCACCAACCTGGTCAATATCAGGACATTAATCCTCTTAGGTTGAAGCCTTTAACTATACTTAAAAAAAAAAGCCTTTAACTACTTTATCAAAATACTTCAAAATCATTCCTTCAAGATGTCTACCATATAAACCTCTTGTAAAGTTAGGGAAGATTTTACACTCAAGATGCTCATATCTATTGAACATAGGCTATTTAACGATGATATATGGTTTATTTAATTTGACAAAGACTTTATACAAATAGTGACATCCCTCAACCCATGTTTGGGCAATGACATCCAAACATCATTAGATAATGTGTTCACTACCTCAGTTGTCATCTTCTATGCAAAGAATGTAGATGACTCGTGTAAGGTACAAAGTGCTTCAAGGACACTTGAAGCCTCTAAGTCATGTGATCAACCATGATGACTAATGCTCCTCTGCCTTCACTAGGTCGGATCAAATACCCACTAGATTAGAGTTCACCATACATATCTTTGATATTGTGATACCATATGCATACAATCAAGACATAGACATACAAATGTTTATTATTTATTGATCTACGCACATGTTTACACTATTCATACTCACATACATACACTATTCATAGACATACACTATTTATTGATTCCTCACATTATGAGAGCCTTGAAGCTTTTGCTTAGCACACTATGTGATCCTGAATTCTTTTAGGCAAGGGATTATAGTCAACTTCAGGGGATAGTGAATTCCTTGGTGGCAGTCTTTTAAGAAGGCTTTAACATTTCTCAACAAGACTCATGAGACATGCAACATATTAAGGGTTACCTCCAATTCAACAATGACCCTTTCTTTGGCATCAATGGCAAACCTCTCAAAACTCCACACATTCAAGCGTCTCCTTGAATATCATAATCTAGAGCCTCTTTTTCTCTTCGAACATCCCTTTTTTAGACTCTGGTAGAGGGTTGGGGCCTCATAGCAATGATCATCTAAATTTCCCCAAGGGAGGGGGAAAATCCTTTTTTTTCAATGGACCATAATCTTGAGTCCCCTTTAAGTATCTCGTGACTCTTTTTGCAGAAAACCAACATCCCTCACATGGTTTATGCATAAATATGAAAAGTATGCTCACAAATTTGTAGATGACTCGTATAATACCTACAAATTATGAGAGCCTTGAAGCTTTTTCTCAGCACACTGTGTGATCGTGAATTCTTTTAGGCGAGGGATTATAGTCACCTTCAAGGGATAGTGAATTCATTAGTGGCAGTCTTTTAAGAAGGCTTGAACATTTCTCAAGAAGACTCATGAGACATGCAACATATTAATGGTTACTTCTAATTCATCAATGGCCCTTTCTTTGGCATCAATGACAAACCTCTCAACATTCCACATATTCAAGCGACTCCTCGAATGTCATAATCTCAAGCCTCTTTCTCTCCCTTGTGTCATGCATGGAAGAGTGCTCCTAATCTTCAACTTCAATCGATTTTGCTATACACTATCAGACAAGCTCCTCCAACCTCATAGTAGGGCCCTCCCTCCCCAAGAAACAACCTCCTTTTTCTAGATCCTTGTCTATCTCTTATTGTGTTTTTGTGCTTTAGTGTCCTTCCATGAATCACTTCCCCCCCTTGGATCTTAGGGACAACCTAATTTTTCTCCCAGGACTCTCCTTTGCTATTTCCTCCTTGATGTTCTCCTTCATCCCTTCCCTCCCCTATATTCCCCCTTCTCCCCCTATTACTTTTGTTTCCTTCCTACCCTCCTCCTCTTTAGCCTCCCCCCTTGTTACAGTCTATGATGCTCTGCTCTCCTTTTTGTTTCCCCCTTTTTTGACTCATCAAACATTCCCTTTTTAGACTCTGGTAGAGGGTTGGGGCCTCATAGTGATTATCATCTAAATGTCCCCAAGAGAAGGGGAAAATCCTTTTTGTCAATGGAACATAAATATGCAAACTTTGAAATTTTCTCCATATATATATATATATATATCATTTTTCCCCTTAGATCTTCAAGCGCTGAATCTCTTTCAAACTGAAAATCTTATTAGCCAACCCTATAAAAAACTTAGCTATAAACAGTTTAATCAAGTTCCCTGCCCTAATATTGTCCTTATACAAGAATCAATGGCAGATGGGGAAAAGGGGATCCAATTACCATAGAATTCTCTCCCTCATTAGGATTTTTTATCTAATGATGTTATTGGCCATTTAGGGGGCCTTGTCACAGGATGAAATGTTGGTCTCATTAGCCTAAAAAATGATTAGTCTACTCACTCAGGAATCTTTGTTGATATTTAATCTGAGGTCCTGGACATGCCTTTCTGTTAATTAAACCTTTACAAGCTTTACTTGAATAGATAATATTTCTAGCTCTCTTTTGTAAAGCTTCCCTCCATTCACTTGGGTCACACTACTATCGAGGGAGGTTAAAATTTCTCTTTGGGGGGGTTTTGAAGTTTGGGATCCATAAGCTTAACAAGACCCTCTTTTTAAGTTCTTTATAGACCTTTTTGACAACATTCTCCTCTGTGATATCCTCCCTACAAATCTTATGCCAACCTAGCCTAATTATATATGAATAAATGCTCACATTGCAAAGAAACTATATCATTTTCTTTTATTTTAAGATCTCTTGGACACAAATCTCTAAAATTTTCAATTCATGTAGAATTTAATATCTCTAAACATGTGCGATAAAAAATGGTAGAGCTCTTATATGGCCCCTCTGACTTGAAGATTAAATTCCAATGACTAAAGATACTTCTCAACATATTAACCACTCAATCTTGCATGGTTAATATCCACCATTAGAGTTGCAGGTGCAAGTTCTTCACCAGCCTCCCAATTGACACCTTCATCCACTTCAATTATATGTGCATGTAGTCCAAAGATCCTCTTTGCAATTCTAGGAGAAATAAATATGTATAGGAGAGAAGTTACAATATAAAATTAAACAATACCAAATTTCAAACAAAACACCACTACTTAGACTATCCAAAATGAGAATTTCTAAAGAAGAATCTAGAATCTCATCTTATTTTTTATATCATTGGTAAATGAACATGGGTTGATTATTCAATATCTCTTGTAATTGAAACAAACTAATGTATGAGATGAATAATTATAGGTAATAATTCCCATAAAAGGTCATGATTACTATGTCACATATTGATATCTTTTATTTCATAAATAGTTTCATCATATCTAATAGATAAAATAACCATGACTTTAGGTAGCACTTTTGATGGATTTTACTCATTGTTAACTAGATTTTTATTTCTTTGTGAATGAAGTTGAAAAGTGGAAATACAAAATATTTAGTAAATAAGAGTAAATATTATTTGAAGGGTGTTACCAAGCCTATGGATTGAGGTTTTATATGAGGAAACTATATATTTCTAGAAGAATAAAGGTTGCAAGATAACAAGTGTAGCAATAGGCATCAACATATAACATGAAATTTTCTTAGCACTTTTTCATGCTAGATATTCCAAAATCTATAGTAGCAGTCAATATGAATTAGTCACTAAAGGAAAATATTAAACATTTTCCATACAACATATTTAGGAAAAATATTTTATTTTTAAGGGTTGTATTTAAGTGGCTTGGGAACTTATACACAGACCATGAACATTATGTTACACCTCTTTTGGGCCCTCATGAACCAGTTTTCATCCTTGAATAATGTTTAAGGCCCTAAAAATCATCCCTTAAATGGTCTTCATGGACATCACTAAGTCTACTATTCACCTTAGAAGCACTTGGTGGTGGTTTTGAACATTTTCATAGTCTATATTATTACTGAGCCTTAAAAACCACTTGTAAACCCTAGGATGGCAATGGTCTTTCTCCTTAGATAATGTGCAATGTCCAATGCCCCAACAAAATTATTCAGCTTAAATAATAAAATTCATAAAATATTCCAAATTCTTTGAAAATCCATTTGATTAAAAGACAAATTTATGGTCATTGATGACATGATCGGACAATAAACATCCTATCCTACCCTTATATTCAAAGCCTCTTGGTAGTTTTCCGCCATTGCATGTATCCCTCAACCTCGCAAGCCCGCATCGGAACAATATTTGTTTGCAATCGCATAAGCATTGCCCAGAATCGATACCTGAGCCACTAGATCTCTTCATGCATGGCTTCCAACAATTCATTTGTGTTTCTTCACCATCAAAATCAGTTAAAAAAAGGTAATTTTATGCAAAAGGATGCTAAAATTGCAAAGTGCCATTATTTTTCTTGACGTCATCATGAATCGTATAAGCTTTCTCCTGATGCAGTTATTTTGAGTTCTTGATTGGAAAAATTGGCTATATTTTTGATTTCTAGAAATATTTCATTAAATAATTCATTGTATTCTCTGAATTAAATCTGTCAAAAGAGGCCATGCTCAAAATAGTGTTTTAAGCGGAAGAATCAAAGATAAAAAAATATCATTAATATATATTCAAGGGTTCTTTCTAGTTCAGTTATTCTGAGCTTTCAATGGAAATGTTTGACTCTATTTTGGCTTACAGGCAAAATTTCATAAATTAAGGCTCTCTATAAACGGACTAGAGGAGTCTGTGCTCAATTTTGTTTAAAAAAATAGTAGAGTTTGGGAAGAAGTGCATTGAGTTAAGGATCATGACTTTGTAATTTGATTGAATGATTTATGTCTCAGTTCTCCACATTTCAAAGTTATTTGAGAATGGACATTGATTATTCTAGTATTTGATGGTGTTATGTTCAAATTACACAGAAGAAGATAGAAAGTTAGGGCTTTTAGAGGCTAAGCATACACAATGGCACAAAATTTACAAGTTTTTGTGAGATTTTTATGACTGAAAAATAGGATAGAACATTAGGGCTTTCATTAAGCTAAGAAATCTAATGCCACATTCTTTACAGATTTACTTCAACGTTCTGAGACTGAAGATTTGTAATGTTCAGTTGGTTCATAGATATCTTTTGGCGGTTTCTATTTGTATGGAACCAAGAATTTGAGACCTCAACATGAAATACTATGCTCTGGTAGATTTTCCCTTTCAACACATCTTTGCGCAATGGAATATAATCTCTAATGCTCTTTAGTGTCTGGAGAGGCCAAAACCAATGGACCAGGAAGCAGGGGCTATCAGAGCGGTCAGTAATGGAGGGAAGCACTATCCTTCACAACATAACAACATAGAGGAATAGGTTGTATAAGCACGTCATTAGAGATTTCAAACATAATCTCTTTGTTTTCTTAGGGTCAGTGAAAGTTGAGAACTTTTGCCACATTCCGAGATCACCTGTGTCTATTACATAAGGAGGTCTTGTAACCTACTTTGAACTTCCAGTTTCTCTCTTTGAAAGTGTGTATGGAAAACCAATGTTGGATCAAAGGTTTACTCATATGAAAGATGCGGAAAATGAGACTCCTTTAGTGAGTCCAAGAAAAATGCCTGGCGAAGAATTGATGCAAAATGATACCTGCAACAAAGCCAACAAAGTTTCAAAATTAGAGCTAACTGCGCCAATTAAAAATTTCAAACAACCTGGAATCATATCTTTAGGACAACATTCTTTGGAGCACCCCAAAAATTCAAGTATGTTGCCACTGTGCTACCTTTCTATAAACTGAAATTATTTATTTTATTACTGTAATATCACTGATACAGTCTTGGTTCAAACATTTGAAAGATAGACTTGATTTTTCATCTAGTTGATTATGAGACCGTGTACTCAAGATCATGAGAAAAAAAATCCAATAATTTTTAGCTAGTCAAGAATAAGTTCCTGAAAATTAAATAGTAACTATCTCTATCCTATTTCCCACTGTGCAAATAGGAATATTGTTGATTTTAACAAGCCTTAGCATTTTCCTCTCTACCTTCTTAAGGAAGCAAATTTTTGAACTCTTCCATGACACACATGAAAGTCATATGTAGTTTCTGCAATGGTATTGACAAATTGTAAGAAATTATTGTATAAGAACCTTCTTACAGTTCTTGCTTATCAATTCCAAGTAGATGTCCAACCATCCAAAATACATAGTTCCTTCTTCCTTAGTCTTTTAGATATTGCAGTATGATTGATGGAGCAAAGATTTAACTGTGTCCTTAACATTAGAACTAAGAGGATACACACTAAAGCCTACCATAGTTATTCTAGCACCCCATTTTCGTACGGCTTCATACCTCTCAATACTTTCTTCCCCCTCACAAGAAATTGTGTTCACTATGTCTCGGGCAAGGCATTATTTTTCAATATTCATATGATCTATGATATTCCTTTTAAGTGTAGTATCTAGAGACTCAAACATTGATGAGTAACAGTTTAATGCTTCCATGAACTAGAACAAGAAAGGTGTAGTATTAGTGTTAATCTATTGTTCTACTGCTATGACCAAGAAAGGTGTAGTATTAGTGTTAGTCTCTTGTTCTTTATGGTTGAGAGACTTCGCCATCCTAAGAAGTTGGTCACGTGGGTTCTTTGTAGACACACTTTCATCAGACATATGATGCAGTTGGAATGAAATGGGGTAAAAATGCTTGTTTTGTTTGCTGGCTGACCTTGGCAACTGGTCAATAATACAAATAAATTCATATCTTCATTTTTACATGTCGAAATCGAATGATTTTCAGATCAATCCTACACCTCTCGGAGAGAGGAATCCAAGAAAAATATTAGCATTCATAAATAAGGTGACCCATATGGAGTTTGGCCCTAGTTTCCAATTTTAACACTCACCAATGATTTCTAACGCCATTTGAAAAAATTATCTCATTCTAGAGGAGAAACCTATAATCACAATTGTAGTGACCTACATCAACATGATTTATTATAGTTAAAAACATAGACAATGTGTCTATTAAGAAAAAAGATGCATTTAAAACAAGGAAACATAAAAGTATCACAATCTAAAAATGTGAAAGTATGTGAAAATATATAGCAAGATACATTTAAGATGACAATGGAATTAGAGGGATCATAAATAGTTTGGGTTTTGTCATCTTCCTCTAGATGATCTAGTGAATATTCTACTAACTCATCAAATGGTTTCTAATGCCATCTGAAAAAATTATCTCCTTCTAGAGGAGAAACCTGTGCTCACGATGGTAGTGACCTACACCGACATGATTTATTATAGTTAAAAACATAGATATTGTGTCTATTAAGAAAAAAGATGCATTCAAAATAAGGAAACATATAAGTATCATAATCTAAAAATGTGAAAGTATGTGAAAAAGTATAAAAATATATGTTTAAGTAGAAATATAGTAAATCTCAACATCATAAGCAAAACTGACAAGATAAGATAAGATAAGATAATTTTATTAATGTCCAACGAATGACCATAATAGGTCAATGGGACTATCAGTTACAATGATTACATCATGCCAAGCCGGTGGACCAAATGGTCCCCTTTAAACATTTTTTTTCAAAAAGCAAAAAACACATGTAAATGTAAATGTAGAAGCTAGAAGCTCTCGGCTTCGAAACAAAGCATTGCGATGAAGCAGAGAAGAAGAAGAAGAAGAAGGAAAAAGGGGGGGGGGGGGAGGATTCCCCTATCCAATTCCTACTCCTAACATTCGAGGCTGAGAGAAGAAAACTAAGAGAAGCTTGTCAAAGTCTACTGTCCTGTGGGCATACTAGGTTGTCGCTGCTGTTGCCTGCAGGTTCTAGGGCGCCTCCCAGGGGTGGATCGAATCCTAGAGTGCTGGTGTAGTCTAGTGGGTCGGGCCCCCCAGGACTGCACTGATCTGGTCTCAGTGTCTGTGGGTTGGTCAATGGTTATTTTGGTGCCCCGTGCTGATGGTAGCGCCCTAAAGAAGTCTATGATCTTTTGCATGGTGTCTGATCTGGTCGGGGGCTGAAGAAAATGGGCCCGAAATCTGAAGGCCTCCTGGAGATAAAGTGCAAGGCATCTCGGATCAACATATCTAAGGAAGCTGGTCAAAGTCTGAGAAGACCTGAAGAGACAATGGAAACGACCTCGAATCTCGTAGTAAGTAGGGCATCTGAAGATGAAGTGTGTCTCTGTCTCTATTTCCTGCAAGTGACAGAACTGGAAAATCCTATCTACCCTATCGATGTGGTGATTTGTCTCCACCCGGAGTCTGTGAGACCCAACTCTGAGCTGCCCGAGGGGGGTTCTAAGGGCATGCATCTAACGCTGGAACGTGTACTTGGCTCTGATGATGAGCCCATCGCTAATCTCCAGGAAATGCTCCACGTAGAAGGCCGTTTTTGGATGCAACCCATTGGGAGGGTTGGTCCATGTAGTCTGAATGTATCATCTGTAAATATCCTCCTTAATGATTTTATTCAACTCTTGCTGATTGGGAAGGAGGTGACCTGGAGCATTCAGAGAGTACTAAAAAGGGGGGAGATCAATCACGATTCTTGAAGCCTCCAGAAGCTTTGTCACACCAGTGTACCAACATTTGGATCAGCCTCTATGCATATAGGAAATGTTCTTCGAGGAGAAATATGCTAAATATGGGTATCTATCATGACCTTTCCTTGTATCTACCAGGCCTCAGAGCTTGTGTAGGAGTGACACTAACCTGAATATCACCTCTAGGCGGAAAGGTTTAGCCACGAACTCTACTAGAATGATGTGCTGAGGAACTGTCTGCTTGCACCTAATGAAACGGCGCAAAAGGAGGGTCTGGACCTGCTCCGCTGAAGTCCAATCTGACTCTAGGAGAGAGGGACCTCAAATCTCTAAGCTGTAAAGCACTGTGGGGAAAATGAAAGTGTCCATGATGCTCATTTTAGATGAGATGTCCTGGAAATGGTGTCAGAAACACTACCTCTCCAAAAGGGCTAGGGAGCCATATCCTTTGTTGATCTGAGGCTGAAGGGCTGGCTGTAGGCTGAAGTGAGGCCCTAAAAATTGAACTCCCACATATGTATAGGTGCTGACAATCTCGATCTCCTCTCCTTTAAATAGGAAGTGGAAGTCCAAGATTTTCTTGACTCCATTGAAGATAATAAGTTTGGTTTTACCCAAATTCACAGTTAGATGCCTCTGGTCACAAAAAGCTGCAAGAGCATCTAGCTGTCTCTGAAGGCCTTCTTGGGAGGAGGCTATAAGGGCAATATCATCTGCAAAAAGGAGGATGGAAATCAGGACCTGGTGAAGAAGACACCCATCTATATCCTGGATATGCTTCCGAAGGAAGGACTCAAGCTTATCAATATAGATCCTGAATAAAGTAGGAGAAAGGGGGCATCCTTGCTTGACTCCAATTGTGCTTCAGATGAAATCTGACATTCCTCTGATTGTGCGAAGATGGCCAAAGACGGCCTCATAGAGGCTCGTGATAGCTGTCAGGAGAGTTGAGGAAATGCCAATCTCTCTTAGCCTCTGGAAAACATCTTCCCTTGGGACTGAGTCAAAGGCTTTCCGGAAGTCTACAAAGCAACAATACACTTTAGAGGATCGATACCTAGCCTCTTCGATCATTGCATGAAGAGTAAATATGTGGTCAATTGTCTGGTGGTCTGGGCAGAATCCTGCTTGGCCCTTGGCCCTGAGTTGTCTCTGCTCAAGGAAATGAGAGAGTGTCATGTGGAGTGCTGTAGCATATAGCTTGGAGAATGTGTGCCCAACAATGATTGTCCTATAGTTGTTGGGGTCGGAAGTAGGCCTTGACATATGGATTGGGTATATAATGTGGTGTGACCAACCATTTGGAAATCCATCCCGAACCACCTTGTTGAAAAGGTTCACCAGATATCCTACTAGGGGGCAAAGTCCTTGCTTGAAGAATTCTGCCTAGAAGCCTTCTTCGTATGCTGCCCTGCTGCTATTCATTGTCCATATTTCCTCTCTAATATCTTTGTCGGAGAAAAGGTGGCAGGAGGTGGGGGGGTGGGGGGGGTGGTGGAGGGGAATAACTTGAATCTGAGGCTGCCTTAGGAATGTCATACAGCTGGGAGGTGTGGGAGAACATTGAGGTAGGATCAAGTTTGACTGGGGTAGGTGAGCACCGGGAAAGGATGGTCCCCCAGAAATATTTAAGGGAGTGAAGGAGGAGGTAGAAAGAACTTGTCTCCTATGGGCAATGAAAAGGCACTTCTTGTGTCAAAGGAGGTGACGGTAGGCTGAACAAAGGTCTAGGTATGTTGGTAAGGAGTTCCGGAATACGTGTCAGAGGTCCTGATGCATATACATGCATTCCTCATCATACCATTTATTCATAGGTAAATTTCTTAGCTTGCGGGAGGTGGTGGCAGAACAGGTAGAATGGGGGAAGGATTGGAGCACAACTTCCTAGATTGCATATGAGAGGCACTGGTATTTGTCCTTGGTGGAGCTGAGAGAGGTGAACTGGGACTCTGATGGGAGTGTCTGTTTGAGGATAGAGGAGAAGAGATCAGGGTCACCCTCCTCAAATCAGAAGGTGGTCTTGGGAAGGTTGCAGGGAAGAGTAGGAGATGGATTCGGGAGGTCAAACTATAGAGAGAGTGAGAGAAGTGCATGATGTGTGAGAGGGATGGGGGTGATCGAGAAATTTTTGATGTAAGGGAGGAGATTTGGGTTTGTAATAGCGTAGTCAACCACACTTGCCCTACCTCCAAATGGTTTGCAGGTAAAGAAGTGCGATGATGGGAAACATGGTAGGCCATTCAGAATTACCAGCTCATGAGATTCTCCCAACTGTAGCAGATATCTCCCATAGGCTATGGTGGGTCCCAAGTGATCCTCAGAGGTCCAGTGCATGCCAATCGTGGTCGGGTCAATCCCCCGAGTGCAAAATATATCCTTTGTGCGGTCGTGCATAGGAGTCTGGAGGTCTTTGGTCCGGGAATTGAAGTCCCCCATGAGAATGGCGTCCCCTACTGCCGAAAACCTAGTGATGTCAGAGTACAGGTCTATAAAAGGGTCTCCGTCTGAGCTATTGTGAATAGTGTAGGAAGATGAGAGAGGTGGGAAGTAACAGACCGTGACATAAATGTCTCTTGAAGGTGATGTTTTGGCTCTGATATGAATCCACATGAATCTGGCATACTCATTGGTCGCGACCACTAATACTCTGTTCCTGAGGCTATCACAGGTGAGACAAGCAACACCCCCTAATCCCCTGACCCCTCCTGAACTCCATGTCTCCTGTTTGCAAAGTGCGGTCCACTGGTATCCTACAATGTCGGGGAGAGGTTGGACTAGGCTCGCATGAGTCTCGATAACCAAGAGGATATCTGCTGAGCTAAGGGATTCATAAAGTAGGTCTGGTGAAGACCAGAAGGAGCCATTGCCATTCCAACAGTGAACTGAGAGAACCTAGAGAGAGAAAAGGAGGAAATGAGGTCAGGTATTTACATGGCTAAGGAGTTCTATTAGAGTTTTTCCTACAACCTAATTGAAAATTCAATTGTAGTTAACCAGATTTTATACAACTATTTATGAATTTTTATGGAAATATATTGACTTATATTTCAATATCGTACTTGATATCAATGTTTTTTTAGATCATTTTATCTTACTAGTAATTGTTTTGGGTAGCAATGTTTGTTTTTGTTTCATAGGCATGAGGATTTTTGCATCCAATTTGAAAGGTTTGGACTAGTAAAAGATGTTCATCTTCCCAAAAATTATTAGACAGGGTATGGCCATCTTGTTCATTTTAGATATTGTTAATTATGCTTGTTTATAACTTTTGAGGTTTTAGCTTTATGAAATATTGACACAATGTTCATATTATGCATTAATTGGAAATTTATATGAACATCTAATGGTATTCGGTATCACTTTTGATTTTATGTGAGACCATGTTTTTTCATGATTATATTTTGTTTTTTAGTTTATTATCATGGTTTTACTTGTCTTTGTAATAAAAAGCATATGTGGTTGATAAAGTAATAATTCTATTGAGTGTTGTAATTACTTTATGTAAAGGGGCCATCACTAAGAGAAATTTATTAGCAAGGTGTAATAACCCTGGTTGCATTTCCTTGCTTATTTTAAGCATTAAATATTTAAGTAAATTAAATGGGTCGAGTTGGGGTACACGGATTCCAGAGATGAGGTGGAAGGGAAAAAATGCTTGGAATTTGGACTTGTGTGGCATATTCTGGTAGGTAGACACAAAATAAACTAAGAATGACAAAACAAAAACTAACAAGAAAAAAATTAGAGAGACAAAGCGAAACTCGCATGATTTCACATTCTAAAGAGAGCTTAGCTAGGTAGGCAAAAATGAGGGAGGAAACAAAATGTGGAAGGAAGTTAAATGCTTCCATGTTTACCATCTCAAGGCTATCTAGGAGATGAGGGTCTATGTTAAAATTGGCAACTAGGGCCAAACCCCATGTGGGTCACCTTATTTATGGTAGCTGATATTTTTCTTGGATTCCTCTCTCCAAGAGGTGTAGGATTTGATCTAAAGATCATTCGATTCTATTAAAATTGGCAACTAGGCCAAACTCCATATGGGTCATCTTATTAATGACAGATGATATTTTTATTGGATTCCTCTCGTTGAGAGGTGTAGGATTGATATAAATATCATCCAATTCTGACATGTATTCATGGAGATATGAATTTATTTGTGTTATGGGACAATTCATCAAGGTCGACCAACAACCAAATTGCCCCCACTTGTGCTCAACGTTTTAGTACAAAAAGAGGTGGCTTGCTAGTCATTTGGACACACACTCTTCTTGTGATCTCTTCCTATCCACTTGTATTTGGGTTTTGGTGGGAGGAGAGATCCTTAGAGACTACATAGCCCTAAGATGAAGATGTCGTAGCTCTACGCTGTCATGGAGAAGACATGCCCTAGATCTAGATGCAACCAAGGAAGAGAAGGCTCTATGTTGTCCTAATATGGTAGAAGCATAACATGGAGGACAACTCTTATGGTCGATCTACAGAAGGTTCTATGTTATCCTAAATGGGACCTTTCTACACAACAATAAGAAGCTTAAGTACGCTACCATAAATGATGTCATACCCTAATCATAGAGATACCAAGATGCTGCCTAAATTCCCTGTGGAGATGAACTTAAGGCCTAATGCAATCATGAAGGAGGAAAACCCTAACGTAGTTCAAGAGAAGTCTACACACTGGTCTAAAAGAGACCTCACAGTAGTTTTGTGTATGCCCTATTCACAGTCCGAATGCACTCTAAATGTTGGTCGTATTCCGCAGCAAAAGAAGGGCTCCATGCTGCCCTAACCAAGGAGATATAATTCGTTGCAAGAAGAGGATTCCTATAAGCTAGAAAGAGGAGAACCATCTGATGCCTAATCTGAACATTATTTTGGATAGGGACAGTGTCCAACTTCAAGCATATGACATGAAGTAGAGTGCTGAAAGATGTATGTTCAGCAAGATTGGACAACATATGATTAGGACTGTGTTGACATAAATGCAAGTGCACAAATTGTTGTATGTTGCAGACTTTGATTTACATGGATAGAGAAAGGGGTAAAGGCAATAAACTATGAAAGTAATCACTGCATTGAAGACTAGTTGAAGGGATCTACAATTATAGCCTAGCTGCTCTGCTATGCTACAAGCCATAGCAAGTAGATAAGGCTGGTGAGTGTAAATGGTGCAACATAGTGCACAGTGATGGGTACAACAGTGATGGAGTGGTGCAACACAGTGCACAGCGATGCAATGGTGCAACATAGTGCACACTGATGAGTACAATAGTGATGGAGTGGTGCAACATAGTGCATAGTGATGGAATGGTGCAACATAGTGCATATTGATTGGTACAACAGTGATGGAGTGGTGTAGCATAGTGCATAGTGATGGAGTGGTGCATCATAGTGCACAATGATGGAATGGTGCAATATAGTGCACAATGATGGGTATAAGAATGATGGAGTGGTGGAACATAGTGCACAGTGATGGGTACAACAATGATGGAGTGGTGCAACGTAGTGCACAGTGATGGGTACAACCGTGATTCAGTACAACTCAGTGATAAGAGAAACTTAGTGAATGGGTGTAGCACAGTGACGGGTGCAGCGTGATGATGAGGTGCATCACAGTGAGGTGCAACATGGTGATGGAGTCACCTTGGAGGATCAGTTGAAGCAATATTCCTTCACCTGAGTCCAGATCAGCTACCTCATATGACATCTTCTTTGAGAAAATCTCTGCTCTTATTTTGATAAGTCAAAATTTTGACTTCTGATGTATATGTACTATCTCTATCTGGTGAACTATTGAAGAACATATAAGAAGAATTGATCAAATGTTTCCCGACATTGGCATTTGTCCATGGCTGGCGCCACATCTTGTGTCCTCTTGTCTTGTCTTGTCTTCTACGATTTATGTTTATGTTCTATCTGCATTTTACTATCATGCTACATGTGATTGCTAATCTGGAATTGATATTGAACTAATATGGAAGTTTGAAGTAAATTTTCTATCAACATAGAACATACCTAAACTTAATATATTCCATCATGTATTTATGGAGATATGAATTTATTTGTATTATTGACAATTTGTTAAGGTTGGCCAACAAGAACATTACCCCCAGCTCTACCTCAACATTGCATTTAAATAGAGGATACCTCAATTCATTTTAGGCACACATGATCTCATGATCTCTCTCCATTTGTTTGGGTTTATCTTCTATCAAGGAGGATGTAGTGGAAATAGTCATCTAAGAGAGTCCTAACCTCAGTCATGAAGGAGATCTAATCGTAGTTGAAGAGAAGCCCTAGACGTAGATCTAAGGAGCCCTAATGTGCAGCTAGAGTACGAGCCCTAAGCCACATCAAAAGGAGCCCTAGCCGCAACAAGAGAAGGAGCCCTGGCCGCGACTAAAGGAGAGACCCGAGTTGTAGCAAAGGAAGCCCTAACGCAGTAAGAGGAAGCTTGAAATAAGCATGATAATTTCAGGTTACAATGCAGTGATAGAGGTTGTTCCTAGGAATGGGTTTAGGATAGTTTGAAAGGTGAGGGAGCCACAACAATAAGGTGAGGCACTATGTTGAAGAGATCTGTCCTATAGGCTCAGAACAGATCAATGTAGGGCTAGATACATATGCGGATTGGGTGCTAGAAAGTGTCGACAACAAGGTGAGTTCTTGTAGGCTAGATATTACTCCATTGATGGTGTTTGTAAGTTGTTTTATGGAGGACCATAGGCCTAACTTGCTGCTTGGCTAGGTCGCAGGCCATAGCCAGCAACAAAGGTTGTTCTAAGGGTTGCGTTAAGGGTAATCAAACCAAACTTGGACAACGTTGTAGTGGTGGAGTCTCACCTTGGTACACCACTGATGAGCCTCATCATTGGGTAATGATGTGGGCCTTAATACACCTCCAAGCTTATCACAAATCAACTCTTCTCATAATTCCTTACATGTTTTAATTATATTTTTCTTAATGAGATGAGTAGAAGTAGGATGTATGTCTAGTGGTCTAATGTGCATTGATTGCAGGTTTTTGAGAGAAAATCATGGAAAATTTCGCTAATTAAGGGCAGCAACTCGAATGAGACAAGGAGGAGGGATTATAGGAGATAGATCCTCCTCATTAAATCTTCACTCATTCGAATATTCCTCAATCAAATCACACTAGCTCGAAGTTGCAAGCAATCGAGTCATGGAGATCATGGGCAGCCGAGCCAGTCACAGTTAAGAGCCAGTTCATCTTAAGTTTGGGCGTGAAGCCACCATATTTTTAAGGAAGTTGTTGGAGACTTCAGTTGTATAAATAAGGAGGCCTAAAGCCTCATTAGGATTCAGATTTTTTATGTAAGAGCATTAAGTATTTTCGAGCTCAAACTTTGTGGAAAAACATTGTTATGTAATTTTTCTGATATGATAATGAGAATGAGCATTTCCTTGATCCAGCACTGAGTTGACTCTGAGGGCTAAAGGTCTTGGGTTAGGGCCCAACCCTAGTAACAAAGCCTCCTCTTCTTCTACTTGCATGTTTAGGTTATTTCATAGATCAAGTGTTGAATTGGTTTTAGCATTGTTTCATTGCAAGTAGTGGTGAATTTGATTAGTTTGCTTCCATTTGTGCATTGCTTTAGTAGTAGCTTTAGAGACATAAAGGAATACCAAAAAGAATGAGAACAGGTGGATTTGGCCTCACTCCTTCCTTCAAGGACCATGGTTTGAGGAAAATCTCCTATTCAACCCCAAAAAGACAGAATTTTGATTTCTTATGGAATTTAGGGTTTTTTGCTACTTAGGCCAACATCTTTTCAGTTTTCAAGAATAGGTTTCAATTTTTATTTTTGATATCTTCAGCTTTTCATTAGATATCATGGTGTTTCACAATATTTTGCAAGTATTTCCATGCATGAATTAGGCAACTAAATAATGAAATTCTGTTTAAATTCCAGTAATGTATGTATTGCAGGAGTTTCAATATCATGCCAGCAACCCCAGCCTAACCTCATCCATCCATGATCACCAAAATCTACCAAGTCCCTTAACCAATTCTTCATTCCATAAGAACAACTTCCCAGGTTTGTTGAGCAAATCCAACCATCTTACAAACTTTGGGTTGAGCTTTGAGGAAATCCTAGCCACTCCCTTGCCTTGTTTCTTCCATCATTCACCTTCCCTAAGCCCTATACCACCTTCCAAGTCACCCCTATTTGTTTCGGCTGGATCCTGTAGGAATACAAGGGATCCTGTAGGAGCATTAGGACATCTTGTAGGAAGCATTAGGACATCTTGTAGGACGACCTGTAGTGGCTTGTTTTGAGGTCGATTTGTGGAAAAAACATCCAGGAAGATAGGAAAAGACCCCTACTTGCCTCCCAAGCCATCTGACCTTCCATCACCATCTCTAACCTACCTGCCACATCACCAAGAAGATTCAGCATTGACATTTTCACAAAAAAGGACAAAAAGGAAAAAAGAGCTATTGTGTTCATTCATATGCACAACAGTGGAATGTTTGGCTATTTTAGATTTCATGCCTAGGAAAATTAGGATTACACACATATTAGCTTAGAATTCTTCTGAAGCAAGATCTCTTAGCAATTAGTTAGATGAGTGGTTTGTTTAAAGCATTGATTTCAATCTTTCCTTACTGCAGTAGACAATATTTCAATTCTCCCAATTAGTGAAAATTTCCCTTTTCTTCATTAGTAATCAAACTCCTTCTAAATCAATAGAACGCTGGTTTGAGAAATCATAGTGGCCTATCGCCAGCTCAACAGTGACAAAGAGTGGAACCATCTCATCTACTTGTGTATACAGCACTGTCACCTCCAATTTTGTACAAACCCTGGCTTGATAAAGTAAAGTTGGTAGCCCCAGGAGTTGCAACATTCTTGCTACAATACTGGTGTTCATCAACCGCAACCTAGGAAGGCATTCATTATTGAATGTGTGGAGAATGAGGGCTGAAGGTTGATGCCCTAACTCTTGAAGCAATGACAACAAGTGCAACAAGAATACAATAACGTTTTGGGAGATGTATTGGGTCAAGGTTTGACCATGTTTGGCTTAGTTTAATGAGCATCTTGTTGGTGCCATATGAATGATCTTCAGAGAAAGATTATGTCTTGTTTGACCAACATTGACTTCTCTGGTCAAGGATTTCTATTTTTGTCATAAAATATTAGATTTGTATATTAGTGGTTCATCCTTCTCTTGCTGAGGCACAATCATAGGGTGAGTGATCCAACCTTCCCCTAGTAATTTGTTGTGTACAGGGTGAGTGGTTCAGCCTTCCCTTGTGATACCCCATGGTGACATGTAGGCAGGATGAGTGGTTCATCCTTCCCTTGCTGAGACATCTTATCCATGCAGTCTGGGACTGATGGGAAGTACCTCTCATCTGGCCAATGAATAGGTAAATGAGGATAGGGACCACAGTACTATTGATGGACGCATCGTGTACTACCATAATCACTATGCTAGGATGACCTATATTGATCTATGATCAATTGGAACTGACTTCAGGTCAGTAATAGTGGTATGAGACACTCTCTTTTATTTGGGACTGACTTCGGGTCAGTAATAGTGGTATGAGGCACTCTCTCTATATGGGACCGACTTCAGGTTAGTAGAGAATGGAATGATACATTCTCGATCACTCCTTCTTCTTCAGAGTTCAATAGAGCATAGAAGAGTAGAGCAGTGTAGAGGAGTGCATTGATGGCAAAGATAGTATTGATTGAGAGATGGATTAGCAAATGGAGTTCTCCCTAGTTTAGAGGGAGTGTTAAAATTGGAAACTAGGGCCAAAATCCATGTAGGTCACCTTATTTATGGCAGCTGATATTTTCTCTTGGATTTGTCTTTCCGAGAGGTGTATTATTGATCTAAAGATCATCTGATTCTGACATGTATTTATGGAGATATGAATTTATTTGTATTACTGACAATTTGTCAAGGTCATCTAGCAAGAAAATTACCCCCAGCTCAACCTCAATGTTGCATTTAAATAGAAGAGACCTCGAGTCATCTGAGGCACACATCATCTCATGATCTCTCTCCACTTGTTTGGGTTTGTCTTCTATCAAGGAGAACGTAGTGGAAAGAGTCATCTAAGACAGCCCTAACCTTAGTCATGAAGGAGATCTAGCTGCAGTTGAAGAGAAGCCCTAGCCACAAATCTAAGGAGCCCTAATACGAAGCTAGAGGAGGAGCCCTAAGCCGCAAGAAAAGGAGCCCTAGCTGCAGCATGAGAAGAAGCCCTAGTTGCAACAAAAGGGGAGACCCTAGTCGCAGCAAGAAGAAGCCTGAAAGAAGAATGAGAATTTTGTGTTATAGCACAGTGATATAGGTTGTTCCTAGGCACGGTTTCAGGATTTTTTGCAAGGTAGGGGAGCTATAGGAATAAGGTAAGGTAGTACGTTGAAGAGATCTTCCCTATAGGTTTAGAACATATTGGCATATGGCTAGATACATATGCGGATTGGGTGCTGGAATGTGTTGATAGCAAGTTGAGTTCTTGTAGGCTAGATACATTGCATTGATGGTGTTTGTAAGTTGTTTGATGGAGGACCATAGGCCTAACTTGCTGCTGGGCTAGGTTGTAGGCTATAGCTAGCAACAAATCTTGTTCTAAGGGTTGCATTAAGGGTAATCAAACCATACTTGGATAGCATGGCAGTGGTGGAGTTTCATCTTGATACACCGTAGCCTAAGAAGGCCTACATTATTGATTGTGTGGGGAATGAGGGTTGAAGGTTGATTCCTTAACTCTTGAAGAAGTGACAACAAGTGCATCACGAAGACAACAACATTCTGGGAGATGTTTTGGGTCAAGGTTTGACCATGTTTGGCTCAGTTTAATGAGAATCCTATTGGTACCATATGAATGATCTTCAGAGGAAGATTCTATCCTATTTGACCAACATTGACTTCTCTGGTCAAGGCATTACTATTGTTGTCATAAAATATCAGATTTGTATATTAGTACTATCTCTCTCTGTGCTGAACTATTGAGGAATATAAGAAAAATTGATCAAGGGTTTCCCCACATTGGGGTTTGTCACATCTTGTGTCCTCTTGTCCTGGCTTGTATTCTAATGTTTGTGTTTATGTTCTATCTGCATTTCACTATCATGCTGATGTGATTGCTAAATTGGATATTGATATTGGGCTAACAAGAAAATTGAAGTAAATTGCTCTTAAGCATAGAACATACCAAACATTTAACATTCGACCTACGGGGTTTACTCTCTGCCTGGTTTACTAGCCCCTTCCATGCTATTAGGTTTATTAGCATTCAGAACATGAATGCTCCTAACTTGTAGATTTGTAGAAAATCCATCCAAATACCAAGCCACTCATAGGCACCAACATTGTGGAGAGTAGATCTAGTACACGTATCAGTCAATTCAGCGGGGAGAATTCTTTTTGTAGCTTTTGGAAGTATATTTATTTTTGTAGTTTTCTAAAGTATACATATCTAATTATATCTTGTATTCATATTAGTCAACTCAAGAATTCTCAAAGGTTTGAAGTGCAGAAATAATTCTCCTTACTATCAAAGGCACTCCTATAAGCATACATGTACCAAAAGTTGAAACAAAGACAAATGTGGGTGTAACAGAGAAAAGAAATGTTGTGATAGTTGATGCATAAACGTATTTTTATAGCCAACTACATTATGCCTGCCTCAAAATTTCTAGATTCCAAAGAAATCTTGTCTCCCAAGCCTGCAATTTTAAGATCCTCCTAATTTTTAATGTCTTCGATGTGGCCTTCGTACTTTTATCTTTTTATTCCATGATTCTGTTTTGAAATTTTTGTTGCAATTTTGTAACTGGGAAATTTGGCAACATAACTGCCAATGAGACTGCCAACCCTGAAAATGTTGTCAAGCCCAGGCTCTGATGTAGAATAATGAAGGTCATAAAAACTTGAAGAGGTAAAATCCAAATACCATGCATATGCCAACAAAAAGCTCCAACATTTTGAACATTTGTACTCTTGTAGTTGATAATTTGTCCACGTGTATGCTTTTGTCTTGACTGACTGGAGAGAAACAATCCATTCTTGTATATAATAGCTATTAATGTTGCTTTAGCCCATGAAGCTAACTGGTGTTGTTTGTAATGCCCTTGTCGCTGTGACAAGGATCCTAATACCTTTTCCACAAAAAATGCACAAACTAGCACATAGCCTTGACTTTCAAATTTTTTCTTTCCATCTAGAAAAAGTACAAAGGCACTTATAAAATATGGACCTACATATGATACAGATGTTTCCAGTGTTGGTAAGGATCCAGTCAAAAGTACTCCCTTCCAAAGAGATAGCCATAAGGCTTTTGCTAATGACTAAGTATGACCTTATGCTGAGTTTTATCACCAGTGTGATCCTTTATGGATAGTAACTAAACTCTGCAAATGGACCTCATTTGTCAAAAGTGATCCTAAATGTGAATATTTTTTCTACTATGCCTGCGATTGTGAACTCTTTTTGTGCCTTTGTCTAAGAAAGGTTGACCTTTTATTTTGTATGAGCACAATAACGACTTGGAACTCTGTCTTGTGTGTTAGCGTCTGATCTATGGAAAAAGATAAATATAGATTTTAATCACTCTTGAATATACTGTAAAAAATTATTGGCATTGCATGATGTTGAAAATATTTAGGTGGATTAGTGCAGAGCTTAAGAAGATATTGAGTTTAATGGCACAAATGACACCATGAAAGAATCTTTGGAGCAAGTGGTGGAGTATATTGTGCTTGAGCAAAGGGTTGCAACAATGTATATGAGTTTGGAAAAGACCCCCATGTAATGGTGGGTAAGCACATCAAATCAAGTTTCACTAATGGCATGATATGATAGAGGTACTTAATGATAAAGGCCTACTAGAAATTTGGGCTCCACTAAGTAATGACATTTTGGAATCCAGTTCTATAAACCAGCCCCTACAATTTGGTGGTACCTCCAATACAATGGGATACATGTATTATTGTGAAGTCATTAGGTGATATAGGAGGTTCCTATTTAACTATGGGTTCACAATTTTATGTAAACCTTAGAGCCATTTCCAAAGATGTGATATCTTGAGGTAAAAATGCAGTGGCAGACAACTAGCTAGGTTGAATTATGAGAAAGGTTCTAAAACACTTTATATAACTCTACAAGGAGGAGGCACAGATTGCAAGTTTGATAGGGTTCATTTGGTGTTTCCAATAAATGGACCACCCACAAAGTCTAATAATAGGATCCCCAAAGGAGTACCCCTTAAAGGAACTTTGCCATCTGTGGTATAAAGAAGCTGATTCCCTTTTGAAACTATTGATAATGTGGTAGGTGGTATTTCTCTGGAAATGAAAAGTGTTGATCTCCTTGTTGTTTTGCGAGTTATTGATAGTGTATGCGAAGATGGTGAAAATAATGGGGAATAAGATAGATCTACATTCTATTTAAAGGATAATTTTTCAGCAAGTAATGTGTTGTAGTGTAATTAAATCTGCACGTTGTTCCGAAGATTTCTCAATCAAATATATCTACAATCTATTTAAAGTTTATTTCCTTCCATACTCAGTTAATATCCATTGTTGGGTTGTGAAAGTGTGCTTGATATCTAACTTGGATGGATCCTAGCTGGTGTAGAGTATCCAGTGTTGGGTTGTGAAGGTGTGCTTGATATCTAACTTGAACAGATCCTAGTTGGTGTAGAGTCCCCCTGAGGGTCCACTCAAGCTCACTACTATGTTATTGCTAATTCACTATTTATTTTTTTAAGCAGCACTAGTAGTTCTAGTTCTAGTAGTATATCTAGTAGTATACCTAAGAGCATATATATATGCATACCAAGCAGTAGAGCAAACAGGGTAAGTATATGAACCTTGAACCAAGCTAGCATCATGATAAGCCTCTGTTAAGGAAATATCTCCACGTGTTGTGGGAGTCTCACCACACCAAACGCATCTTAGAGACCCTTGTCATGACCATGTTAGCCCTGTAACTTCACTGCCTTCTAACGTGTTTGGAGGTTGTTGTTACCACTGGATATTGGTTTCATTCATTGTTCATAGGTAGCAAACTTTCACTGCCATATTTTGTTGAGAAATATTAGGAGCCATGAAGGAGGAGGGTAGGGTCAAGCCTTGTCTCCATGTACTCGAATATGGAAAAAAAACGCAGCCTTGTAGCCATTTTCCTAGTCCTGGTTAAAATTGCAGTCAACCCACATTACTTTCACTGGCAAGTATTTGAATGGAGAGCTAATATAACAAAATTTAATAGAAAATACAGTGGCAAGCCCATTCATCTTGACATGACAACATATCCAAGCCCAGTTTGGATGACACTTAGACATATAGATCTTGGGAGTGCAGAAGATTTTATAAGGTCTCAAAAATGGATGTGAGATCGAATAAATTAAGTATCATGATGTAATTGGAGGGTGGAGGGGGTCAGCCCTATTGAGACCTGGTTCTAGCCAAGCAAACCATCAGCAGGTTCCTCACAATGCTCTAGAATCTGAATTCGGGGTTATTGGACTGCAAGGAGGACCACTATGCAGTCCAATCTAAGGTTGGGAGGAGAGTTGTAGTCTTCGGCTCAGTCACCCAGAGATACGTGTCTATCACTCTAGCTGACCTTATGTTATAATTCCTGAAATTGTTACTGTGTCCAATGACTGCATGAGACACATCTTCTTAAGGTGCGAGGATGATCACGTCTTGATGACACTTAGATTTCTAAAAAAAATGTATACAACTGTGTGCTATAGCATATATGAATACATCTATGAGTGTTGTTGTATTGATGTGTATGTTGGTGACAATATATCTCTGAGTGTGTGCTTTGCTCTATCTTGTTGTTCTGAATTCTCAAAACTTTGCTTCATATTAGCAAGAAGTATGACCTTTGTTCTTATGGTAGTGATAAATTGGTGTAATATTACTCATGGCAAGCTTGATAACATATAAGCCATACTAGATGGTTTTAACTTTTAAGGTAGTTGAGGATACATAGACATACTTTTGTGACAAATGTTTTAGGTCACTACTATGAAATGATTGGTTATTTTCCTGTGAGGTCTAGAACTCATGATTCTATGGAGAATCATGTTCTATAGATTAGTAACAACTTATAGGGCTTGTTAGGTCCCATATATGTATATATATAAGCTGGAGAATGTTAATAAACCTTAGCAGTTTCTTAGTACTGGTAAAGATGATGTGAGTTCATGTCCAACTCCTGTTGACCTAGGCACTATATTGTGTTCAATGCTTTCTATTTATTTTGTATTGTGCCAAGACTTGACATGCGATTGGATGTGATATAAACATATATTTTTTGAAATTTCATACATTGTTCACTAATCTCTCTTAATAGATATTACATAGGATGAATTGTATCTGATCAGTCTCTCTGTCTAGTTTTCTTAAAAGTTGTCTAATTGGAATCCTTGAACTCCTGAAGTCAACATGGTGAATCTTGGGGATTAATCAAACTATCCATGGTATGTGCTATACACGGGTACTGTTTTGGCATGTTTATTTAGAGTCAATCTAAATCTACATGTTTTATATGTGGTTATCAAAATTGCTAGGACAGGGCAACCCTTTTTGTACATTGAGTGCCATCATATGTGCAATAAAATGATGGACACTGATGCTTTAGTTTGTTGAAAACTGTTATTAGAGGATCACACCTATTTTTTGTGGTAGGGTGCCTCTTTACATTCCCAAGGCAAGTAGCGTGCAACCCATATCTTTTGGAAGTGGTGCCTCCCACTGTTTATGTAATCATTATTTATCTCACTTGTTCTTTCACAAATAATGCCATTTTATTGTTATTTCATAAATATATGTGTTATGTTGGGTTTATTATGTTGTTCTATCAATGCGTGCTCCATTTTTGATAATTTGTGGCAGGGGTTTCTTGTTTTGACACCTTCAAGCAATAAGTGAACTTTTTATAAGGACCACCTCCAGATTTAGGTGTTGCTTAAAATTTTGGATAGAAGATACTGGTGACAATCTTTGGTTAAACTTTCTTCAAAGCTGGCATAAGAACAATGGAGGTGCAATCAATACAAGTTAGTGTTACTACCTAGTGCTAAAACTATTAGGGGATGCCGAGCTAAAATTAAAGTGAACCTAGTCCATATCAAATTAGACCTCTGGGAAGATTATGGATCCAATTTTCATTTCAGTTGATGCAAAATCCAGAGATTCAGCCAATGCAAATTCCTTCTGTCGGGAGAGACTAAAAGAAATAGGGCTTGGCAAATTGAGCATACCTCCACTAGAAGATCCAAATAAGGGGATACTTGTTACCTTCAGGAAGGGGAAAGTTAGATTGTTATAGGTTGAAATTACAGAGAAGTCAGAGCAGAAATCTTAGATATAGAAAGTACATTATTTTTATATATGTGCAAGGTCTACATAAGAATGCCATAACTTTTGATCGGAATATATATGTGTGAAAAGTATAGGAAAATTTGGATAACTGTTGTAAATGTATGAGATCGGGAAGTTGGGTTTTGGGAAAGCCATATTTTTTCTAAGATTTGCTTCACATGAACCTTGATATTTCTAGTTGCTTTAAGAGCCGCTCTCTAGACCAGTATAGTAGAGATGTTTTAATGTCTTGTCTTATCTTGTCCTCAAATCATTTTGACTCGGTCAAAATACATAAAAAAAACTTGGGTGGCGGGGAGGGTTGTGTTACACAATAGGGGGACATGGGGGTCAAATGTGATTCAAATGTTTACACCATTACTGTTAGGTCCCTATAATACTAGTGATTACGCCATTACTATTGTAGTTGTATCCCTTATTAATATTGTTGTGCCCCTATTGTCTCCATATTGTTATTATTGTGCCCCATAGAATCCCTCTATTGTTATTTTTGTGCCTTTATATTATTATTGTTAGGTCAGCTGGGTTATATTGTGATTCCTTAGACTCCTACAGATAGAGAGGAGGTTTTGTCATTTGAATCATGAAGGAATCATTCATTTTTGTAATGCAAAGGAGGTTTCCCCCTTGAAGAGGATGAATTCTAAGGCGTTGATCTATATTTTCTATCTTTTTGTGAGCTGGTTTCATAGCATTTGGCATCAGAGCTTTTGGATTCTAGGGTTTTGCTGATCCAAATAGGTCATCGTGGCATTTTCGCTATAACTTTTTTTCTGCGATGTTTCAGAAGTGAAAGAAAACCCATTTGAGACAAAATCACACTGAACCTCAGGTTCGAATTTCAAATCTTTTTTCACTATATATGCATAGATATGATCTGAGGAAGTTGGTGTTTTTGTAGACTCCTCAATTACATTCCAAACAGGTGACCTGGGGAAAATCATCATAACTTTCTCTCTGAGCATTGGATTGAGATTTCGTAAGAAGGTACAGAAAGAGGATGGATTGTAGTTTCTTGTGTATAATTTTCAAAGCCAAAGGTCGAAACAGGGACACGTGGCACGTTGTACAAGTTCGCTCTACTGAACTAGTCTATAATCAGGTCACTGTGGGAGATTTGGCATAACTCTTCGTTGGAGAATCCAATTTGGATCAGACTGGTGGCATTGGAAAGAGGACATAGAGGGCTACTGCAAGTTGCAATTTTAAAACTGGATGATATGAAATTACAGAGATACATCAGCAGAAATATCGAGCTCCTACAAAGTGAAAAAAGGTGTGTAGATTTTTTTAAATTCTTGCTTAAGCTTGGTTTGAAAAATTATTTTGAAGAAATTCAAAGGGCATAGTAGAGAATTTTTATCGGTAACTGATGCCGCGAGGAAAGAAAATTCAAACACCTAGTAAGCAACTTGAAATCTCTAGCATGACTCATGAAGAAGAGGAAGAAATGGTACATGATATATCAAAATTACAAGACCTATTGCAACAAATGTCACTCTCACAAAAGCTAACAGAAGCTAAGATAAATGGCATGGAAGCTAAGATGAATGGCATGGAAGCTAAGATGGAAATTTTGAAAATAGATTTGAACATAAATTTGAAGACAGGCATGGCAAATTTGAAGACAAATTTGACAAATTTTCTACAAGAAATACTTACTAATGGTGAAAGGGTAATAAAGGAAACTCATGATGCGAACAAAAGAAACGTTAATCTTGATTTCATAGACTCTAATGTTGGATTGAAGACCCACCATATTACAAAAATTGATATGAGGATGTTTGATGGCAAGGATCCCGCAACATGGATATTACAGATGGAGAAATTTTTCGATCTCAATAATGCGCAAAACACACAAAAGGTACATATTGCAACTTTATATTTGGAACCAAATCAATTTGTATGGTATCAATGGCTTTGCTCTCATAAACAAATTATCACTTGGGTAATTTTTATGGAAGAATTGACAGCACATTATGAGGATACAAAAGGCAACACTTTTTTTAGCCAATTGATAAGTCTGAAACAAAAGGGTTCAATAATGGAGCACATTGAGGAGTTCCAAAAATTGAACATAAGGGTAAAAAAATATTCCAGAGGAGCATAGGATTGATGTGTTCATAGGGACTTTAAAGGATAATATCCAACATGATGTTCGCCTTTGGGAACCTGATTCATTAGAGAAGGCATTCAGGTTAGCAAGAAAAATGGAAAGCAAAATTATGGCAACCAGGAAGCATACCATTCACAACTATAAAGATGGAAGTGTTGTTTCCCCTAGTCTTCCACAACCTATAAGGTTGACACCACAACAATTGGAAGAAAAAAGAGCAAAAGGGATTTGTTACAGTTGCGATAGCAAATATTCTAAAGGTCATAAGTGTGCTAAGAAGAAATTATTCTACATAGATTGTGAAGAGGAAGAAGAAAAGGAGCAAGCAAGGTCAAAAGAAGAGGATATACTCCACGAACAATGCCTATATAAAGAAGAAATGAATCCGACCATATCTTGTAATGCATTGGCTGGAATTACCACTCCTCAAACCATCGATAGAAGGAAAAATCAAGAAGAAAAAGGTAATAGTGTTGATTGATTCAGGAAGTAACCACAATTTTATTCATTGTAAGGTAGCAAAAGAATTGAATTGCTTTCTATATCCAGCACCAGAGTGTCAAGTGATGGTTGCAAATGGAGGAACAATAAATTTCTCTGGAAAGTGCCATAATATCAAGCTATCCATAGGAGAATATGTATTGACTAGCCCAACGCTTTCCATTCCAATGGGAGGTGCTGATGTTGTACTGGGAGTCCAATGGCTACAATCCTTGGGTACAATAGCTTTTAATTTTCAAGAACTTTCCATGAAATTTTCTGTGGAGGAAAGGAAGTTGAATTAAGGGGTATTGCAGGGAAACCAAGAAAGATAAGCAGCTCTAACAGTATGACAAAGCTTCTAAAAAAGGAACAAAGAGGTGTAATTGCACAATTATGTTCGCTAGATGTTTCCACATTGAAATCATCTATTTCTCCAGATCTCCAAAAAGTCTTGGACAATCATTCCAAGGTATTTGAGACTCCCAAAGGTCTCCCACCTATTCATGATCATGATCATGCTATTCATCTGATTCCAGGAAGTGTTCCTCCAAACATCAGGCCGTACAGATATCCCTATGCCCAAAAGAGTGAAATTGAACATATGGTTGCAGAAATGCTAGAGGCTGGTATAATTCAACCTAGTCAAAGTTCTTTCTTTGCTCTAGTAGTATTGGTGCACAAGAAGGATGGATCATGGCACATGTGTCCAAATTATAGGGAGCTCAACAAGCTCACTATTAAAGATAAGTTTCCCATTCCTGTCATTGATGAATTGCATGGATCAATTTACTTCACTAAGTTGGATCTTCATTCAAGATATCATCAATTCAGAATGAAGACCGAAGACATTCCAAAAACAAAATTTAGAACTCATGAGGGTCATTATGAATTTTTGGTCATGCCTTTTGGCCTTACCAATGCTCCTTCTACGTTTCAAGGTTTGATGAGTTCCATTTTCAAACCCTTCTGTAGAAAATTTGTGTTAATATTTTTTGATGATATACTAATCTATAGCAAGTCTTGGAAGGATCATGTTGAACATGTTGACAGGGTGCTACAACTATTGGAGGAGAAACAATTATATGCAAAAAGATCCAAATGTTTCTTTGGAGTACAAGAGGTGGAATATTTGGGTCATATTGTATCTCATGAAGGAGTTACGGTAGACCCTAGAAAATTAAAGCCATTAAGGAATGGAAAATCCCCACATCCGTAAAGCATCTACGAGGATTTCTCAGGTTGACAGGCTATTATTACAAGTTTGTTAAGAATTATGGGAGAATAGCAGTGCCTCTAACAACATTATTGAAGAAAGATGCATTTTCATGGACTCCAGAATCAACAAAGGCCTCGAACATCTTAAAGAGGCAATGTGCCAAGCACCGGTCTTAGCTACATTGGACTTTGTAAAAACCTTTATTATGGAATGTGATGCTTCAGGAAATGGAATTGGTGCTATTTTAATGCAAGATGAAAGACCCAATGCTTTTGAAAGTCGTCCAATCAAGGGAAATTTTTTACACAAAGCTATTTATGAGAAGGAAATGTTGGCAATACTACATGCACTTAAGAAATGGCAACCCTACCTAATGGGAAGACACTTCAAGGTAAAAACAGATCATGATAGCCTTAAATACTTTTTAGAACAAAGATTATACTCTGAAGAGCAACAAAAATGGGTCACAAAGATGTTGGGTTATGACTTTGAAATCATCTACAAAAAAGGGAAGAAAAATGTGGTGGCAGATGCATTCTCAAGAAAGGATGAGGATGTGGAAACATTGTTGTGCGCCATTTCTAATATCCAACTAGATTGGATAAACGAAGCAAGGGAGGAATGGAAGAATGATGAAGAAGTGTGGGCACTTATTCGAAATTTACAACAAGATTCCAGTACATCTGATACATTTAGTTGGAAAAATGATTCGTTATGGTACAAAGATCGCTTATACCTCTGTAAGAATTCCCAACTCAAGCAAAAGATTCTTATGGAATCACACACTTCTCCCTTAGGAGGGCACTCAGGATTTTTAAAAACTTACCACAGGGTTAAGAAGGAACTTTTTTGGGATGGCCCTAAATCAGATATTCAAAAGTTTGTGGTAGAATGTTTGGTTTGCCAACAAAATAAAGTTGAAACAATTAAGACCCTGGGTCTATTACAAATTTTATCCATTCCAAGCCAACGTTGGGAGGAGGTTTCAATGGATTTTATCACAGGTTTACCCAAGTCTGAGGGAAAGAGTGTCATCATGGTGGTAGTTGACAGACTTACCAAGTATGCATACTTTTGTGCATTGTCACATCCATTTAAAGTCAGTACAGTTTCTACTACATTTATCGAAACAATTCAAAAGCTACATGGAAACCCAAAGATTATTGTAAGTGACAGATTTCCCATTTTCACTGGAAATTTTTGGACAGAATCATTTTCTTGTCTCGATACTCAGCTAGCTCATAGCTCACCTTATCATCCTCAATCTGATGGGCAAACTGAGATAGTAAACAAATGTTTGGAAGGATATCTTCCTTTCTTTGTATCTGAGAAACAAACACAATGGGTCAAATGGTTGCCTCTGGCTGAATGGTGGTATAACACTTCCTTCCATACAGCAACAAAAATGACCCCATTTATGGCACTTTATGGATATCAGCCGCCATCCATCACATCATATTTAAAAGAAAATTCTAAGGTTCAAGCAGTGGAACATCACATCGAGCATCAACAACAAGTCCTCCAACTCTTAAAGGATAACCTCGTGTTGGCATAGAATAGAATGAAACAACAAGCAGATCAACATTGCAACGAAAAATGTTTTGATGTAGGTGATTGGGTATTCCTATGACTACAACCATATAAACAAATGTCCCTCAAGCAAGCTAAGAAGGATAATAAATTATCACCAAAGTATTATGGTCCGTACAAGGTGTTGCAAAAGATTGGTAGTATGGCATACAAATTGGAGCTTCCTGTAGCTTCTCGAGTGCACCCAATTTTCCATGTTTCATGTTTAAAGAAGTGTATAGGAAACAAGATCCCAGTTCAAACAATATTGCCAGAACTTGACGAGGAAGGAAAAATTATATTGGAACCGGAAGCAGTCATAGAAACAAGAACTCGACAGCTACGAAATCGATCAATTTCAGAGTATCTCATTAAGTGGAAGAACTTATCCACTAAAGATTCCACATGGGAGGATGAGAATTTTATACAGAAGCATCTAGAACTACTCAAGCGTTGAGGACAACACTTTTTTGAAGGAGAGGGGCATGTTAGGTCCCTATAATACTAGTAATTACCCCATTACTATTGTAGTTGTATCTGTTATTAATATTGTTGTGCCCCTATTGTCCCCATATTGTTATTACTGTGCCCCATAGAATCCCTCTATTGTTATTTTTCTGCCTTTATATTATTATTGTTAGGTTGGCTGGGTTATATTGTGACTCCTTAGACTCCTATATATAGAAAGAAGATTTTGTCATTTGAATCATGAACGAATCATTCATTTGTGTAATGTAAAGGAGGTTGCCCCCTCGAAGAGGCTGAATTCTAAGGTGTTGATCTATCTTTTCTATCCTTTTGTGAGCTGGTTTCATAACAATTACCTTGCATATGCAAACAATTTTCCCTTGTGTAGGTGTAAGGCCCTTAGTAGATATCGTTATACATATTGCAGCCCCAATCCCCACTATCTCCTCGTGCAATGGATCCTAAACTTGTAACATTCTTTTAAATATGATATTCACCATTAGTATGAACATTTTCACGGGTTTTGAGGTTGTTTCTATGGACATATCATATATGTGAAGATGCAATTGAATGCAAAAAGTAAGAAGTTGAGAATATGCAGAAGGTTTGCAAGAAACCCTTCTCCAAGAGTTGAAACAAATCACAGATTCTCCACTTGCAAACCTTGTACCTTCAAAAATTTACTCTCCAAACCTGCAGTAACACCCTACAAGGCTATCTTCTTTTTAGAATTTGATTTATACAGCTTGTAAACTGACCCCCAAGGTCACAACGTCTTGTACTCTAGCTTCCTTTGTAATGCAAATCTTTGAACTCGATCTTAGAGATTTAAACCTCCCCCTTTGAAGTTTATGGTCACCATCAATTTCCAAGTAATGGTATTTATCTTGGGCTTAGTGTACCACTTGTTGGATCAACGATGCTATCATTTCTTCCTAATTTGGAATGATTCTATCTCTCCTCATATAACATAATCTGGATTGGGTTTTTGCACTTACTTTTGATGCAACATTTCTTGCTAATTAGGCTTTGCATTTAACCAGGCTGATGTGAATAACTACCCAGGTTTAAATTGAATATGCACCCATGTGCAGTATGATGTCATTTTTTCCCATGTAACAAAGTTTGAAAGTACCCCACCCTCTGATCCTGTAGGCAAGGGTAAGATATTTTGTTTATCTGTTTTTGACTAAGTGGAGTTTTCACTATAAATATTGATGTTTCAGTTTTTTTTATATAGTTTGTTTTGAGAAAGTCTGAGTAACAATATGAATAATTGTGAAAACTTACATTGTAACTTCATTGGAACATCCAAAAATATTTCAAAAAATTCAAGCAAGAACATGAATAACTATGAAAACATATACACAAGGAATTATAAATCCGTTTATTCAAAGATAATAATTTATGTATCCAAAATTGAGTTGTTGTAAATTGATTTGTATACCTCATGCCTATAATTGATTATGTATGTATGCAAATTTATAAATGATAGGTTCATTCATATATCAACTTTTCTGATGCACTTTGAGTTGTAGTAGACTATGGGAAACCTCCTCTACTAGCACCAAAAAACTGTGAAGCTTGATCATAGTACTCTTTCCATGCTTTATTGTGTCGTAAATGGGTTGTTATTACATATCTCCTCTCCTAGGTGCCTGCTTGCCAAAACCCATGAATCATGATAATGGATGGAGGAAACACTTTTTTTTTGCAAAGCATGTGGAATTCCAAAGGGATCAGTGGGAGGAGGTGTGTCTCCAGGATCTCCCAGATGGCTTGAGACTAGTTTGATTTAACTGCAACTGAGGGTATGTGAAGAGATAAGGATGACACACTATGAGTTAATCCCTGAAGTTTGAAGCTAGACATTTGGACAAATTGGATTACCTCTTTATTGATTTAACTTGGTGAAAGAGAGACATCTATTTCTATTGCTGCATTATGAGACTCACGAAATTGCCTAAATTAGGTGTGTGTTTCCTGAGAAGAGAGATACATTTGTTGCTGCATTATGAGACTGAAGAAATCGCCTAAATTGAGTGTTACCTGAGAAGGGGATGAGGTGGAAGATATGAGTAGGTTGCCTGATAAGATGAGGCAACTTCAATTTTTTAAATCCATAGGCAAATTCAGTACATAAATCTATTTTCTCTCATGGAAGCTATGGGATATTTAAAAATTCAGCATAGAAATCTAATGGCTTTGGAATAATTGGTAAGAAACAAACAAAAAGAGTGAGTTCTAAATGTTCAAATCCAGAATTGAGATTGCTATGGTCTTGTATTCCATTTGTATTTGTTCAATCTCCAAAGAAAACTGGGAAGTGATAATTAATGAGAAACAATCATGTTATGATCAACAAAGTAAAATTAGTTGTTGGGAGTAGGCTGTTTGAGCAATATTTTAGACTTTCAGCTAAATAAGTCACAAGGTTTATCATTATGAACATTAATGTAGGAAAGATGGTCCTTTTTGGTTGTGCAGAAAAAATAGATTTATAATTCAAAGCCGTAGAAATGTTATCACATATATTTAGAATGTTTAGGTTCATATTTAATAACAAGGTTCCAAGTCATTATGACAAAAAATCCCAATTATTCAAGACAAACTCAATTAATTATCAATTTAATAATAATAAAATAATTTCCTTTTTTTCCTTATTACTTTATGAAAGGGATATTGTGTCCTTATTTTGTTTTATTTCTTTGGAATTTTTGGTTGGAAACATTTATTTTTGGGTGAAATCTTGCTTTTTGTTTTTGAATTCAACTCCTAACAAATTGCCACTATTATACAAAATTCACAAATCAAATTTTTGATTCCAACAAATTGCAAACAAATTCTGTAGGCAAATTTGACCAAACAAATATAGCCAAAAACTGTCGAAAACATACACTACGACCTATAAAAATGCACATCAGACTGTGATCACACTTGACTTCTTCGACTGCAATTATTTTTTCATTTGGTTCTTTGTTTTCTTATCTCAAATTATTACGATGTGAGTCTTCTATAGTTGTGTTGTCTGTGCCTTAACATATCATTTTCTTATGTTCTTGTCATTGATAGCATCCATCCATTAACCATCCAACAATATATGTGTTTGGTGACTTGCAAAAATTTGACATGCGACATTGCCATGAAAACATCCATGTAGTTGGAGAGAGGATAGAAAATTTTGCAGTGCATTACCTATGGTTGTGGGTATTTTGCCTATTCTATATGTTGTGATCCTTATTAGGTAGGTTTAATTTTTAATGTTTGGAGGTTATGTTGCTGCTTGCAAGTAATTTTTTATTTTTTTGGAAATTTAGAATTCAATTATATTATTAAAGTTATTATAATTTTAAATATTTTATTTTAAAAAAATTAGTTTTTTTTTAATAAATAATTTTAGTAAGCTTGGCAGATCCTTTCTATTCCATTTTAAAAAATAGGCAGGAATTACATAAACATCATCCATAATTAGATGGCCTCAACTTGCTCATTAGGAAACCATGTATGTTGGCCATCTGACAACATTATATGTCATCCAAAATTTGAAGAGCCTGAGAATGTTAAGCAAGGCTATATAAACCTGGGTGTCTATGAATCTCCTATTTACTCTATGTCTATAACAGAAAGATAAAAAATGCATACTATTCATTTATACATAGAAAAATTAAGAGTCAAAACTATGCTAAGAAAAATGATAATCATCAAAAGATTCAATTGGCATCAAGTCTTTGGCACTAGAGCTTAATAGTTCAGTTTCTGGAAGGTAGGGAATATGATTCTCAATATGACTTAAACAAGCGTTTTTTTGTTGAATTTGGCATTGAATGAGTTGGAATTCCTTGTCGATTTCTTGTATTTTTGCTGCTAACTATGAAATTCCTTCAAAGCTGGATGTTAAAGCTTTTTCCAAGAGATTTTTCATCATCCAGAAAAGGTAAAGCGTCTGCAGAACTCCGTGTATTGGCCTTTGGTATGGCCTGGGTTAGGGATGAGATCCTGACATTCATTTAGCTCTAGTTCATTATATGTTTCCTACTTCAATTCATTCTCCCAACCCAAAATAATCTAACAAGCATGTGGGTGTGCATTAGTTTGCTATGACAAAGTTTCTTCCAAGTTTAAATCATTTTTATTTCTGTGACCTTGATTTTGAGTAGTTCAAGGTTGAGCTTGAGTTATTCCATGACCACAACCTTGGCCTTGGCTACGACCTTGACCACCTCTTGCATTTCTCCCTCGGGACGAAAGAGTAAGGAGAAAAATCATTAGGGAAAATATTGGACTTAAGGGCTGCACTTGGAGGGAAAATAAATATGATGAACTAACAACCCAATAGACTACAAACTCAATGAGTTAGATACCAAAGAAACTGTGGGATACTAAATGAAAATTCATTATATGCAAATATACCTGAATGTCTTTGTGTTAAGGAGAGAAAGCTCCTTGAGAATTAAACAAACTCTACTACCAGTGATACCCTACCAAAGGCTGTCGAAATAAAGCGTAGGGGTTTGTTGGCAAGGAAACATAACACAAAGAGGTAAAGGGACGAGGGGGGCTCTTAATGCCCCCACAAGTTACCACGAGGGGGCTCTTAATGCCCCCAAAATCTAGTACAAGGGAGGCACCCAATGTCCCCAAGCTTTGCAAAAAGGTGGTTTTAAACCACCCTCATAAGTTGCTACAAGGGGTTTGTAAGCCGCCCTTGTACATTGATACGACGGGGATTTTAAATAGCCCACATAGGTCATTTTTTCAGGGGGTTTCAAATTGCCCCAAAAATGACATTTTTTAGGCGATTTACAACCAACCTTGAAAGATGACTTTTGAGGGCTATTTAAATCACCCCTAAAACTCACTTTTGTGGCTGGTTCATATCTCTTATAAAACCTTTTTGTTTGTCCTCACAATGCCCTCAGTCTAGCCCATGTGAAGGGCCCTCATGCCTAATCAACCCAACTTTTAGGGCTTGACCCTGACGAACCCAAGGAGAATTGAACCAACACCTCATGACAAAGGGCCAATGACTTGGTAGATAGGCTTCAACCAACCATTTGGGCTACCCATCAACGTTATCTCTTCAAAAACCTTCCCTAAAAGGCTTGACATTTAGAGGTGATGCTTTGAAGGGAGGGGGGTTCTAAAAACTTCCATCCAAAAGTCAGTTTTCAAGTTTGGAACCCCCCTTGAAAAGTGACACATTTGGGGGCAGTTCATATCTCTTAAAAAGCCGCCCCTAAAAGGCTTGACTTTTAGAGGTTATGCTTTTAGGCGCAGGGGGGAGGAGGTGTGATGGAGGTTTTAAAAATTTGCAGCTAATGTTAATATTGCTTCTAATTCCCACTTTTGGAGGCAGATTACAACCCCCCGAAAAGTATCTTTTTGTAGTAGTGGTAGTTATAATTTTTGTCTCGAGAAGTCATTCTTTTTTAATGATTAACTATGCTTTGCTTCTTTCTAGGATATCCTCTCAAGCACATGTTTCAACCAATTCTCAAGTTCATTCTTCAAATTACTTTTGTATTTATTTTTAGATTTATACTTCTCTAATATTTTTTAAGAAAAGGTCTTTCATTTTATACAGGGTAGGTGATTCCTTGAGTTAGAGGAAAGGAATATCCTTCCCTCACTAGTAAAGGGATTTCCCTATAGAAAAGGAAAATGATTTCCTTTCTTGAGAGAGATACAAGATTTTCCTTATTAACACCGATTGCATTACCAACAGATGCATCCTCAACATTACAAATAGCTGGTGAAGTCTCTTTTTTAATCTTTGCCTCTTGAGTAATCTTCTTGTTATTTCGAGGAAATCCTCGGCCTCTCCCCTTCGCATTAGCATTATGAGATACAACCTTAATTGCTTTTGGTTTTTTCAAGAAATCAATCATGGGTGCTTCCTTACAGATATTAGACACATCTGATAACACTGCACATTGTTTAAAGGGTTCAACAACAACACTATATCCATAAATGTTTAACTCCATTCCTACATGCTTTCCTTTTGGTTTACTTTGGGCTGGTGGAAGAGGTCGAAGGGGATTGTTCAACGTGGAATTTGCAACCCTTGCCCATGTAATGTGAACATTGGATGTCTGGGTTCCAGTCATTGTTATTTTGTAAAGTTGTGAACAATGCGACTTTACACCTTTGAATTTGTGTAAACCTAGTAGCAAAACTTAGAGATCCAGTCGTGAAAGTTTACCAATTATTGTAGCCCACCCAAAGTTAAACTAAAATGCTCAAATATTAAAGTGCATAGTGAATTAAAGTGTGTACTTCTCAAAAATTTTTCCAATCCAAAATAGTGGTGGAGTCATATGCTTTATTACTAAGCTACAGTTGGTTTGAAAAAATAAATGGATATTTTTTTGATAGAATGGTCACATCTTTTGCTTCGATATAACGACAATACTAATCAAATTAAAATAACAAGAAAGAGGCATATGAAGCACATGGTCATTGATTTAAATGATTCAAATGTGTTCATTGTGTTCTTTAATTCTACACTTTTTAACTACCATTTTGACTCTTTATTGGAAATTTATTATTGAATGTTTACCTTTTGTAGATGTGTGTAATCAATCTAAGATCTTTCACTCAAATTATCTTGTTGTAAATAATCTATATATTATGCAAGAACATGTACAAAGTTATTTTCAGAATTAGTAAATTTAGATGTAAATTAGAATGTATGGTTTTTATTTTTTGATGGCTCTATGTCGAGTTCATGTGAAAGGTCTAGATGCACTCTTAGAGATCTTAAAGGATAAAAATATTTTATGTCTGGTCACTTGGATTTCCCATGCACAAATAATGTCACTAAGTATGAGGCTTTGATACAAGGTCTTAAAAAAGTGATAGATTTGGAAGTTAAACAGCTCCAACTGATAGGGATTTACAAGCAGTTATCAAACATTTAGGAAATTCAATTCACTGTATTTTAATCACCTTAAGAATTATATAGATGAGGCATGGATTATTATTTATAATTTTGATACATTCAATATTAATTATGTACATTGAAGTCAAAATGAAAATGCAAATTTACTTTCAAACACAACTCCTATATTTATACCACTGGGAAAATTTTCTATGGACATGTTTTCTAATGAACAATTTTTTAGGCCTTCTATACCAAACAATATTACAAACTAGATATTTTTTGATGATGATGCCCCTATTTTAGAATTCCTCACATAGGGAGATACTTTTAGGGGATCACCATTGATGAAAATTGACATTGTGATCAAATTAATACATTGTCTCTAGATGCAAAACTAAAGAGTAAAAACTTATTTCCTAAATATGTGGTTCGAATGGAGAAGTATCATGACTCGAAAGATAAGTTCAAGGGGGAAACAAACTATAAATCCAATACCTACACAATGCAATATCAAGTAATGAATATCGATAACAAATAATACCCACAAAATATAATCTAGGTATTAGATACATGCCTATTGAGAGGGCTACATTTTTTCATTTCCTCAAGGAATATACATATTTTTTTCTCCTAGAATTACACTGGTTCAAAGATCCATGACACTAAAATCATTCAGGATGTGATATAATTCAATAATTATATGATCCTATTCAACAAACATTCTTAGATAGGTATTCAACAATATAATAATAAATGAAAATGAAACACAATAAG
Organism: Pinus tabuliformis; assembly: GCA_031772625.1. Taxonomy (NCBI): domain Eukaryota; kingdom Viridiplantae; phylum Streptophyta; class Pinopsida; order Pinales; family Pinaceae; genus Pinus; species Pinus tabuliformis. The sequence goes on from CM062819.1 coordinate 592,551,596, forward strand.
TTTTTGGAGGAAAAAATAATATTTGTCATTCATCATGTGCTAGAATTTTTTTAGCTTGCAATGTTGTTATGCTCTTGTATTTGTGCTAGAAGGAAATCTAGCACACATTAGATTTATTGTACCTTGCAATGTTGTTATTTCTAAGATGATTATATTTGCAATAGAAGAAAATCTATTGTGTGTTAAATTTATTTTACCTTGGAATGTTGTTGTTGGCAATATAATTGTGGTTGTACTAAAAGTAAATCTAACATGTGTTGAATTTATTTAATCCTACAATTTTGTTATGTGCCTTTGGTTGTGCTAGGAGAAAATATAGTACATTCTAGATTTGTTTTGCCCTGTAGTGTTGTTGGAACCATGCTCATGTTTATGTTAGAAGTAAGTCTAACAAGCATTAGATATGTTTGAAGCTATAATGTTCTTATGTTATTATTTGTGCTAAAGGAAATCTAACACTTGTTAGATTTGTTTCATCGTACATTGTTGTTATTAGGAATACAGTTGAGTTTATTCTAAAATTAAATCTAGCATGTGTTAGATTTCCTTTTCTTGATAATGTTGTTGTTGGCAATATGCTTGTATTTTTGCTAAAAGTAAATATAACACATGATAGATTTTTTTCACCTTACATTGTTTTTATGTGCTTGTGTTTGAGCTAGAAGGAAATTTAGCACGCAGTATATTTGTTTCAAAATGCAATGTTGTGGTTTGAAATTTGGTTTTTTGTGCTAGAAGGAAACATGATAGAGTTCTTTGACCTTGCAATATTATTGGAATTTTACATGTGATTACGTTAGAAGGAAATTTAGCACATGCTAGATTTTTTTATTGCAATGTTGTTATTGACAATATACTTCATTTTGTGCTAGAACTAAATTTAGTGTGTGTTATATTTATTTAACACTACAATGTTGTTATGTTCCTGTGCTTGTGCTAGAAGGAAATCTAGCACACGAGATTTGTTTCATCCTGTAATGTGCTTGTGTGTGTTAGAAAGAAATGTAGCATGCGGTAGATTTCCTTGCCCTGTAATGTTCTTGTTGTCAACATGGTTGTGTTTGTGTTAGAAGTAAATCTATCTTGTGCTATAATTCGTTCATGTTACAATGTTTTTGCCTGCTTGTGTTTATACAGGAAGGAAATCTAAAACACATTAGATTTCTTTCACCTTGCAATGTTGTTATTGGCAATGTGCTTATCTTTGGGCTAGAAGGAAATCTTGCATGCACTAGATTTATTTTACAATGAAATGTTATTGTTGGAAATATGGTTGCTTGTGCTAGAAGGAATTTAGCATGTGTTTTGTTTCCTTTAGCTTGCAATCTACTTGTGTTTGTGATAGAATGAATCTAGCATGCACTAGACTTCTTTAGTCCTACAATGTTGTTATGTGCTTGTGTTTGTGCTAGAAGAAAATATAGCATGTGTTAGATTTCTTTCAAATTGAAATGTGCTTGTGTTTGTGTTGGAAGAAAATTTAGCATAGGCTAGATTTTTTATACTCTACAATGTTGTTGTTAGCAACATGCTTGTATTTGTTGTAGACATAAATCTAACACATGCTATATTTCTCACTCTACAATGTTGCTATGTGCTTGTGTTTGCGCTAAAAGGAAATCTAACACATGTTAGATTTTTTTTACCTTGCAATGTTGTTATTGCTAACATGTTTTTGTTTGGGCTAAAATGAAATCTAGCTTGTGCTAGATATGTTTTGTCTTGTAATGTTGTCATTGGAAATATTTATATGTTTGTTTTAGAAGTAAATATATTGGAATTTTTTCTCACCCTACAATGTTGTTATGTGATTATGTTTGCATTAGAAGGAAATATAGTATGCATTATATTTCTTTCACCTTGTAATGTTTTTATTTGCAAGGTGCTTGTGTTTTTGATAGGAGGAAATCTAACATGTGTTAGATTTGTTTTGTCTAGTAATGTTGTTATTGGCAATATGTTTGTGAATTTGCACTAGAAGGAAATCTAGTACGTGTTATATTTTCTTTTCACAATGCAATATTATTTTTGACAATATAGTTATTTGTGCTAGAAGGAAATCAAATGTTGTCTTGCATATTTTTATTTTTCAATGTGCCTCTGTCTATGCTAGAAGGAAATTTAGCTTGCACTAGATCTCTTTTTTTCTTGCAGTGTTGTTGTTGACAATATGCTTGTGTATGTGATAGAAGTAAATCTAGCACATAGTAGATTTATGAGACCTTGCAATGTTGTTACGTTCTTGTGTTTATGATAGAATGAAATATAACACACATTAGATTTCTTTCATCTTACAATGTTATTATTTGCAATGTGTTATTGTTCTTCTGGAAGAAAATCTTGTGGGTACTAGATTCTTTTTGCCTTACAATTATGTTATTGGTAATATGTCCATGTTTGTGCTAGAAGTAAATCCAACATGTATTAGGTTTATTTAGCCATATAATAATGTTATTTACTTAGGTTTGTGCTAGAAGGAAATATAACATCTGTTAGATTTTCCTTTACCTTGTTGTAATGATGTTGTTCACAACATATTTGTGTTTGTGCTTGAAGCAAATATAGCATATGTTAGATTTCTTTCACCTACCAATGTTGAGATGAGTTTTTTTTTTTTGTCCTCCAGAAGGAAGTGTGCAATGCTTAAATTTATGCCCCTTTCCAATGTTTTTATTGGCAATGTGCTTGTGTTTGTACTAGAAATAAATCTAGTATGTCCTACATTTAATTTTCTTTGCAATATTGTCGTTGGAAACATGTTTGTATTTTTGTTAAAAGTAATTCTAGCACATGCTAGATTTATTTCACCCTACGATGTTGTTATGTGTTTGTTTTTATGCTAAAATGAAATTTAACTTACGATATATTTATTTCACCTTGCAATGTTTTTATTGGCAATGTGCTTGTGTTTGTGATAGATGGTAATATAGAATGTTTTTTTTCACAATGCAATGTTGTTGTTGGAAACATGCTTATGTTTGTACCATATCCCATTCTTAGGCCACATATTCCATATGAAGGGCCTTTTAATCATTTGAAACTTTAACATTTTTTATATTGTAACAATAGTTTATGTAGGCATGGACTAAAACCTCATTGTCTCTAAAAGACAATGTCAAATTACATAAGCATGGAGATGTCTCAAGAAAGATTATTATTGTAATGTTTTTATTGACAATGCTTTTGTGTTTGTGATAGAAGGAAATTTAACATGTACTACATTTACTTTACAATGCAATGTTGTTGTTGGCAATCTTCTTTTATGTGATAGAAGGGAGTCTAACATGTGTTACATTTCCATTGCCTTGCAATATTTTTAATGACAATTTGCTTGTGTTTGTGCTAGAAGGAAAACTAGCTTGTGCTAAATTTCTTTCGGTTTGCAATGTTTTTCTTGGAAATATGCATGTGTTCATGCTCAAAATAATTCTAGCACGTGCTAGATTTATTTCACCATATAATGCTTTTATTGGCAATATCCATGTGTTTGTGATAAAAAGAAATCTAGGATACAAATATTTCTTTTTCTTTGCAACATTCTTGTTGGAAATATGCTTGTGTTTCTGCTAGAAGTAATTCTATCACATTCTCTATTTCTTTCACCTTGCAATGTTGTTATGTCTTTTTCTTTGTGCTAGACAAGGATCTAGAAGAAAATCTAATAATCGCCATAGTTAATGTTCTTTCATTGTGTTTTGATTTTATGGTTTCTAAAGAAAGCTAGGAATATACATGACTATAAAAGATAAATTTTCTGTAAATATGATGTTGTAGTCTCTACAATTTTATTTATTTATTCACAATGTAATGTTTTTTGGAAATGTGTTTATGCTCATGCTAGAAGGAAAGCTAGTAGTTGATAACTTGCCTATAGTCACAATTAAAAGAACATGATAAATTATTTGGGGGTTCCCTTTTTCTAATCAACACCATGATTAGCTATTATTGTGAGTTCTACACTTTTTATTGTTCTTGTTCATTTTTGTTACACATATAATGATGCGATTAGTTATATTATTTATAAATTCATACTTTCTTCAATAATTCGAAACTATGTTAATAATTTTTTACTTTATTTATTATTATCAGAAACCATAGATTATGAAGCTAGTGAGAATTCAAAGGAAGCATCCAAGGAAAAAGGATGTTCAAGAAACATGACACCAAGATATTTAAATGGTATGAGAATTTTATAATTAGTTTATACTTTGTTACAATGGTTAGACATTATGTTAACAAATGGTTGTTGACTAGCTTATATTTATTATTTTATCAGGCCAATGATGAAATGTTGTTCACCTTCTTCGAGTGTCCAATTAGAATTTATTCTGATAAAAAAATTCTCTTATACCTTGATCAACCTATTTGGGATAAATGGTACACTGTTTTTAACTATTACCAACTAGGAACATTAAAGTGTTCTCCAAGTCAACCAGATTTTGAGAACTACAAGAGAAATAGTTTACACAATTTGACAACATGTACTCTTTGGCCCGTCAGTGGTTAACCATGGATGAAATTTCTTCAGTAGCAGATAAGCTATTGGATGAAAGCATTTGGTTTTTTATTCCACTTAATCATCCAACAAATGCCACAAAATTAAAAGATTATTGTTCTAAATTGGAAACGAATAGAACATTATTGGAGGAAATGGTTACATATTGTCAAAGTCATGATGAAAAATTGAATGAGAATACTTTTACCACATTCAACATTCTTGAGAATTATGAAATTAACGATATTATATTTTCCAACTTTTGCAACATGGTGGAGGGGTATACTTATGTAAAAAGAACACATAATACAAAGATAGAGTTTCTTTCTCAGCAAGCATGTGGAGTCCTTGACAAAATGATAAATGGATCAACAAGTGTTCAATGGGTTGACAACAATTTTGAATTTGGTTGTCATTTTGGGGGCTTTGATGTTTTGTGAACACTTTTGCACTCTTTTTCAATGTCAGTTGCAAGTAGTTTTACATACTAACCTAATTGTTTCAGATACACTTGCTTTGAAAAAAGAACCATTCCACAAGGGATATAATATTGATTTTTTTCGATTTCTTATGGAAAAAATGAGTTGAATGACTTTACTATAGTTCTCTTAGTAGAAATTTGGTTTTGTAATGATGTACGCAAGTTTTTGGAAATTGCCATAAAGAACTCCAAGTTCAACTATAAAATGACTAGTGGCATTTATGAATATAAGTCTCAAAACAGGTATAGTTATGATATAGTTTTTACTATACATTTCTATACTTAAGAATTAAAAATTTTGGAAGCTTCAAAATACTCTCACACATTTGAAGACACATTTGATGAAAATGAGAGAGATTATGATTTTTGAATGGATTTATTGGAAAAACACCAACAATGTAGTGATGCAAAAGTGGTTATTACTCTTTATGCGGGGACAAATTTAATCAAGGCTTGTTGTACATATGGAAGAAGAATTTCATGTGTTGTGAAAACATAGTCACAAAGGATAATCATGTTGAATAATTACAAATATTTTCAACTATCAAATGTAGGATCTTTTAACTTCTTAGAAGATTCAGGTACTACAATTTCTTTGTTGTTTCTCTTATAATACTTTGGATAATATTTTGTTTATATTTTTAATTGTCAAAGTGTTTACTAAAATGACTAATAATGGAGATTCTAAAACAAAGAATGATGAATGTGGGAAGCAAAAAAAAATCAATATAGTGCTTATGATGTTGAAAAAAGTTTAAAAATTGAAACAGGAGGAGAAGAAGTTATCATACCAGGTACATAATTTGTTTTGTTGTTGCTCTTGTTACTTTTTGAATTTATTTAATTTCGATATTCATAAAATTTTTGGATGTCTATTATAGGGTATTATAAGAAGAATGAAATTAATCAAGACAATGACCATGGAATGATGGGGACAAAAACGGGTATTAATCATTGTAACTCTTTTTTTTAAATCTAAATTATTATTTTTATTATCGTGAATCATAGCATTTCATTTGTTGATTATAGTTGGAAATAAAGAGAATGAATATAGTGACTAAGGGAATGTCCCACAAAACTACAATCAAGACCAAAATATTATATGGACAATTAAAGATGATTCGTTTTTTGTATAGTTGTTTAATGAATTTTGTTCATTGCCATAATTTATAACATTTTTTATGTTTATTATAGAGACATGCAAGGAGAACAAAGACATTGATCAAATGAATGTGAAACAAATCTTTAATCAAGGACAAAATATAATATTAGGTACTTATAATTTGTCCACTTGTTTTCCTTATTATTTAATGATTTTATTCATTTTCACAATTCAAAATATTTTATATGTTTAATTTAGAGAAAAATAAAGGTAACAAAGATGATGATGAGGTGCAAAGTTACAAATATGAAGATAATGTCATATCAAATACTTATAGCTTGTCTTCTTATTTATTTTATTATTCTTTGAACTCTAATGCTTGTAACTACCATAACGTTGTACATTTTTATCATAGGAACTATTAGAAAGGACAAAATTAACAATCAAAATAATGTTAAAGGTGTGTGTGGGTGTGTTTCTTTTTAAATGTTTCATTACTAATGTTTTTCTTGGTATTGGTATTTCATTGAATGTTTAATAAGAAGTATTATTGGTAGTTGACTGAATGTTTAATATGTTTACTCCAAGTTCTATCAAGATGATAAAAGAACTTATTATTTCATCTATAAATAGTGAAAAAACCACTGAAGGTAAGTGTATTGTTTCAACAATTTATTTAGTAATTTTTGTAACATGAATAAAATGGTTTGACTACATTATTTGTCATTGTGTTGCAGCGAAAATAACTGATAATAAATTAGTCATTTTTGAACTAAAGGAAATTTTTTTTATCATAGCATCGATGATGAAGCAACAAACAAAGGGAATATTTAGAAAATGGGAATTGGTGTTGATTACACAATAGAGAAAAAAATATTTTGGATTCGTCTACATGCAAAAACATTTTTTGAAATGTGTTTCAAAAATGAATATCTTGACATTGCAATTTGGACAACAGCTTTGAAAGAAAGCACAACAAGAGTTTTAAAAAATTTGGTTTCAGAAGCATTCAAGATAAACTTGTGTTTATGTGGACTTCTTAAGATTGTAAACCACAAAAGGGACATAAGGTCATTGACAATCCAAGCAAAGTTATACACACTAAATCATTGAAAAAAGTGTGGGAAATGCATACCCAATATGATGCAACCAATACTATTATAGTGGATTTTTCACTTGAGAGCGTGAAAGATAATCCCAAAGAAAATATGATTCTTGCCCCTCCATTCATTGGAACAAATCAAGAGGATACTTGGTTGATCGATGAGCTATGGAGAATGTTGCATAAACTCAAGAAGGCTATAGATGTGCGAGCTACTTTTAAAGATGTTCAATTACATTTTGAAGTACCTTAATATGACCAATGTCTATTTCATGTTATTATATGTATGACATCACAAATTATTAGATTTATTTCACAACACTAATATAATAATTGTTGATTTGGTTTTTCATTACTAAAAGCAAAATACTTTTATTTTCCTTATTTTGGTGAGATATTGTGTTGATAATAATTATTGATTTGAATGGCCATTTAATGTTTTCATATCAAAATTTCCCATGCTATAGAAATATCTACAATGGATTACATTAAATGTAAAAATTAATAGATAACTGGAATATTTGTTTGAATTAGATCATTACAATTACTTGTTTCAATTTTGGTTTATGTTATCATTATACCTCTTAGAAATTAGTAATGTGAAGGATGACCCATTGTATTTTTATAACATTTTTTAATTCATATAAGTTGAAAAACTATATTAGGTTGTACGTAGCACCAAAAATAAACATACAATTTATACTAAAAGAAGCACCAAAAGAAACTAAGGTAGAGACTCTAGAAATTAGCATATAAATAATTAGGTTTGAAATTTAAAAATTGTATTATATTGTATGTGGAAATTAATACATAATTTATTTGTTTACTTTCAGTAGACCATTGCAATTATATTTTTCAATTGCAATTAATGAAATCATTATAAGTATTAAAATCAATGATTTAAATGGTGGGCCAATGCATTCTTAGAATATTTTTATTCCATACAAATTAAATAAAGGTATTATGTTGTATGTATAAAGTAAACATATCATTAGTTTGTTCATTTTAATGGGGGCCATTGTATTTCTATTTTGTGATTACTATTAACTCATTGTAAAATTTCCTTTGCATACAAATGGAAATAATTCATAATAAATATTAACATCATTTTTAAATTGGTCGATTTTTATGACCTTAATCAATGAAGTGTTGAAGTGGATATGTGTTAATATCATACATGTGGTTGTAGTGTAGATGCAGATGAGCATTACTACAAGTCAAAAGATGGTGATATTTGAAATGGAAGGAGTATTCTTCCAATCATACACCAAAGATGAACTAAATTTTCATATTCAAAGAGAACCAGATTAGCAGTTTGGTGATGGGTCCTATTTTTTAAGGCCTTTTCAATAAAGTATGAAAATGTTGCTTAAAAAATCATGATGTCGCAATATGGACATTAAATGTCACTGACAAGTACATTTGAAAAGTATGAGAAAAATCAAATATTGATATAGAGGACTTTAAATTTGCACAGGACAGGTCTCATTATCATTTGCAAACAAAATTGGAAGCAGGGAGAACAAGACAATTTTATGAGAAAACGTTGACTGATGTGTGGTCCCAATATGGAGATAATTATGAAGAATCAAATGTATTGCTAATAGATACAACAAAGCATACTTCTCAATTCATTGGATATCGATCAAACCACATGTTGATAAAATCCTATACAGGAAAAGAGCAAGATACTTGGCTTATGCAAGTTTTATTCCCCTTTCTTAAGACACTTCATCTTATCAATAAAAAACATTAGTACATTCGAATGTTCAATAGAACATGTACTTCATTGTATTGGATGGAGATAATTTCCTTTATAAATTTGTTGAAAAGTACATTCCAAATTTTTGATACATTTTGGACATAGTTTTTGTTGAATCAATTTGTATGATTTTATATCTTTTGAAATATACGGGAATTGCAAATTATATTAATATGTATATTTCTTATTATTTATAATTTCTTTTGCAATGACTTTGTTGTATCGATTTTTTTCTAATATGTGTGCGTGTGTTCTTAAATGAATTGTTTGTCATTTAAATTATCTTGCATGAAACATCGAAGCATTTTATTTTTAATGACGTATGTTTACTTATATGCATCAATAATCATATATAAATGTGAAATATAAGTTTTGAAATAGAAATCCTTGCAAAAAAAGGTGTAATTATTGCTAAAGAAAGTATAATAATTTATTTGATAAATGTTATGTGCACTATTCACTATTCACAATGCATTATTCACTATTAAGGCCAATGGGAAATGTGTCATAGGTGAATGATTTGATCTTTTTGAAGCATAAAATATGTGATTTCTTAATCCATAATTTTCATAAATTTATATGCCTAAATCAATTAATGCTTGTAACTGCAATCATATCATATTGAAAATCAATAAGGCACAAAGTCAGTTATTCATTGTTTACATATAAAATGCACTAATATGAGTGCATAAATGTGATCTGTAATTTTTGAGATAAAAATCTATTGCAAATAATTTTTCATTTCTTAAGAAAAACATATAATTAATGATAATGATTGCTAAGTAGACTATCAAGGTTTGATTAGACACTATCATGGATGAATTATGTCTTTGAACTGTAAGGCATCTAATTTCATTAAATAAACTGAAATCATATGATTTGAGCTAGAATTATATTATTGACTTGTACTTAGTTATGTCCATTAATATGATTGTATAAATTTGATATATAATATTCGTATACTATGATGCATTTCTTCCAAAAATAAGTCTTATAATTTGTTGATAATAAGTATTAAGTGGACACTTTAGGCTAATGGGTGATGGCTCATAGGTGAATACTACTCGTTAAATTGTAGGGCATTCGATTTTTAATCCATAATTTTTTTTGTATATTCTTAAATCAGCTATTTGTATATGCAATCATCTCATCTCACATAATTTAATAAGGAATTGATTTATTGACTTGTATTTCTTTATAACTTAATTTATTAAGAGTGTATTAATGTCATATTGTATTGCTTTGAAACAAAACTCTATGTAAAGAAAAAATATCTTCTTAATAAAACATGGAATAATTAATTAACAATGTGTTAAGCAGATGATCTATACTCATTAAAGAGATGGGTCAAAAATAGTTGTATTTAAACTTTTTGCACCATAAGACATTGATTTTCTCATTCATATTAACATTTTGTCATTTTCAATTCTTAAATAGTTTATTTGTGATTTAAATAATTTCATAAAAACCAATATGTCTTGAAGGATTCTATTTGGTTATATGCACTCATAGAAGTTTATAAATGTGATGCATTTTTGAAATGTAGCTCTTAATGTAAGTATATATATATATATATATATATATATATATATATATATATATACAAAACAAATTATAAGTAATTTATAATGAGTTCTAAGTGGCCTATATAGATCCATTTATCGACTTTTATTTTCCTATCATGAGGTTTAATATAAGTGTATAAATGTGACATTATCTTTTTTGAAATAAAACTCCATGTAAAATTAAATGTTTTTCATAACAACACATGGAATAATTGTTTGGTAATAAATGTTAAGTATATTGTTCAAGTTCATTCAGTATATGAGTTATAAATAAATGAATTTAAAATTTCTACAACATACGACATTTGATTTTCCCACCCCTATTAACATTTGGTAACTTTCAATCCTTAAATAAATTATTTGTAATTGAAATAATCCCATAGAAGCCAACAAGACAAGTATGTATTAAATTCTATTTAGTATGTATGTATGTATAAATGCAATTTATTTTTGAAATCAAGTTCTGAACATAGCCTTTTGCTACAAGTCTTGCCTTGCATTTATCAAGCGAACCATCTACTTTGTAATTGATCTTATACACCCATTTGCAACCAATGGGTTTGACACCTACAGGAGGATCCACTAACCTCCAAGTTCCATTCTTAATAAGTGCATCATATTCATTTTGCATTGCATCCTTCCATTTATCACAATTAGTAGCTTCTTCAAAACAATTAGGTTCACTAATTGTACAATGATTGAATTCATAGTCATGAGAAACATTACTTGAATCACCTTTAGAAGACATTATTGTTTCAAAATCATCATACTTGCTTGAAACTTTTTCAGCATGTGTCGATCTTTGTAAAGGTTGCTGAAGTGGTTGTGATGGTTGCTCATCTTGAAAAACAGGCTCAAGAATAGGCTCTTCAAGAGCAATTTCTGGTCCTGTAGAAACATTACCATCATACAAATTTTCTTCAGCAATAACATTCTCATGAGACAAAGATGGAAGAACGACAAACTCATCCAGAATGGGAATCCCCCCTTCAGTGTGTGGAACAACATTATCAGATTCAAAATAGAACTTCTTAGATGCAAATTTCTCCAAATGACAGTGGAATTATTTTATCTGATTTAAGGAAAATAACATCTCTGGAAAGAATGAACTTCTTATTTTCCTCATCATACAATCTATAAGCTTTGGAAGTAGCAGAATATCCAAGGAAAATACATTTGCGACTCCTAGCACCCAACTTATTGCACTGATGTTTAGGAATTAATGCATAGCATATAGAACCAAAGACTCTAAAATGTTGAACAACAGGAAGATGATTATACCACATTTCATAAGGAGATTTATTATTGATGACAGAAGAAGGACAACGATTGCGAATATAAGATGCACAAAGCATTGCTTGTCCCCAAAACATTAACATAACATTCTTAAAGCACATCATAGATCTAACCATATTAAGAAAAGTTATATTCATTTGTTCTGCTACACCATTCTGTTGTGGATTATAAGGTATGGTAGTTTGATGTTTGATTCCATAATCCTTCAAGTATTGTTCAAAAGCATGAGAAGTGTACTTGCCACCATTATCAGTTCTTAGAATGCCTATATTCTGTTGAGTTTCATTTTTAATCATCAAATGAAAATCTTTAAAAACATCAAACACTTGACTTACTGTTCAACCAATACACCCAACGCATTTTTGAGTAGTCATTAATAAATGTGAGCACATATTTATTTCCATTTGCAGTTGCAACAAGCATAGGTCCACATAAATATGAATGTATGAGACCTAATTTTCATGAAGATTTGAAAGAAGAACTATGAAAAGGCTATTTACAATGCTTTCCTATAATACAAGCATGACAAGGTGTAATATTTCTTGGAACTGTCAGAAGACCTTTAATACCTTGTTTTTTCATAATTTTGATGCTACCATAATTGATGTGACCAAACCGAGCATGCCACAACAAGAAAGGAGACAGGATATCACTTTGCTGCGCCAAAAGAACAAAACTTTCACAAGAATTAGTAGATGAAGTACAATTTAATTTTAAAAGCGTGCCTTCTTCCATGCCGATCATAACAACTGCATGATCATATGCTCTTCTTATCTCGATGATTCCATCAAACATATGAATAGAATGCCCCTGCTGCCGAATATGGATAAGAGACATCAAATTTTACTAAAATTGTGGAATATAAAGTACATCATGTATAACATAATCTGTAAAATTCGGTATCTTCAAAGAAATAAACCCAATGCCAGATGGCTTGATTTGAGAGTTATTAGCAATGTAAATAACACCATCAATATCATCATAAATGTTTCAAAAAAATCTCGCCTTAATGTCATGTGACAAGTGGTTCCTGAATCCAAAATCCAAGTATCTCACCAAGAAGAAAATGTAGTGTTGAAAACATCGCTCATATTAAAATTACAGTGAGAAACAATGTAATGTGTAGACTTTTATGATTTTCCCTTGCCTGGTGGTGGTTGATCTTTCTTTTCGTTTAATTGTTGTCTCCTTTCACTGCCTTTCTCCCAAGGGATTTTACAGTCGATAGAAGTATGGAAATTTTACCACATCTAAAACATTTGATAGCTGATCTATCATTAAAATTCATTTGTTGTCTATCATTTTGTTTTTCTATCTCCTTGATTATTTTTTCCCCCCCTACCTCTATAATTTCTCCTACCATGACCTCTACTACTTTTATCACCTCTAGAAGTTTCAGGATGAGACTTCTGATCCTTTTGTGCAAGGCACAAAGTTTCTACATTAGGGTTAGGTGGAGCCTCTTTCTTCCCAAAGGATTTTTTTTCTCTCAGCTATTTTGCTTACTAGTTTATCAAATGTAATGTCTTTTAGCTGCCCACTAGCTTGGAGAGATTCCAAATAGTTTGAATAGACAGGGTGAAGGACTTTTATAAAAGCTATAAGTTGTAAATCTACTTTAATTCTAATGGCTTCTATATCATTAAAAATGGCTTTTATTTCAGAGGCACTCTTCAAAGGATCATTATCCTTCATCTCTAGATTAAACAACTTTAATAATAACTTAATAATTTCGAGTTCTGAGTGCGAATCATACAATTCTTTCAACTTCTTTAGTGCTTCAAATGCAGTACCACAAGAAATGATATATCTTCTTACCTCTTTTGTCACCGATGCAGTTATTAATGCATATGCCTTGTTGTCTTTTGTCTCCCAAATTGCATGCTACTTCTCATTATCAGGTGGGTCTGGTGCAATTTCTTTTCCATCACTATCCTTCTTGCCTTGACAAACTTCCCACAAATCGTTAAAAACAAGGGCACTTTTAAGCTTTCTAAACCACTCTTGATAATTTTTCTTTCCATTAAGAACAACTCCAACTATGGAAACTATTGAAGTTATAATTGTTATGTAGCCAAATGTTCTTCAAATCCTTTTAAATTCAAAATATATGCAATACTTTTGAAAATATATAAATTTTTTAATACTTTTGTTTTAACAAAGTTGGCTTTGTGGTTTAGTGGTAAGTTTCAAAAATAGCCTAGCAAAAAGCTAGGTCCAAATCTTATTAGCCTTCAAAAATAAATTTTATTTGCCCCTTAAAAAAATATGTATTTCAAACCACCAAATATATACATCCTCGCCAGAATTTCAGCCACCAAAAATATATATATCCTTGGCAAAAAATTGAACTTTTATTCAAGCCACCAAAATATATATACTTTATTTTAAGTATTCTTATATATCCTTGCCAGAAAATTGACCACTCTTCAATTGAAATTTCAGCCAAATATATATATATATATATATATATATATATATATATATATATATATATATATATATTCTTGCCAAAAAAAAAATTAATTTAAACCACCAAATATATACATTGTCGCCAAAATTTCAGCCACCAAAAATATATATATCCTTGGCAAAAAATTGAATGTTTATTCAAGCCACCAAAATATATATACTTCATTTTAAGTATTCTTATATATCCTTGCCAGGAAATTGACCACTCTTCAATTGAAATTTCAGCCACCAAATATATATATATATATATATATCCTTGGCAAAAAATTGAACTTTTATTCAAGCCACCAAAATATATATACTTCATTTTAAGTATTCTTATATATCCTTGCCAGAAAATTGACCACTCTTCAATTGAAATCTCAGCCACCAAAAAGTATATATCCTTTGCAGTTGGTAGAAGTATGACCAATTTTACTACATCTAAAACATTTGATAGCTGATCTATCATTAAAATTCCTTTGTTGTCTATCATTTTGTTTTTCTATCTCTTTGATTATTTTTGCCCCTCCTACCTCTATAATTTCTCCTACCGTGACCTCTACTACTTTTATCACCTCTAGAAGATTCAACATGAGACTTCTAATCCTTTTGTGCAAGGCACAAAGTTTCTATATTAGAGTTAGGTGGAGCCTCTTTCTTCCCAAATGATTTTTCCCTCTCAGCTATTTTCCTTATTAGTTTATCAAATGTAATGTATTTTAGCTACCCACTAGCTTGGAAAGATTCTGAATAGTTTGAATAGATAGGGTGAAGGACTTTTATTAGCTAAAAGTTGTAAATCTACTTTAATTCCATTGGCTTCTATATAATGAAAAACGGCTTTTATTTCAGAGGCACTCTTCAAAGGATCATTATCCTTCATCTCCAGATTAAACAACTTTAACAATAAGTGAATAATTTCGAGTTCTGAGTGTGAATCATACAATTCTTTCAACTTCTTTAGTGCTTCAAATGCAGTACCGCAAGAAACAATATATCTTCTTATCTCTTTTGTCACCAATGCAATTATTAATGCATATGCCTTGTTGTCTTTTGTCTCCCAAATTTCATGTTGCTTCTCATTATCAGGTGGCTCTAGTGCAATTTCTTTTCCATCACTATCCTTCTTGCCTTGACAAACTTCCCACAAATCGATAAAAACAAAAGAACTTTTAAGCTTTCTAAACCACTCTTGATAATTTTTCTTTCCATTAAGAACAACTCCAACTATGGAAACTATTGAAGTCATAATTGTTATGTAGCCAAATATTCTTCAAATCCTTTCAAATTCAAAATATATGCAATACGTTTGAAAATATATAAATTTGTTTATCCTTTTGTTTTAATGAATTTGGATTTGTGGTTTAGTGGTAAGTTTCAAAAATAGCCTAGCAAAGAGCTAGGTTCAAATCTTATTAGCCTTCAAAAATAAATTTTATTTGCCCCTTAAAAAATATGTATTTCAAACCACCAAATATATGCAAATTTAATTTAAACCGCCAAATATACATCCTCGCCAGAATTTCAGCCACCAAAAATATATATATCCTTGGCAAAAATCTGAACTTTTATTCAAGCCACCAAAATATATATACTTCATTTTAAGTATTCTAATATATCCTTGTGATAAAATTGACCACTCTTCAATTGAAATTTCAGCCACCAATATATATATATATATATCCTTGGCAAAAAAATGAACTTTTATTCAAGCCACCAAAATATATATAATATATCCTTGGCAAAAATAACTTTTATTCAAGCCACCAAAATATATCATTTTAAGTATTCTAATATATCCTTGTGATAAAATTGACCACTCTTCAATTGAAATTTCAGCCACCAAAATATATATATATATATATATATATATATATATCCTTGGCAAAAAAATGAACTTTTATTCAAGCCACCAAAATATATATACTTCATTTTAATTATTCTTATATATCCTTGCCAGAAAATTGACCACTCTTCAATCAAAATTTCAGCTGCCAGCAAAAAATTGAACTTTTATTCAAGCCACCAAAATATACATACTCCATTTTAAGTATTATTATATATCCTTGCTAGAAAATTGACCACTCTTCAATTGAAATTTCAGCCACCCAAAAATATATATCCTTGGCAGAAGATTGACCACTCTTCAATTAAAAGTTTTATTCAAGCCACCAAAATATGTATACATTTTATTCAAGCCACCAAAATATATATACTTCATTTTAAGTATTCTTCACAAATATTTCAATAAAAAATTTCAGTAATTTTTTTTGTATTCTTAAAAATTCTTTCTGTAAAAAACTTGTATCATTCAAATTTTGTATCATTTTCAGTAAAAAACATTGTATTCTTCAGAAATCGTTCTATAAAACACTTGTATCATTTAAACTTTGTATTATTCAGACATCTCTTGTATCATTCAAACTTTGTATCATTTTCAGTAAAAAAAATTGTATTCTTCAGGAAAAAAAAAAAAGTTTGTATTCTTCTTTTTGTAAAAAACTTGTATCATTTAAACTTTGTATCCTTCAGACATCTCCCTTTTACGGTAAATCTAGCTTGTTATCCTTCATAAATTTTACTGTCATAAAACTCATGATTCCTGTGGTACATGCAAATAATGTGATTAAACTCTTGTTTAATGCGACCCAATTTCTCCAATCGCCTTTCATTATGAGTGAAAGATATGAAACTCACATAGATAGGCATCCCATTACATTGCTCCACTGGATTAACCTTCTAATGCATTCATTGGATTAACCTTCTGCTGCATTCTATCTTCCTTTACCATAGACTTCAAATACATGAGTTTAGGAACAACTCAACGAGAACTCTAATACGACTATACAAGCCCAAATAATCTCTACAATGAAAAAGTAATGATAAAAATACTTATTTATACATGTGAAATCTAAATACTAGGTAAATAAAAATATAATGTAAAACTAATTACATATTATACAATATACAGTAACAATCCCAAAAAATTAACATTTTGTAAATTATTTTTAGAATAACATATAAATATTATTCATATACATAACTAATACTAAATCAATACAATAAACCATATTTAAAAAAAAAAACAACAATAAAAACATGTTATTTGGACTCAGCTAATACCAAATTAATATACTAAACCATATAAAATAAAAATAACTATATAATCATGACTCTATTCGTTGACGAGCTAAGGAATTATTACACCACCTCAATAAAATAAAATAAAAGCCTATACATCATGACTCTCCTCGTTGACGAGCGAAGGAATTATCACACAACCTGAATAAAATAAAATAAAAACTACACATCATGACTCTGCTAGTTGACAAGCGAAGGAATTATTACGCCACCTCGGCTGCTCTCTCCGTCTTCAGCACGCCTAAAATTTCGAGTTTGTCAAGAATGACTACGCCTCCTCTCATCCTTCCAATAACTACACTCCCTTCTCTCATCCTTCAATAATTTTGTGTCCGCCCCGTCTCCACCACGCCCAAACTTTTGGGTCTTTGTCAATAATTACACCAACTCCAACCAGAGAAGAAATATTTACAAATCTATGGAGCCACGGTGCCGCATATGCTCATCCCTGGATAATCTACCTGCTTAAATCTAACTGTAATCATATATTCCCGTACTAATGACTCGACGAATTTGTAAATATTGGTTGCCCTCCAACCATGCCTCCGTTCTGTGCCGAAACTTTGGGGTTTCAGTTAATTGCACATTGTTTCACCCTTCGAATAATCGAAGAAGGATTTGACTTTATATTTTTATATTAATAAATACATATTTTTAATTATTAAATCAATTGAATTTAAAATGATAGAGTCTTATAAATATAACCTTTTTTATTAAAATTTCATAGTACAAACAGACTCCTTTTCTATGTTTTAGAATTTGATAATTTGAAAGCAATTAAATTTCATGAGGAATTATTTGTCCATCTTTTAGTATTGACTCATGAATATTTTTTTAGAATATAATCTATTTAAAGGGGATTAAACTAATCTAGATTCATGTTAGTTTGATGTTATAAAAAAATTATTGATATATTGGCACTAGGCATTTGTCTGAAGAGGTGGGGAAATATTAGGAAAAATGTACTTATTACATTTTATCTAATATTTTTGCCTACCTCCATCCACTTTTTACTAAGTTATATTGGATAAAATATAATACTATAATATTACATTTTACCCAATATTTCTCCTTAAAGTGAAAGGAAATATCTCATAGAATGTAATATTGTATTTTCTTTAACATGATTGATCCAAAATATAGGTTTAATATTTTAGAACCACTTTTTTTTTTTTTAAACACAATACAATTGGATCATATTTAAGAAAGAGAGTGATATGGAAGGGGGAATATAGTGCGGGGGTGGAGGAGGGGGAAGAGAGATAGAGATGGGAGAGACAATGAGAGAGAGAAGGGATGAGAGAGAGGAGGGCGAGAGAGGGCGGCAGAGAGATGGATTTGGAGGGGGAAATAGAGTGAGTGAAGAACAAAGATATTGAGAGATAGAGGTGGAGAGAGAGGGAGTGACAAGGGAAGGATGAAGATGGAATGAGGGAGGGAGGAAGAGAGATAGGTGGGAGATAGAGATATAGATGGAGCGGCAGAGAGAGAGAAGGGGAAGAGATAGAGAGGGAAAGGAAGCGGGAGAGATAGATATATAGATAAATATATAGATATGTGGGGGGAGAGAGAGAGCATGACCTGTGTTTAGGGGGCTGAGATAGAGAGACAAGTAAGGAGAGATGGAGGGAGGTATAAATATAGATGTTAAGGGGAGAGAGGGAAGAAGAGAAAGATAGAGAAAGGGAGGGAGAGTCAGATAGAGAGAGATGAGGGAGAGAGGGAGGGGAAGAGAGAGAAGGAGAGGGGGAGGGAGATAGACACATCATGGAAGGTTGAGAGAGAGGGAAGAAGAAAGATACACGCATAGAAAAATACATACATAGAAGTTAGATCTAGAAAGTCATGAATATTTTGGATTTTCACTAAAATACATGTATTGATTTCAATGTAGTTGTTGATTTCTAATCCTATTTAATCACATGTACTATATGTATTGATTTCAGTGTAAATGTCGATTTATAATCCTATTTAACACGTTACACTAGATGCATTGATCTTAGTGTCAATGTTGATTTCTACTTCTATTTGATTGCTTGCACAAGATGCATTGGTTTCAGTGTAGATATTGATTTCTAATCCTATTTGATCACTTGCACTAGATGCATTGATTCCAGTGTAGATGTCGATTTCTAATCCTATTTAATACCTTGCACTAGATGAATTGATTTCAGTGTATAAGTTGATTTCTATTCATATTTGATTGCTTTCATTAGATGCATTGGTTTCAATGTAGATATTGATTTCTAATCCTATTTGATTGCTTGCATTAGATGCATTGATTTCAGTATAGATGTTGACTTATAATCCTATTTGATTGTTTGCACTAGATGTATTGATTTTCGTGTAGATTTTGATTTATGATTTGATGCACCTAGATGTATGATGTGCATTAATTTCAAAGTAATTAGATTAATAGTGTGCATTGATTTCAGTGTAAGCACATTTCTACCTCCTCATCTATATCTCTATCTCCCATTGTCTCTCCTTCTCTATCACTCTATCTAACCCCCTAAACATACACACTCTTTCTCCATATCTATCTATCTCTTTCTCCCTCCCTGCCTCCCTTCCCCTCCCTCTCTCTCTCTTCCCCCTCTCTCTCTAACATTTCTCTCTCCATATCTATATCTCTTCCTCCTTCCTTGTCTTTGCCTTTGTCTTCTTCCCTCTCTCGCCCCATCTATATCTCTATCTCCCCTTGTCTCTCCTTCTCACCCCAAAAACATACACACACTCTCTCAGTGTAAGAACATAAAAATTATTCATGGTGTGCATTGACTTATGTGTTACAATAATTCAACCATAAATACAATATTTTAATTTTCATCATAAATAAAATGTTTTTTTACCCGAAATGTTTTCTTCTTGAAATTACAAACTATTTATAATTGGCTACATTCTTATTATTCCCATTTTCCATCACTCAACATTGTTAATTACTTTGCATTCAAAAGCAGTAATAGAAAACTACTATTAATATTGGAGATGTTGTTTACTATAGTAGTTCAAGTTAAATATTTGAATGGTCTATGATTCCAACTACTCTTTTCATATGAGCGATATGAGAAAATGGAAAAAATAGTAGGTGTGACAATAGGAACAGTAATAGAAAATAGTAGTTTCAGATTGATGATTGTTTGTAGTTGACTATATTCTTATTATTCACATTTTCTATCAATCAAAATTTTTACATTGACAATTTGCACTCAAAATGTTTATTTCATCATTTTTCATCATTCAAGTTACTAAGAGTCTCTCTCATCTCAACAAACTGATGTAACTAAACAAATTTTAAATTAAATTGACCAAAATAATCTTAGACATATTTAACATATTTCAAATGATAAAAATAATTAGATGTTCAGCAAATTTTATATGACCCCACACGACTGAAACCAACCTAGATCCATCTTAATACCAGATCTATCAAGTGTCGAAAGGGATCAAATCTCTGGATGTGCAAACCTTTCCTCAAGTTTTGCACTCAAAAAATAGGTTTTCACCTTGAGAGATTTGATCCCTCTCAAGTGCTTGATAGATCCGGTGTTAAGATGGATGTAGGCTGGTATATAAAATTCGAAAATAGATCATTAATAATAACAATTTAATACAAATAACAATGTAATATCAATATTTAATTTTAAAATTTTTAATAATTTTATATTTAAAAATATTTTCCATAAAAAATATAAATATATATATTAATAATAATTAATTAAATCGAAATATATATAGTTTATTAGGTTATGTGAGTCTTGAGATGATTATTATGTTTAACTTGGTTTGAGTAGTCATCACTCATAGACTTTTAAGTTGTTAAAATCATGTTTCTTACATTATCCTTTAGCATGATTAGTTTTGTGCCCACAAAATTTTGAACTAATAATCTTTATACCATAAACTACCTTAACAGAATACCCTATCAAAAGTGAAAATATAAATATATTTTTTTTTTTAATTTTAATCTTATAAACTTAAAAATAAAATTTAAAACTTATTTAAATTAAAATATTTTGAAGAGAGGAATAGTCTTGTCTTTTTAAATCATAAAATAATTAACCATATAAATGTGTTAATAGGAGTTCATTAATTTAATCATATTTCCACAAAATATTAATGAAACTTTTACATTATCATACACTTTGCATATAACTATTAATAAACTTTTCAATTATTATACTAAATAATACTATTTTTCATTCGGAGCTATCGGCTCCTTCAGCAGAATGCATCGAAGCTTGTTCAACTGTGCATCAATGATAGCCCACTTGGTCTTCTACTTTTACATCCTTGTAATTTTAAGGCACTTTTTAAAGATTGTAATCAAATAAATAACATCTATATTCTAATCCAATGGAGAAAAATGCTTTCTCTTACAACCTTGTAATCTATTAACTATTTAAAAAAATAAATATACCTATTTTTATCATTTTAACATTGTAATCTAATTTATTTTAATTTATATTTTAATAAAATAATACTTTTTGTGTAAAAATAATAAATTTTATAAAATATATAAAAAAATATTTTTTATATAAATATATTTATTTCAATAGGTAAATGTATAGACTTAAAAATAATTATAAGTAGATAAATTTTAGGATTTATGATTAAAAATTTTCAAGCTCTAGTCATTATTGGTATTTTATATGGATGTATATCCAAAAAATTATGGAGAAAAATTGAAGAAATATAAAAGTATTTTATAACCTACAACTTTAAGATTAAAATGTCCACCTACAAGCCTTACCGCATTGAAAGTACAATTGATTAGGAATCTTATGTATAAGAAGAAATTAAACAACATGGATGCCAAGAGGTTCCAAAAATTGCTTCTGGCTCTAGCCAAAACACCCACCTTCTACTCAAAATTGGGAGGCATAAGGATGCCTAATCATGGCTAGATAATTGGGAAATAAAGGAAGAGATCATCTTGTAGAATCCATATAATATTAAAAATGTTGCTACTTCCAAATTTAAGGAGAAATTGTGAGACAACAAAGAGCTAGAGGGAAAATCAAAACTAAGATATTATAAGGAGGTGATTAACCCTAATCTAGAAAACCAAAAATATATTTTTATATTGACTAGTGTTAAGAAGAAAATGAATATTGCCAAGATAATAATTAATTTTTATCAACTTTAGAGTGAAACCGAGCATCTGCCAATTCCCAAAATGCCATGGGATGAAAGAGTTTGTAACCTATGGGATCCTAAGAGGGTTGAAGATGAAAAACACTTTTTTTTTTTCCATTTTATACTCACATTCAATCTAATCTTCAAAATATTTGTCACATTCCTAATCTTCTTGATCTTTTAAGTCAACAAAACAATGGTTATTTTGGAATTATTCTCACACTTCTTTTTTATTATAAAAATAAAATGTTAAAGAATACCTTCTTAAGGTTGGGTAAACCATATAGGTCTCAGTGGATGTTATTATTCATAATTATGGCCATCATCATCATATATTACTCAATCTTATTTCTTTCTTTCTTTCTTTTTACATATAGATAAATTAGGAGATTTGTGACTGTTGCAACTAAGCACACAACAAACAAAAAAGAACACACCCTCAAAACTCGAGGGATGTCAGGAGCATGATGTAGTTCTCAGTTAAGGGAAGTTGTATTTATAACTATATATGACCATAACAATTGCATCATAATTCGCTAAATAGTTTTAAATGTTTCCTTAACTATCTCCAATAATATCTCCCTAACTATCTCCTATGATCTATCCATTATTTCTCCATGATTTTTTCAACAATATTCATCCCTATATTTGTTAGATTTTCTCCGCCTCTTATTAGTCCTTGCCAAGGTAGGACTCTATCAATCAATTTGTTATTGAGCACTATTAGTTTAGCATTGGCCAATGCAAGTTATAATGTTTAACTTTGAAAAATAAATATTTATTTTTTAATATTGTTGAAGAAATTATTTTTTCAAGCATTTGATTGGACCATAAATTGAAGGTCTTATTGTAGCATTTGCACAATAAAATGCCATGTGGATAATTGCATCATATTTTTTTCCATAAATTTCAAATGCAATTGCAATATTTATGCCCTGATTTTTAGATTTTTGTGCAATAAATTTTCATTATTAAGCTTCATAGAAAAACCATCTAAAATTTAATTCTTCAAAAATAGCTCATACTCACATAAATAACATATTTACCTTCAATTATTTGTACAAAAGATAGAGAGGAACAAGATGTAAATAAATATACTTACCAAGAGTATCTTCCCACCCTTATTTATGTGTCCTTAAACACTTTAAAAAGTAGGAGTAAAAATGTAAATGTGGAGTCTTACTTGTGGTTACTACCCACCAAAAATTTATGCAAGTCCTTTCCCCTTCATAGACAAATAATTTTTGCACTTCATATATTAATTTACAAAATTTCTAAAGGCAGAATTTCCACTTGAGTGGCAGTGACTACTTTTCCTTGCAACACTTGCTCTTATATAGACATTCTAGAATATGTGTAGACAATTACAATATTCATAATATCATCCATTAAAAATTACGAATAGGTATTTTTTATTTTATGTCTCCTATTTAACGAGCATTCTTCATTAAATTAGTCCTTTCTCATTCTTTGCCTTTGTTGTCCTTTTTTTTGGTCAAGTACTAATAGAGCATTCTATTAATTGTACAAGTACATTACATATGTTACACGTATTTGTAAGTGGAAGACCCAAACAAGAACCAGCATACTGTGGGAATGCCAACAACACGAAAAACAAAAGCCAGGATCAAACCAATTCTCACAGATTTCCAAAAACTTTTAAACAGGAAGGATTGTTAAACTCCCAAGGGTTCTCTGACAACTGCTGACAACTTTAGAACTTCCACTAAGCTAAAGGACCCCTCCCAAAGTTGCAGAGTTCCGCTAAACTTCCACAAATCTAGACCCGACGGTAATACAAACCACAGTCTGAAAATTTGAAATCCACCCCTCTAAAGAATCGTCAGCACTTCTTCACTATTGATCTATCCAAGATCCAATGGTCACAACATTTCCTGACTTTGAAACATGCTCCTCATCTGTCAACCGTTGATCTCGCCCTACCAGATCTAGCGGCTCGCACGTATTTTGACCGGTTAACTTGCGCACTTCAAATCTGCATGAAAAGTGGTTTCCCTCTCTCACCTTGCTGATATGTGTTAGTGAGTGAGTGGAATCAGAGCCAACTAGGAAATACCATTTACGGCTTTTCCTCTGCCTGAAATCCACTTGTGGGTTTCCCAACCCGTTTCTACTAATCCGGACCTAACGGTAACTCAAACCAAAGTTTAAAAAGGTTTGGAATCCACCCTTATAAATAAGCGTCAGCACTTCAACACCATTGATCTATTCAAGATCCGATGGTCACAACACTTCCCGACTTTGAAACTTGCTCCTCGACTATCAACTGTCGATCTCGCTCCACCAGATCTAACAGCTCACACCTATTTCAGTCGGTTAACTTGCACACTCCAAATCTGCCTGAAAAATGGTTTCCCTCTCTCATCTCACTGTTACGTGTCACTGTGTATGGAATTGGAGCCAACGGGGAATTTCCGCTTACGACCTTTCCTCCGCCCGAAATCCACTTGTGGGTTTCTTCAACCCACTTATTCTCATTAACTGTTGGGTAACTCCCTTGGAGAAACACCATAGATCTAACTCAACCGAGATCTATCAGTCCAAAATCAATCTCCATGCCACTGCTTCCTTGGTCTTCCTCCGTTGATCTCGACCAACCGCTCAAATCCGTTGGAATATTGATGCCTATACAATCTCCGGACTGCTACCAATCAACAAGCAAACAGTTTAAGCATCCATGTAGTCCCTCCTATCTCCTCAGCCTCATCGATCCAGCCTGTCGATCCATCGATCCCTATCTTTGGCAGTGTGACATAGACAATCCTCTAACAGTTTTCTAGGGGGTATCTGCTCCCAAATGTGCCAAGTGTCCCTTTCCTTACTAATCACTCCTTCATTCGCCAGATGATCAGCTAACATATTAGCTTCTCTATTCACATGGACAAAGTTTACAATTTTTAAGGTTTGCAGGTGGGTATAAATACGAATAAAGACCTGGTATAACCTCTAATGTTTTGACACTTTATCCAGTGTCGTACCATTGCATATTTTCTTGGCCACTCTAATAATCAATTCCGAATCTGCTTCAATGATGCCATTGTGTGAATTTGAGTCCACCAAGATTTCTAGGTATTGCTTTAATGCCATGAGTTCCGTCATGTTATTAATGGCCTTCCCCAAGTGGCCATGAAAGATCTCATTTATTTGTCCCTGTTCATCCCTTATAACACCCCCAAAACTAGCTAACCCTGGGTTGCCCTTAGACGCTCCGTCTATGTTGACTTTTAAGAAACCATGTGGAGGAGGCTTCCAAATATTTATATCTGCATTTATTTCGCTCACACCCTTATTTATGCCCTATGGGCCTATAGACTGGAGACCCAAATGCAGTAGTATACACGCATCTTGGGGCAGAGGAGGGTCCTTAGGAATTTTCTGCAACAAGCTTGTGACTGTGTCTTTGATCTTCCTTAAAATTTGATCAATTATGTGTTGGGGCTTGCTTGCTTTGTTCTTGAAGACCCTACTATTACATTCTTTCCAAACATCCTAGATAACAAAGCCTAGAACTAGAGTCTATGCTTTATTGATGATTTCATTCCCTGAGAAATTTTTCCTCCAATTCTTCAAAGTGTTGGAGATGTTGAGTCTATCCCTATCAGTGTGCCTAAATATTGAAGCCACCCATTCCCACATGGTAGATGTGAAAGGACAGAGGTTGAGAAGGTGATCCATCGTCTCCTCTTGTAAACCACATAGGTAACATTTGGATGGGACAGAGAAGCCCTTTTTCAGGAGATTCTCCCAAGTTAAAATTTTCCTTTGATTAACTAGCCAAATGAATAACTTTATTTTCATCTAGTGGGGGCTCTCCCAAAGATTTTTCCATACCTGATCAGGGTTTTGGTAGTTGAACCCTGTTACTACCTGTTTAGCTTCTTTGAGGTTGAAGTTTCCTTCGGGATTCCTTCCCCATCTTAGTTGGTCATGCAAGGAGGATACCAAAATCCTCCTATGATCTAGATCCTGAGCAAGAGATTCTACCTGGGCTTTCAGAGGGCTCTCTTCATTGTGGCCTAGATCCTTCCAAATTCTCCATTTTCCATTGTTCCTTACCTGGCCCTAGAAGTCATTTTCCATGAGTAGACCTTTGTTATTGGTATCATGCTTGAGAGTTGCTAATTCATCCTTATACATGTTGGGTTCCTATTTCTAGTTATCCTCCCAAAACTGAGCCAAGTTCCCATCTCACATCTCCCAGAAGCTATGTTGCTAAACAATACCTTTATTTTCCCAGGCAAGGTTCCAAATGTGGGAGCCCTTAATGTACCTTGACATTTGAATGTGATCCTTCTCCTGCCAATTCTTGGAATATTTTTGTTTCCAAAGCTTGGCCCAGGGGGTTTTTGATTCCTTGATCCACCTCACCAGAGTTTAGCTCCTGAAACTCTACTGAGGGTTTCAGGATCATGAAACCCCAAACCACCATGGCTCCTAGGTTTGCAGATCTTGTCCTAGGCCACTAGAGCCCATTTCCTTTTCTCTTCTCCTATACCCCATAGAAAATCCCTTTGTATGCTCTTGATCTATTTCTAAACTCCTTTAGGAGCAGGAAGAATTGAGAACATGAAAATGGGAATTGCCTGCAAGACAACTTGTGTGAGCACAAGGTGCCCCACAAAATTTAAAGACCTGCATGTCCATTTTATGATCTTTTCCTAAAGTTTATTTATTATTGGCTCCCATACTCCCTTGATTAGAGGGTTATCTGTAAGAGGTATGCCCAGATACTTAGAAGGTAATCAGTCCCTTTGAAATCGAAGAATCTTGGTGATGTTTCTCTTAATAGCAATGTCAGTGTTAAAGAAAAAAAAACTTTTGATTTGTTGAGGCTTACCTCTATGCCAGTTGCCATAGCAAAGTCATTTAAGATTTGTTTGATTGCTTTGGCTTCCCTAACTATGGGTATGCCCTGCAACATTTTGTCACCCACAAATTGTTGATGAGTATTTTCTGCTCCATCCAAGGTGAGTTTGATACCCTAGATTCTTCCTTCAACATTTTCCATTTTAATCGCTCTGCCTAGCCCTTCCATCATGAGAACAAAGAGGAAAGGTGAGAGCGGATCCCCTTGTCTGAGACCTCTGGAGGGTGTGAAGGTCCTTGAAGGAGCGCCACTAAGTAGGATGGAAAAACTAGTTGTGGTAACTAGTGCCATAACCCATCTTATCCAGTTTTGGTTGAAGCCATATGCTCTTAGAACTGCCCTTATATAAGACCAACTTAGCTTGTCATAAGCTTTTGCTAGGTCCAGCTGAATGATCATACTAGCTTGTTTGTTGCTTTTGAGAGAGTGTACCACCTCGTGAGCTTGGATGATGTTATTGAGGATTTGTCTTCCTTCCACATAGCTCGTTTGCTCCTCTGAGATGAGAGCTAGTAAAAGGGGCTTGAGTCTATTGGCGATCACATTGGAAATAATTTTGTACACCACATTTCATAAAGGTATGGGTCTGAAGCCATCTGGAGTCATGGCATTTTCCTGTTTTGGAATCAAAGCTATGAAGGAACCATTAAGAGCCTTCAGAACCTTTTTGGATCTTCTTGAGTCTTCCACCACCTCAATGATATCCTGTTTGACTATTTTCTAGCAAGGTTTGAAGAAGTCTACATTGAACCCATCTGGGCCTGGAGATTTTCCATATTGCATTTCATTAATCACTTCACTGACCTCCTCTTCTGATACTAGCCTGTTAAGATTGTGGTTGTCCTCTTTGGTAACCATCTGAGGGATGTACTGAGTGAAATTGTTGATGAACTTGGATCTATCCACCAGAGGCTCCTCTGCTATACTGAGGAAGTGTTGAACAAGGACAAATTCCATATCATTATGAGAGATGAGTTCTATCCCTTGAGAATCTTCGAGCTTTGTGATTCTATTGTGTGCCCTATGATCCATGGTGGATTTATGAAAGAAATTTGTGTTTCTTTCTCCCTCTTTAATCCACTGCACCCTCAGTTTTTGTCTCCAGAAAATTTCCTCTTGCATGCACCGATCATCCCATTCTTCCTGCGGAGAGTCAGCTAGCTTTTTCTGCTCCTCGGTAAAACCATCTATGATGCTAATCTGATTGATCTTCTATAGTTTCTACTCAGCTTCTCTTTTGGCTTTGAAGATATTGTCAAATTCCTTTTTGTTCCAATCTTTAAGCCTAGATTTGATATGTTTAAGTTTTTGTTGGACCAGGAACATTCTAGTGCCTTGAATGTTTAGATCCTCTCTCCACCATTTGTCAATATTGCTGGTGAATTCATGGTGAGAGAGTCGGGCATTTTCAAATCTGAAGGGTCTTTTTCTTGGTGTACCCAAAAAAGTGGCTTCCAGTTGTACAGGCCAATGGTCTAAACCTCCAAAGGGAAGAATAGGAGCTGACATGGCAGGGCCTGAAAGAAATAGGTCCTCTGAAATGATAAATCTATCAAGTTTAGAAGCGACTTATGAAGCCCTTCCCCTCTTGTTGTTCCAGGTGAAGGTCCGTCGATTGTTTCAGTGTCCACCCACCCCATGTTCCTTATGAAGTTCTAGAAGGCCATGGAGTCACTGCCTAGCTGTCTAATACCGCCTTTTTTCTTTGTAAGAGATCTTATCATATTGAAATCTCCTACAATGATCCAGGGCATATTAGGGTGTCTTGCTCTTAGTTCCTCAAGGGAGGTGAGAAGCCTGACTTTATCTTCTTGCTTTTGAGGTCCATAGACATTTGTGATCATGTATATCTTCTAATCACCTAAAGGTTGACATACCAAAGAAAGATAGTTCCTAAATGCTTCAGCATCCAGGATTCCAAATTTCTGGGGATCCCAAAGTGTAAGAATCCCCCGAGTTATTTTCTTTAACCTCTAGATACTCATACTTGATTAGCCATTTATTATGAATTTCTCTAATCTTATCTATCGAACATTATGTCTCATGAATAAAAACCATATCTGGTTTTTCTTCTTTTATTCTATTACTGAGATTTCTTTGTCTCCTTCTATGTCCTATGCCTCTAATATTCCAGGTTGTGAGATTCATTAAGAAAGGTTTGTAAAGGAATAACTGGTGAGATATTTCATCTTAACTGAGTTGATCAAGAGTTTCCCACATTCGTTCAGCAACTCATTCTGTCTTTTTCTTCCTCCTTTCTTGCCTGGGTTCTTTGGAGATTGTGCCTATATCTCCTCCATCATTTTGACCCCTCTATGCTCCTAGCTTTCATGATTTCTTTTCAATCCAGAGGCATTCGGTTGTGATCTCCATAGGAAGAGCTGTTGAACCCTATCATATTCCTCTTTTGGCAAGCAGTCCACTCCTTTGGTCGTCCCTTGTTCCAGAAATTTCTCTAGATCTAGATTTTCCCTTTCTAAAATCTCCTACAGTTCATGGTCCTCTGTTCCCACCTCACTTGGAGTCATCTCATGGTCCCTACTTACCTCCATAATGCTTGGAATAACCTCCTTTTGTTGGTTGTTTTCTATGATATCTTCCATGCTAGCATCCCTATCCTTCTCAGTGATAATGTTCTCCATTTCCTGGTTTGTTTCTTTATTTCCATCTTCTTCTTCTAGAATCTTAAAGCTATTGTGGCTCGGTTGTCTTTCCTCATTGATCCTTTTTTGTGGCCACTTCCCACATTTCCCTTTTCCCCCCACCTTGGTGAAGCCCTTTGGATTTTTATCTGAAATGGTTTTCACATTTCTCTCCATATTATTTGTTGGGAAGTCTTTGTATAGGTGCCCATGTTCATGGCATTTGTGACACCTAAATGGGATGTGCTCATAGTCCACCACCTGCACCCATTCTTCATCATATACTTCTAAAATTATCGCATCTGGAAGTGCTCCAGATAAGTCCATTTCCACACATATCCGGGTGAAGGAGGTGTATTTTCCTTTCAGAGTCACATCTAATATCTTTAGAAAGTTCCCCAGTTTGTTGCCTATTGTTTTCAAAGATTCCGGTAGCTAATAATCCAGTGGAATCGAGTATAGTCTAATCGATACCGGTACTAATGTGAATGTTTCGTGTTCTACGACAAAGTTCGTCATCCATGGCCGCATGTAGAGGCCTGCAGCCACATATAAATATGGTCCTCCTTCGAACACTCTATCTTTATCCTCTAGGCTTGTAAACACAACTGTGAAATAGCCCTTAGATCCTAGATGAAGGTTTATTTCCCCCTTTGGTTTCTAGTGGCTCCTTATCCATACTTGCAGCGCCCTCTCCATCGGCCATATCCCCATGAATTTGGATATAACCGCATATTCCACCATATGATCCCTATGCGCTTGTAGCGCTAGGTCACTTAAGATGACCCGGGGAATGATGTTCGACTTGGGTTTGCATACCCCAGTTTTCCTTATAGAAGTTTTTTTTTACTACTACCCCCTTTCTCCTTCTCCTTACTAGCTTCTTGTTGATCCCCTTCTTGTTCATGAGGTCTATTTCTTCCCAATATTTCCGTGTTACTTTCCTTTGTTGTCTTCTCCAGAGGTTTCTTGAAATGTTGATTTCCAGCGTCCTTGCTTCTATTCATGACTGCTTCACTGTAGGAGGGAGCATCACTCCCCCCTGTGCCTTCCGCCATGGTACCCAACGTCAAACCCTAACGCCAACCCTAGATCAACTTGCAGAGCCTCCACCATCGCCTTCCTCCCTCCCCACCTTTGTTTTCCTCTATATTTATCTTTAATAGTTATTTCGTCTTCTTCCTTCTTGATCTTCTTTTCTATCATCTTGTACCTACATAAATATTAGTTGAAGTCCATATGAAATAATCACCATCTACTAGAATAAATAGGTTGTCATTCATTGTGTCCACTAGTTCTTTAGGAAACTTCTTCTCATGCAAGCTTCATCAATCATTCTTCCATAAAAAATTTGTATGCATGTCCCTATTATTCGCTCTACATCACCACTATCATTTTCATCATCCTCAATCTCATGGGTTCCTAGCTCAATTGTAATCTTGATGTCGATTCTCCTACATCATACTCCTGAGAAACAAAAACTCTTCATCGAAATATGTCCATGGGTCATCTATTGCTTGCAAACTTTTGCCTCTTAGTTATATCTTCTTTTTCATATCCTCAATGATCATTTTATTGCTACAAAAGCCCATTTTTCATGACTTGAAATCTACCTGACTTCCTCCTCACTAAGATCGATGACTCTACTAGGTGTAGACTACCTCAAGTCAGTGGTTCTACCCATATAGAGTTTCTCTCTTAATGATCTGACATCCTCTTTTTGTTTATGCTTACCACAATAATACATAATGAAAAATATTTTACATTAATGGTTTTTTACCACAAACTTTATTAGCTCAATTACACACAATTTCAAAAAAAATTAATCTCTAACCAATATCATTATTAAATGACATTATCCAAGGACTATTTCTTAGGAATGTATTCCTTGAAGGGTTGATTGTATATACCTCTCAAACCCACCCAAAAAATACTTTTATTTATAACTCACTTCATTTTCTTCTTCATCGTTAACCATGCTTCTATATCTTTTATTTTTCCCTCTTCTATCGCTTCATCCTTTTGCTTTCATGCATCATTATCCACTTTTCTTGCCTATTGTTTCATATGTGATTTGTAAATTTTTGTGGACATTCCAGTTGCTAGTTCATCACAACAAACCTAATAAATTGCACTTAAAAATCTGAAATCTACACCATGATGGTTTATTTCTCTTTACATTTCTAGATCTATAAATTACTGATTATTGTGTATGCATGCAAATTATAATTATGAAAAAATTAAAGAAAAATGAAGTAAACACTCACAAACTGTGACTGACACAAGATATATCTTGGGAAACCCTTATGTTAGAAAACCCAATTGGAAGGTGAGGTTGCTTTGCTCTCTTTATTTGAATATAAAATGGATGAAATTACAAAGAATCCACATGGCCCATGGGCTATGGAAATGAAACAATCCTATCTATTTGTTCTCTCCCTATCCCTCTTAGTACTCAAACTGTCTATGGAACAAAGTGCACTCTAAAAGAATGGAACCCATTTTCCTCCTAGATGCCCATTTATAACGCAACCCGTTAGGCTACTAGTGGTTAGGTTTGACTCCCTTAACTCTTAACTAGAGTTACAATATGGAATATTCTAGAGTATTCTTCATGATTATCACGTGTCTAGCCCTTTTTCCATGAATAATGGGGGATGACGTGGCATCCACTATAATTATGGTGGCCAAAACAAGAAGGTCAACTTCCAAGTGGCATAACTTTTCCATAAGGACTCCAACTAAGGTGATTTTTGCATTGTTGGAAAGAAGCATTTGTGTGGATAATAGGAGAAAAGAGTGTAGTACCCAAGTGTTAAATTTTTACCCCATAAAAAATAGTATTTGATGCCTCAAAATGCTAACAGAAGATTTTAGGCCCTAATTTGCCAAACTGGGTCTCGCTGATAAAAATGGTCCTATGAGTTGTTTCCTCCAATTTTTCCACCCTAAAATAATTGAGATGGATGAAAAATAATATAATTATCAAATATGAATCACTCCCAATTTTTGGAGAGTTTTATTCCACCTTCTCTTGGGTGTGCCATTTAACTTTTTCTAGAAATTTTCCTTTCAACCCAATATACCAAAGTTCATGTTGTCCATGTCTTGTAGTTCTAAACATATTTCGCAAAACTATATCTTTCTCATCTACAACTTACTTTTGCATTGTAAATACTATAGTGGTTGGTGATATATGTGGATTATTGTCTCCTTTCCCATTAGATAATGCTTCCATTTCTTCATAGATTGTGCCATGGCATAAACCTCCTTATCATAGGTAAGGTAGTTAACAATTTCCCCATGAAATAATTTAGAATGGTAGCATACAAGCCTTCCTCCCCACATCAATACTACTCCCATAACATACTCACCAACATCTATCTCCACTTGAAAGGGCTTATCCAAGTTTGGTAGTGCAAGAACTAGTGCTTGATTGATTTTCTTCTTTAACTCATCAAAGGCCCTTTGCTAACCCTTCCCCACTGGAAACACTTGCCACTTGTTGTTATGGCATGGAGTGATGTTGCTACCACTAAAAATGAGGCTATGAATTTCCTCAGGTATCATGTCGAACCAAAAAAACTCCTAACCTCAGAAAAATTAGTAGGCACCAACAATTAAATGATGGTCGCCATCTTGCCAAGATCTATCTTTATCTTTCCTCCACCTACCACATACCCTAGATACACCAGAGGCTACTACGAGAACTGACACTTCTTGATTTTTTCTAGCAATTGGTGCTTCTTTAATGTCTCCAAAAACTACATCAAATGTGAGATGTACTCCTCCCAGGTAGCACTATATACCAATATATCATCCAAATAGAAAATAATAAATGAATCTATAAAATGGTGCAACATATCATTCATTAACCTCATAAACATAGCTGGTATATTGCATAGGCCAAATGGCTTGACTACCCACTCATACAAACCTTGCCTATTTTTGAAGGTGGTATTCAATGTATCTTATTCTCTGACTTGAAAGTGGTGATATATAGAATTTAATTCGACCTTGGTGAAATATTTCACTTGCGAAAATAATTCAACAAATCATCAATCTTGGGTAGGGGGTACGTATTCTTGAGTGTGATTTTCTTTAGTTCCATGTAATTAATACACATGCACCAAGTCTCATTATTTTTGGCACTATGATGATGGTTGATCCACATGGTGGTGTACTCAGTCGAATGACACCCCATTCCAGTAGTTGTTGCAACAATTTCTTCACCTCACTTGCTTCTTTATCAAATTAACTGCACAACCCAATCTTCAACAAGGGAGTCCTAAAATATATGGATCTTATGCTCCACTTCCCTCTTGGGTGGTATCCTTCTCGGCTGCTAGGACACATCCCTGTAAGCCTACAGAAACTCTTCTGGTTGTTGTTTATGTTTCTTAGTAAACCCCTCCAGGGATGCCTTTTCTCTTGTTGTCTCTTCTAAAAGATGATTCTCTCTTAAAAACATAAGACAAACTTCTTTCCAGAAGTAATCATTTTCTTGGCTTGGTTGGCACTTACTGGTGATATTTTTAACTTTCCTTTATGCACATTGATGGTGAATGATTTTCCATCATTGGCAAGTTGGTACCGGTTGGCTCTGCACATGAAGATTGCATATACCATGTACATGTAGGGACTTCCAAACACCACTCCACACACATTAAAGGGAACTATATCTAATTTTACTTCATCAATAAATTAAGCACTGATAGCTAATCTAATTTTGTATTGTTTTGTTACATTTAACTATGCTTCCTTATTTATGAATCCTAATGAGTATAAACTTGGATGATCACAAACGTGCAACGAAAATTTGTTTACTAGCTTTGCCGAAATGATATTTACATGTGATCTTGAGTCAAAGAGAGCATCAATATTTATCTTCCTTACTTGTATCTTTATGTAGAAGAGTTTGGTCATGTTTTCTCTTCCTATTGCTAAAGGCTATTGAGTTTGCTATAATTTCAAAAATGAGTCCTGTAGATACAATAGAACAATAAGTTAATACACTTACAATCTAAAAGCATAGATGGATCATATCAATGCACTAGAACATCAAATTAGTAAGCTTATATGCTAGGAAATATTCTCTTTAGGTAAACACTATGATGAATTCTCTTCCAAACAACATGGCCAACCCCACCATAATCATTAAAAAAAGGGTTTGCAACAACAACATTCACTTTCCAATGGTTTAAAGCATGTTTTCAACATAGAAAAGCAACATTAATCCTAATACTTTCTTGAGTTTTGCTAAATTTATTTTTCCTACATTGATTGATGTTTAACTCTAATATGTCTTCATTCTCTCACATAACATATTTAAACCCAACACTATTAATATTTTGTATCTTACTATATAAATTTATATTAAAGCATTTTTTAGTACGAAATATAGAATTTAAAAATTTTCAATCATGGTGGATATCCTTTTGCTATATGTATATATATTATATAAGAAATATAACTTTACTCATTATTAAAATATTAATATATAATAAATAAAATATTTATATTTATATTTTAAGATATCTTTTAATTTTATTAAAATATAGTATTTTAATATATATTTATAATTTATTTTTAATATATATATGTTAATCAATTTTGTGTATCTTCGTATCTATATATTTTATCTGTGTTATAATGTTTCTAGCCCCTTTAGATGCAAGATCTTTTTGTTGCGATAATTGTGGTGGCTTTCCCTTTTTTGTAGTGATACTACATCTTTACCAACAAAGGAGTTGAGATATCCAAAACTGGTGACTCTAACTTTGGTAAGTAAATTTGAATTGGAAGTGATTCCATAAGCATTTTTCCTTAATCTTGTGTCTCTCAGGGTGTTAGATTTAGGTGACACGGGGCTATAATTATTGCCAAGATCATTGTGACAATTGAAACAACTTGAATTTCAGTCCCTGCATTTTCTCGTTGCTAAGGAAAATGAGTAATGGCTAACCACCAGGGGTGCAATTTGCAAAGAGCGATTGTTGAGGAAGGGAGGGTCGAGCAGCTAACCCTAGCTTGCTTGGTCCTCTTGTTCATGGATCTTGTCCAACATTTCTCAATTGTGCCCTCCTCCTCTGTTGTTGTTGTCATCACCTCCATGTGGAAGCTTATTTTGTGTCGGGGTTTGGGACTTCATTACAGTTCTTAGTGTGTCTTCTGCTACTCAAGGTCACAGCCGCCCCGTTTCCAATTATCATTGTTGCAAATGGGATAGTCGTGCGGTGAACCTTGTTTATTCGACTCACTCGTTCGTGCCTCTTGACTTGCCTTTCATCGACGTCGCCATGTGGAAGCTTTGTTCATGCCAGGGTTTAGGACTTCTCTACGGTTTTGATTATTATGTCTTTCTCTACTCAGGGTCATTGTCACCCTGTTTCTAGTTTTCGTCATTATATCTTTGTTCGGTGAAGGTTCATCAATATGACTATTAGGTCGTGGCCATGAGATTTTCTGGGTCTTGTCACTTATTTTTTGTTCTCATAGCCCTACGTTGGCTGTTGATCCTATGAAATATTTTATGGGGGAATTATCCCTAGTTTTGCTTCTCGCGTTGGTTGTTGGGGTTTGAAAACTTTTGTCTTTGTGTCTCAGCCACCTTTTCACGTTGTTTACAACTCCCACTTGGCATTTATGTGGGCCTCCATGTCTTGGGGTTTTGTTTTGTCGGGCGTGCGTACCCATATTTTTGAATCTCTCTGTGATGTGGTATGGTGCTTGTTGACCATAGGGTTTTATACACTGAATCTCCTTTTTCATATTTTGTTGTTTGGAGCGGTGCTAGAATGATGTGTGGATGGCTGTTGTTGGGGTATATCTTGTGCTCCTTTCAGAGTTTGTGTGCCCTATATCTAGTTATCAATAATATCTAACAAAGATTATAATGGAACATATGTTATATAAATGCTTATGTAAACATATTTTTATTTAATAGAAAGTTGTGAGTTTTTTCTTTGGTGAAGAAAAAATAAATAAAAAATAAAAATAAAATAAATAAATATTGGTCCGAATTATACTGAAATTGATGATATGCATTCAAGCATTGAGAATATTTCAAACAAATAGTTTTTACACCTCAAAGGATGTAAATGGTTAAAATCATTTCCATGTGAAATGAGAGCTGTCAAAAATCTCAGATTTTTGGATCTCAATGGATGTTGTCATTTAGAATCATTGCCATTTGAAATCGCAAAGCTCAAAGATCTCAAAGATCTCGATTTTAAGGGTTGTTGTAAGTTACAGGTGATTCCTCCTAACATCAAAATGCTTTCAAATTATAAAATTGTACAATAGAAAAGAATGTGTTTGAACTAATAAATTTTAATATAAGAAGGATTTTACCAATTTTTTTTTTTAATGAAAAATTATTATATTAGTATAGATATATCTTAATCACATATTTAGTTTGCAAGAGGGATAAATCTCTTCAGGGGAAAACTTCTTTTAAAATGTAAAATATGAAAAAAATTGGATCTCTCTGAGTCGTCTTTTATAGATCCCAATGAATTTGGTTCTCTTACATATACAGTGTGTATTTTTCAATTGTTTAAATTGTATTTTGGAATGCTATATTAAACTTGTTACTCCATTTTGTTTTATTGGATTTAAGGGAAAACTGACAATCTATATATATATATATATATATATATATACCTAAAAAATATCAAAATGTAAACTTCAAATATTTTACCGATAAAATTTATTTTTTGTTGTTGCTTTATAGGACATATACAATTTTTTTTTTTAAATATATAATATATACATAATTGGCATTAAAAATATTTTGCATAGCATGTGTACTGAGAAATTTTATCTAGAGATAAAATTGTCCACATTAATTTTTTTGTTATTAATGTATTTTTAAGTATATGTCAATATTACCTCATATTGGATATTAAAATATTTTATCAGTAACCCACATTAAATTTGTTTATTATTATTAACATTTTTAAATATTACATATTATTTTTATATTAAGAATTGAATAAATTAGACATCTCTTTATTATTCTTATTATAAAATATTTGATATTTTTTATTTTATTTTTAATTATTTGTTTATTTGGACATTAAGTATTTTAGTATGTACAACATTAAAATATTTTCTTTCTATAAATAAATATATAGAACTGATATCAACATAAATTAGTTAACATAATGGAGATTTTCTTTTTTCATTCTTTTTATTATTAGCCAGAAAAAAAAGTCAAGATAAATTGGCTCCATTGGCTCTTAATGGAGTGTTTTCTCTATTTTCTTTATTTTCTTTATGCTCTAAGCAAAGGGAAAAAAAAAAAAAATCAATATCTAAAAACACTCAAAATGAAAAAGTCAATATAAATGGTATAAAATAAATATAAAGGCTATATAGTTAAGATATATAGTTAAGATAAACACTAAAATTAAAGAAAAAATGAATGTAGTCCAGATACGCAGTACAAAGGTCGCCAACGAAAGTTTGAAACAGCGGAAAGGTGTAATTATTCCTCGCCCAATGGAGATTTGAAAAGGAAAAATTATTCGTCCGCTACTACAATTAGTATTAGAAGGATTAGATGATTTTATATTTATTAATTTAATTATAAACTAATACAGTTATATAAATTATCTTATAAAAGCTGGATAAATACATTTCAAGACTCATAACTTTTTCCGGATATGTGGAGCGACACTTACTCCTGAAATTATAACGCTCTCAAATTGTCAAATTCTGCAGTAAAGAAGAGTCTTCGTGTACAATGAAATTTTAATATTAAGATGGCTGTCATCATATTTTTTATTAATAAAATTTTACTATGCAAAATAAATATTCAAATTAACAAAGTTTTCGAGGCGAATAGAATAAATTAAATAAGTATTTAATAAGTTTATTATTAATATTAAAAATAATTATTTATTAAAAGATATGGTTTAAATGTTTGAGACGTGGTTTCCATGATAATAAAATTGACATCGAAATTAATTCGTGGATACTTTCAAACTAATGAGTGTGTTTCATCGTAGGACAAGATGAAGAAACAGACCATGGTAACAGATTAAATACAGAGACCAAGCATTCCAACAGCTAGAAAGAAACAACCAATTTGATCAAAGGTAACTGCTATAGTTGATTGGTAACAACTATATTTGACCCGACCTAGATTTAGGGAAGAATTAGATATTTAATTAATAAGTTTGTTAATTTGTTAAATAAAACTATTTATATTTAATTAAATTAATATGAACTAAGAACATTAAAGGTAAAATAATTTATTATTTTCTCAAGTTTTTATTTAGAAGTAATTAAGCATAATATTTTCAGCCCAATAAATTCATATTGATGCTAATTACTAGGATAAAAATATAGATATTAGTTCAAATAACGAAATTATTTATCTTCATCTAACTACAACTAAAACCATAATGTTGTAGGGAATCTTATAAAGTATCAATTAAAAAGATAATACGTTAAATAATGAATTTGATTACTATATTTATGAAAATATGATATATAAATATTATCCTTGTATATAAATTCACATAAATATGAAATATTAGGATAAAAATCTAAAGTATTATTTATTAATTCATTCATCAAATAATGTGTTTAAACTATTCATATCAACTAAATATGTTACTAATTATATTATGAATTGAACATAAATGAATACCAAATGATCAGTTAATTAGTTATCTTGGAAAATAATAATAACAATAAATAAATACCTTTTAGTAAAATCTAAAGATTAAATTAAGAACATAATAAGGAGGGTTCGATAAACCTAATAATAACAATTAAAAATTAAATAAATTAGGAATAAATAGGTGAATAATAAAAGGAAAGAGAATCAAACAACAATCCAAAAAAAAGGGGAAATCTAAACAATGTAGAAGAACAGGGAAAAATACGAAAAGAAAACAATGACGAGGGGAAAAAGGTGGGGTTAAAAGGAAAGGGAAGGGATTCAACAACTGCTTATCTTCCAGTCGTCATCCCTGTTAAGAGTGCTCGATCTTCTTTCAATTTCTATGGCCTCCCTAAACTTTCGATTATTAAAGGGAGCAATCTTAGCAATAACCTTGGCCTCCTCAATACATATATGATGCTTGGTTTTCTCAACGTGCTCTGCCAAGGCTGAAGACCTTGTCCTCCCATGCTTGATGTCTGCGTGCTCATGAATCCTCTGATAAATAGAGCGCCCAGTTTCACCAACATAGGGAGTCCCACAGGAACATGGGATGACATAAACACCTTTCATGTCCTTGGGGTCAATAGGGTCTTTTACAGATCTTAAGGAGCTACAGATAGTGTTAAGGGGTCTAAAGGTTGAGGGAAAATTATGCTACTTAAGAATTCTTGCAATCTCGTTAGTGGTCCCTTGGATGAAGGGGAGATGCACCCCAGAGAATCGATTTTTATGGTCTTTCTTAACCTTGGGACCTCTGCTAGCTTTAAGGAAAGCTCTTAGACCCTAGTGCCTACTATATCCATTATTGGAAAGAACATTAAGCAGATGAGCTTTCGGGTTATTTTCATCAAAAATTCTCAGTGCATGAGTAGCTAGTGTGTTGAGAACACCCAACTTTTGAGCAGGAAATGGTGAGAATTGGCATGAAGATACTGCTCAGTATGAGTTTTCTTTCGAAACACCTGGTGGGAGAAAGAACCGTCATCATTCTTTGAAATGAGAACATCCAGGAAAGGTAGGCACCCATTAACTTCTTGCTCCATAGTAAACTTTATGGAAGAAGATTGATTATTGAGATGTTGGAAAAACTGATTTAACTCATCTTGGCCATGGGACCATATGACACTAGTGTCATCCACAAATCTTTTCCAAAGCTTGGGCAAGAGACAGGTTGAAGACAAAGCTTTGGATTCAAAGTCTTCCATAAAAATATTAGAGACAACCGGGGACAAGGGGGAGCCCATAGAAACCCCGTAGGTCTGCTCATAGAATTCCCCTTCAAAGCAGAAAAAAGTAGACGTGAGACAAATCTCAACTAAATGCATGGTGTCAAGGTTGGTGAGGCGATTGATGACCTCAATGGATTCCTTATGCTTATATATATATATATATATATATATTTATTATTTATTTATTTTTTAATTTTTTATGGATATTTTTTTTATATTAAAATAATAATAAAAATATAAATAATATCAATATTATTTAAAAATTTATAAAAGACATTATCAATTATAAATGATTTATTATCTATTAAAATAATAATTTCAAAATATTTTTAGTTTAAGAGGGTGATTTAGTTGTCAAACACCATGTTATGAAGTATTATGTAAATCGTGAAATTCATAATATTCAA
This sequence comes from Pinus tabuliformis, assembly GCA_031772625.1. Lineage (NCBI taxonomy): Eukaryota > Viridiplantae > Streptophyta > Pinopsida > Pinales > Pinaceae > Pinus > Pinus tabuliformis. The sequence continues at coordinate 592,592,978 of CM062819.1, forward strand.
GATTCAAAACCCCAAAATCAACCCCATTAGTGATGACATGGTGTTTTGTTAAGGCACTCCATCATGAAAATGTCACTGGTTCAAAACCTCGTGGGTAAAGATCGATGGTGTTTTATTAAGGAACTTCGTGGTGAAAATGTCACTAGTTCAAAACCTCATGGGTGAAGATCCAACGATGCTAAGGGATAGTGTGGCCCGGCCCAAGTGTGATTCCTGGGTGATTTTGATAGCTTAGATGCCCTTAGATCATGGCTACTCAAGCCACAAGTTAGGTCACCGGTTCAAAATTACGTGGACAAAAATTCAGCCATGTTAATTATCGGTGTGGCCTAGGTCGGTTGCAATCCTAAGGTGATTTTGACGACTTAGATGCCCTTAGTGTTGGAAAATTTAACTAGTTAAATGGTCTTCATAATTATCATTTGACTCGTGTATCTATCAAATGGAGAAAGAAGATGATGTAAGAACAACAACAACAAAAATTTGTAAAAGCATGGATTTCATGCTCAAAATATTTGTCATTAGATCTACTAGGGTTTACATGAGTCAAAGTGTCATTATCATAATGTAAAAGACACTTTCAGGCATTTGTATCAAGAAAAGAAAAAGTATTTTGTATTTGGAAGTGTCTAGAATGATCCTAAGACCAAGTCGGCCAGCCAGGAAGAAGTCAACCTAGAGAGTGCTAATGGAGCCTCTTTTAAGGGCTATAAAAAGAAGAGATTCAAACTCATTTAAATAGAATAGGAAAACATCTATTAGGTTTGATATGCAATTGGAGTGTTATGCACTTGACCCGTGAGAATAACATAATGCTAGAAACACAAAAATATCACATGAATCGAGACAAGCTGCAAATATATTTTATTATTCAGTAGCATAATACAATGTTCACTTACCTTTTCAAGGGGGCAACCTCCAACAGAGCAAAGCTCAATTACAATAAAACTTGATGATTCTTCCCATGCTATCTAAGACTATTTATAGCTTGATGACATCAAAAACCCTAACTACTAGTGGTCCCTTGCATTATACAGGTTAACCACTTTATTTATTAATTATGGCCCATTTATAACTAATAGTGGTCCCTTCTCTATAATATAGGTCAACCACTTACAATTAATATTAATGTGGATAACTTCTTATGGGTTTTATTGACTCAACTAACTAACAATGACTTTGACGAGGCCCCTTGGGCTTATTACATAAATAAAGGGGTTAGGGTTGGACCCTAACATGCCCTAACCCATCAAAAGAAGCCTTGTCCTCAAGGTTGAAGCTGTGGAAACTGCTGAAGAATAGTGGTTGGTTCCTACGCCACATCTTCTACAGAGGTTTCTTTCCACTTGATGAGGACTTCCTTGATCGTGTGGCCGTGGATATGTCTTTCGCGAGTGTTGAGGACCTATTTAGGTCAGAGCCAAATTCAACCTTCCTCATCCAATTCTAGAAGACATTTTGAACCTTGCAGTTGTTCCCCACAACATTCTTGAGGCAACATACATGGAAGATTGGGTGGATTTTTTAAGTAGTCACCAGGGCGAGTTTGTAAGTGACTGCTCCTATATACTTAAGTACCTGAAAAGGCCCATATAATTTTGGGGCTAGTTTTTAGCAGCCCTTTTCTTTAAGAGATGTCTGATTATAAGATTGGATTGGTAGGAACACCTGGTTACCTACTTTAAATGACCTCTTTGAACAATGTCGGTTGGCTTGTTGCTTCATTCAATTCTGAGCTTGATGTACATTATCTTTGAGATGAGCGATCATGGCAACATGATTCTGCAGAAGCTTATCAACTACCTATACTTTGGAAGATACATGGATATAAGAAGTTGATGAAGGTGGGAGTTGGTAATACACTGCCTCATATAACGTTATCTTGGTGGCTTCATGATAGTTAGTATTATATCACCATTCAACTAAAGGCATCCACTGTACCCATTAATGTTTCTTATCCGAAGTCAAGCACCGTAGATAGGTCTCCAAACATTTGTTGATTGCTTATGTTTGACCATCAGTTTTGGGATGATAAGTTGTACTCGGTTGGAGTTGTGTGCCCTGTAGCTTGAAAAGTTCTTGCCAAAAATTGATGGTGAAAGTTGGGTCTCGGTCAGACACAATGGAAGTCAGCATGCCATGCAGTTTGAATATTTGGTACATGAAAACCTAAGCCACCAATGTTGGGGTAAATGGGTGCAGTAGAGTGCAAAAATGAGCATATTTGGAAAGTATGTCAACAACCACCATGATGACTGATTTGTTGCCTGACTTTGGGAGACCTGTAATGAAATCCATGGAAACATCTGTCTAGACAAAAGTAAGGAGTGACAAGGGTTGTAAGGTTCCTAGTAGCTTGATCGTTTCCCCTTTATTGCACTGGCATACTTCACATTCAGCTATGAAAGTAAGAATGGCATGCTTTAGGTTGGTCCAAAATAAAGAACGATGTGCTCATGCATAAGTCTTCTAAAATCCTGAATGTAATACAACTCGAGAGGAGTGCAACTCTTCCAAGATGCGGGTTTTGAGGGTGGATTTCAGGGATAAAATTATTTGATCCTTATAGTGAAGAACCTCATCCTTCCAAGAGTAGACCTATGAGGAATTAGGATCTGCTCATAATTTGTTCATGAGCTAGGATAGAGAGGGGTGGGAGAATCACTCATGATGAGTTTCTTAAATCCAATCTAGTATGGGTAGAGAGAGGGATAACAAGGTTCCCTCTTCTTCAAATTGGCGTGATAAGGCATCAACCACTACATTGTCATACCCCTTCTTGTAAATGATCTCATAATCATATCCCAACATTTTTGTGAGCCATTTATTTTGTTGTGGCGATGATAGATGCTCCTCTAGGAAATATTTTAGGCTATAATGGTTAGTACAGATTTGGAAACAACACCCCAATAAGTATGGTCACCAAGTTTCTACTGCATGTAAGATGGCCATCATTTCTTTCTCATATTAGATTGACCCAAATATTTTCTACTGAGTTGTCAACTAGTGAAAGCCAATGGTCTACCTTTTTGCATTAATACTGAACTAATGCCTGTAGAAATTTTGAATAATATGACACTTATTCACAGAGATTATCCTGATCATACATTATTTGTGGAACCATGCATAATACATAATCTCCTCTACGTTGATCATCAATTTAGCAACATTAAAAACAATGAAACATCGATCGCATGCACACATTAACACAGTATGTAACCCGGGGAAAGCATACAGCTGAAAACCCCCAACTATCTATATATTATATTGATTGAGAACATGTAACAATACATAGTACAATACTCCTCGCAAGTACTCAGTACTATCTCCACCTGTTACACACAAACTAGCTCAGATCTGATGCCTCAATTGTCCTCCACTGTTTGCCTGCCTCCACTGCGCAATCTTGCAAGAAAAGAATGATGAATGGCTGAACCAAACTCGTTCTACCTAGTGTGTGACCACGCAATCCTCATTGGCAACTCAATCCCACTGATTGTGCAAGATCTCATGCACAACTATGGTCACAACTGATAGCAATCTTAACCTCTAACACCTGTCTCCACTAAACTGTACATTCACTGACATGCACTGAGTTAACTGATGTATTCTTCAGTTGCTTTATGAGTTAATAATTAGTGAATTAATTAATAATTAATTCACACAACTCATCACTAGTGTATTCTTTAGTTAGACTAAAATACAACTAGTTCAACCAAGTCAAACTGAACACAACTCCATCAACTCCACTGTCAACTCCAGAGAACTCAATCACTAAAGTCCTAACTGAAGTCTTACATGCAATAGCTCAACTGACTCATAAGAAAAGTGTATTTACTTCTGACAACTACATGTGCCACATCTGTAGCTCAAACTAAAGTGCTCCAAGAGGATAAGATAATGTTTATAGTCCAAATATTATTATGAGCTAATAATATTCGACTGTTCTATTTTTAGCCTGGCAGTCTAAAAATAGAAACCACCCATATGTCTAAAAATAGAATTCCATCTATTTTTACCAACATGACCAATCATCCACAAATAGCATCCTGCAACTCATAGACCATAATCCATATGTCTAAAAATAGACATCGTCTAAAAATAGACTTTGCGCCAAAAATAGCCTGCGGGCCCACTTAGTGAAGGCGACTCCTTTCCACTAAGCTCCATCATCTTGTTGCATTTTCAACACTCCCTCTCAATAAGATATGGATTATCAGAAATGCCTATCCTGCCTCGGTGGTATTCGAATTTGCTCCTGGTGAGCGCCTTCGTCAAGATATCAACATCCTGATCCTCCGTTGGAATGTATGAAAGTAACATGATCTTCCGCTGCACACGATCTCTGATATGATGGTACCTGATGTAAATGTGTTTGGATCTATCATGAAATACTGGATTAGCTGAGAGTTTAATGCAACTCTAGTTATCACAATAAATCACAGTAGGCTCCAAGCATGAACCGAAGAACCTGACCAGAATCTTCCTCATCCATATAGCCTCGCATGCAGCCAAACTTGTTGCCATATACTCGGCCTCTGCTAAATTGAGTGCCACGGATCTCTGCTTCCTGCTGTACCAAGAAACTGCTATCGACCTGATACTGAAGACCCCTCCAGATGTGCTCTTTCTGTCCATTGGGCTCCCTTCCCAATCGGCATCCGTGAAGCCACATAGCTTCACCTCATCCTCCTGTCTGTACCACAATCCATATCCCGATGTGCCTCTGAGATAACACAATACATGCTTGCCCGCCTTCCAAAAGAGCTTGGTTGGCTTAACCATAGCTTGTGAAAGCTGGTTAACAGCATAGCGTATATCGAGTCGTGTATTGACCAGATACAGAAGCGACCCCAGTAACTATCAATAAATAGTGGCATCCACTACCTCCGTTAAAGTAGAATCCTCCTTCCTCCAACCTCCAGGAAGAGGAGTATCAACAGGCTTGAAGCCATGCATGTTGAACTTCTCCAGTATCTCCCGTGCATACTTACCCTGAGAAACAAATAGTCCATCACTGCGCTGCCAAATTTCCAATCCCAAGAAATAATGAAGGAGGCCCAAGTCCTTCATCTCAAACTCGTTAGCAAGATCATCCTTGCATGAAAGTATCAACAGCTCATCTCCTGTCAAAATCAAATCATCTAAATACAGTACAATGATAAGCAACTTATCCTCCACCACAATCTGGTATAGGTTAGGATCCATCTCGAACCCACCACTGATTTCCCTTTCGATCTTGGGACAATCTCCCATGCACTGTTTCTGACAATCGAATCATACTCTTCCACCATGGCATCGACCCATGCGGAATCCTCCATAGCTTCCTCGAAAGAGGATGGCTTAGTCACAACACATTTACTCACAACAGCCATGTATCCAGTGTACCGATCAGGTGACTATCTCTATCTACATTGAGCTGTAGGTGGTCCTACAACCTTCTCTGCATCTTGAGCCAGTTGCTCAGCTTCTGTCAAGCGCTTTCGTCCTCTGATGGTTGGCGCTGCATGAGTTGTCTCTTCCACTCCATGAACTTCGTCTTGTGGTTGATCCACATCCTGAAGCTCATCCTTAGGAACTAATAGCTCCTCATCTACATGCAAGTGTGTCTCCCTCTCAAGCGAACACTTCATGGCTTTCTCCTCCTGAAATTTTATATCCCGTCGCACAACAGTCTTGTGACTATCTGGCACATACACACGATAGTTGTGGGGCGTATCAGTGTACCCCACAAATATCCCAACCTCTGCAGTTGGTTCCAGCTTCTTCTTGGCATCCTTCGTCACATGCATGTAAATGTTAGAACCAAAAATAGTCAAATGAGAAATATCAAGCCTCTTACGAGAATAAGCCTCCTCGGGTGTACTCATGCCAAGTATCCTGTGAGGACAACGGTTCTGCACATATACTGCAGTATTGCATGCTTCCGCCCACAAGTGAAGGGGTAGGCTCTGATCATGCAACATCGCCTGTGCAGCACCCACGATCGTTCTGATCTTCCGCTCAGCAACCCCGTTCTGTTGTGGGTTATGGGGAGCTATGAGCTCTCTTCGAATCCCTTCTGCACTACAGAAATCCTTGAACTCGCCAGAGATGTATTCACCACCATTGTCGCTCCTAAGAGCCTTCACCTTCTTCCCCGACTCCTTCTCTACTAGTGCTTTGAACTCACAGAGCTTTGATTATGTCTCTCTCTTCTTCTACATGAAGAAGATCCAACACTTTCTAGAGAAATCATCAACAAAGATCACATAGTACCTATGCTTTGATGTCAAAGCTACTGAGAAAGGTCCACACACGTCTGTGTGAATTCTCTCAAGGATCGTCGTGTTGCGACTCTCCTTCTCATGAAAGGTGGCTTTCACAAATTTTCCCAAAGTACATTGCTTGCACTGATCTGACTGTGCAAGAGTGCCTTTAGGAAGCCCAGTAGTTATCTGCTGCAGTATCTTCAAGGCTCCATGGTGAAGGTGGCCCAATCTCCTGTGCCACAGCTCGCCATCATCCCGGCTCACCAATCCTTCTACCTTGCATGCCATTGTTGTGCAGCCATCTACATCCAACTGATAAAGGTTCCTGACTTGAACCCCTATCTTCCGGGTTTCTCTAGTTGTCTTGCTGCGTAGGAAAGCCTTTCCCTCGTTGAAAACAACATCATATCCCCTGTCTTCTAACATCGCCATAGAGATAAGATTCTTCTTTAATCCTGGAACATGCATCACTTCCTTCAATACGAAGGGTTTACCAGACTCCCTCTCAAAGGAAATGGTATCAATACCGGTCGCACTGTATCTACCATCATCGCCCATCTCGATGTGCACTCCAAGATCTTTCTCCTCCAGATGAGAAAACAAATCTTGATCACCTGTCATGTGAAAAGACACACCACTGTCGAAGAACCATATCGATCCCATCACACTTGATACCAAGCATGTGATCAATGAAAAATCAGGCTCAAACTGTGAGGCTAAGGCCTCTCCTACTGCAGATCTAGTAGCTTGCTTATTTCTCTTCTTCTGCGGACAATTTCTGGCATAGTGTCCGTGCTGGTGACAGTGAAAGCACTTCACCTTGGACATGTCTTGCTTCTTTCCTTTCGCACCGGAATGAGAAGCTTTCTTGTTCCTCCCCTTCTTTGCTTTGGCAGCCAAAGCGCAATTTTCTTCATCAGTTGCCTTTGATGAAGATCCATCCCTGGTATTCCGCCTGATCTCCTCTTGCACAAGATCCGACCAAAGACTCTCCCATATTGGTAGTTTCTCCCGACCATTGACAGAGTCTTGATAGGAATGCCAACCCTTCAAAAGATCAAGGAGATCCAATCTCACCAAGTCCTCATCATCGACAGTCTCCCCCACACTTCCAAGCTCATCCCGGCATTGGGTGAACTTCGTGAGATACTTGAGCATACTGTCACCCTTCTCGCACTTAATGTTTTTGAGTTTGTCCTTAAGCGCCAACTTCCTCTGGTAACTCTTGCTTTGGAATAGATATGTGAACACTTTCCACATCAAGTATGGAGAAGCCTTTCCATGCAGGATGGAAACAATGTGATCCTTCACGCCCTCCAACAGAATCCTTTGACACTTTGTTGTCTTCTTTTGCTAAGCATCAATGTGAGCAGCATCAGTAGGCTTTGGGACATCATTATCAATGAAATCCTTTAGCCCATTATCATCTAACACCGCCTCCATCCTGTCTTTCCATGCAATATAATTCGAGCTGCCCTCAAGGGCATACTCCAATCGCAATCTGTTGAAAGACATTTCAACTTTCGACACCAAGAAAACACTGCTGCAAATTCGAATTCCACCAGCTCAAAACTCAACCGCTTCTAATCTAAAATTCGTGAGAACAAAGTATTTGTTGTAAAGAGATCGACTGTATGGGCATTCACTGGATATCTCACCTTCCAAACGAAGGATGAATCCAAGGGCTACCTGGCCCGATTACAGACTCTGCATGAAGAAATAAAATGTAAACACTTTCTGAATAATAGATCTGATGATCAACTCTACTCTGATAACATGTAGAAATTTTGAATTATATGACATTGATTCATAGAGATTATACTGATCATACATTATTTGCGGAACCATGCATAATACATAATCTCCTCTACGTTGATCATCAATTTAGCAGCATTAAAAACAATGAAACATCAATCGCATGCGCACATTAAAACAATATGTAACCCGGGGAAAGCATACAATTGAAAACCCGCAACTATCTGTATATTATATTGATTGAGAACATGTAACAATACATAGTACAATACTCCTTACAAGTACTCAGTACCATCTCCACTTGTTACACACAAACTAGCTCAGATCTGATGCCTTAAATCTCCTCCACTGTTTGCCTGCCTCCACTGCGCAATCCTGGAAGAGAAGAATGATGAATGGCTGAACCAAACTCGTTCTACCTAGTGTGTGACCACGTAATTCTCATTGGAAACTCAATCCCACTGATTGTGCAAGATCTCATGCACAACTATCATCACAACTGATAACAATCTCAACCTCTAACACCTGTCTCCACTGAACTGTGCATGCATTGACATGCACTAAGTTAACTGATGTTTCTTCAGTTTCCTTATGAGTTAATAATTATTGAATTAATTAATAATTAATTCACACAACTCATCACTAGTGTATTCTTTAGTTAGACTAAAATACAACTAGTTGAACCAAGTCAAACTGAACACAACTCCATCAACTGCACTGTCAACTCCACAAAACTCAATCACTGAAGTCCTAACTGAAGTCCTACATGCAATAGATCAACTGACTCATAAGAAAAGTGTATTTCCTTCTGACAGCTGCATGTGCCACATCTGTAGCTCAAACTGAACTGCTCCAAGAGGATAAGATAATGTTTATAGTCCAAATATTATTATGAGATAATAATATTTGACTGTTCTATTTTTAGCCTGGCAGTCTAAAAATAGAAACCACCCATATGTCTAAAAATATAAGCCCATCTATTTTTACCAACATGACCAATCATCCACAAATAGCATCCTGCAAATCATAGACCATGATCCATATGTCTAAAAATAGACATAGTCTAAAAATATACTTTGCGCCAAAAATAGCCTGCGGGCCCACTTAGTGAAGGCAACTCCTTTCCACTAAGATCCATCATCTTGTTGCATTTTCAACAATGCCCATACTTGAAGCATTACGTTCAATCACAAAAGGTTTTCTGAAGCTTAGTAAGGCCATTACTAGAGTGGGTCACATCACATGTTTGAGAGAAAAGATGGTTTGTTGAGCCGCGTTAGTGCAGAGAAATGAATTTTTCTTGAGAATATTAATGAGGGGTCAGGTAATGCATCCATAATGGCTAAAAAATTTGTGGTAGTAGCTTGTGAAACCCAAGAATCCCGTCAAACTCTTCAAGGTTTTTGATTGAGGCCAATCTTGCATTTCTTGAATCTTTTTCAGATCAACCCTCACTCCTTTACGACCCACAATGTGTCCCTAATACTCTATTTCTTCCACTCTAAAGGAACACTTGAATAATTTGACAAATAATTTGTGATCTTGGAGTAGTTGCAATACCTAGTCAACATGTTGAAGGTGTGTGTCCAATGTTATGTTGTAGATGAGAATGTCATCAAAAAATACCGGGACAAATTTTCTAATATATGGTTTCAGAAGGTGATTCACGAGGTTCTGAAAAGTGGATGGGACATTACAGAGACCAAATGGTATGACCATAAATTCATAATGGCCTTCATGAGTTCATAAGGTTGTCTTGGTATTGTCACTTCCTTCATCTGTATTTGGTGATAACCCGAGCGGAGGTCCAACTTGGTAAAAAAAATTGCACCATGCAGTTCATTAAGAAGATCATCAACTACTAGAATAGGAAATTTGTCCTTAATAGTGAGATTGTTGAGGGCCCTAAAGTCTCTACACATCATTATTCATTCTCTTTCTTTCAAACCATGACCACTAGAGATGAATAATGACTGTTTTTGGGATGAATAACACCAGCTTCGAGGACTTCCTTGATGATTTTTTCAATTTCATTCTTTTTGTGCGAAAGGATATCGATAGGGGCAGAAATTTGTTGGTTGGGTACCTAGGAGAAAAGGGATCCCATGATCATGTTCACCCCTATAGGGTGGGAGTTCCTTAGGTTTTTCAAAGACCTTCTAGTGGTGATCTAATACTTGTTGCATATTGGGATGATTTTTAGGAGTGGATTCAATGGCATGGATGGCATTAAATTGTGCTACTATCCCATGGTGACACATTTTAGAAATCTTCTCCATTCGATGTGAGGTGATGATAATAGGAATACCTACTTGGAGTCCCCACAATGTATGAGTGTGACCATTCTTCTTAAAGCTCATATATAACTCCTGGAAGTCCATTGTGATAGGGCCCAATGTGTAAAGCCATTCAACACTAAGGACAATGTGACAACCACCCATTTCAATAGCAAACATGCGGGTTTTGAGGTGATAATCACCCATCTAAAGCTTAATATTTTCACAATGTCCTTCACATTTCATGGTCCCAGCGATAAGGAATTGGGAATTATATACCACCCTGAAAAAAACAATGAACGACTTCTACTACTCTCTTATATACAAAGTTATGCATGTTTCCACTATCAATCAACACCACTACTAGTCGATGTTTAATAAAACCTCTGATTTTTAGAGTCTGGGGAGAATAAATGTTGGTTAGGGCATGGACTAAGATAACTGGCTCATGTGGTGTAGTTGTAGTATCAGTGTCTCAGGTTTTTTGGGGTTCATCCTCTTCCTCCTCAGGCACTTCAGTTGATGGAGCTTCATCAGCGAAGCTATTTTCAATAGCATCAGTTTGAAAGAATTTTGGTTCTTTGCATTCACGTCCCGGGGACTATTTGTCATCACTGTAGTAACATAGTCCTTGTTTCCTTCTTTCGGCCATTTCTTTCGACAATAACTTTTTTTACCTTAAATGTTTGGGTGGGGCTCATAGCCGGGGTGGGACATGCCCATGCAATGAAATTTGGACGATTGGAATGGGCATTTAAAATGACTTCTACATCTAAGGCCTTACTGCATGCTTCTAACCAAGCAGTTGGGTGATGCATTCAAACATGGGCTTGGATGGATTTCTTTAGACCATTGATGAAAAATTCCAAGTAAAATGAATCTCTTAGTCCTTTAGTCCAAATTGCCAATTTTTCAAAGGTTGCTATGTAGTCTCGTACTGTACCCATTTTCTTGAGCTTAGTGAGACGACCCAAAAAGTGAGATTCCTAATCAAAGCGATCACAAATGGATTTTGATAACATGTTCCAAGTTTGCCTCCCTAGATAAAATTTCTAATGCCACTACCACCACTACCATCACTCTTGGTCCAAGTAAAAATATCCCACATGTAGTCTAGTGTCAACATCCCAGATATTATTATGGTGGAAATATTGTTCCATTTGTGCCACCCATACTTTTAGGTTAGAGCCATCAAATTTGTACATGTCTAGATTGGGTGTCGAGTGGCTCAAATATTGGTGACCTTCATGGAAATGAATTTGACGGTTGGATTCTCCTTCTATGTGGGAATCAACATTGTGTTCTCGCCTCTTGAGTTAGAGATATGTCCTCAAGGATTCTAGTACTGCTATTGTGATTCTGTCATTAAAGGATGCTTGGAAGTCATTAAATTTTTTCTCGAGGGCTTTGACTTTATGTGTAGGCATAACTTGAGACCTAATACCATGTATACACTATCCCCAGTCAAATTTTGATCTTCCTTAAGAGTAGTATGGCTAGAAATAGGGAAAGATTTGGAGTCTAGTGATGTGGCTCACTTAAAGTCGTGTCAGGAAAATTTTGGGACTGCATGAAAATTGGGGGGCTTACAGGTGAATGGTACCACTATGAGTAACTTGTCATCCTGAATGTGGGCTAGGTCTCTTGCAAGTGTCCCGTGAGGACCCCAAAATCTTTTTTTTTTTTTTTACTTCGAAAGGATTTTTACTCCTAGTTGATCAATACCATGGTGGCTGAAATCCAAAATGCTTGATACTGTTAAATATCCTGCGAAAATTGGGGCTGGATTGTAGTAACAAAAACCCGAAAGTCTCAATACTCCTATTTTTTTTGCAAAAATTTGATATGAACTAAAGAAACCAAAACCCTCATTGCACAAAGACTCTAATATGTGCTGTGAAAACCCCAATTGATGAATCTAATCTATACATTGATGACAAAATGCCAACTACTAGATCTAACCTGTACAACGATGGTCAGACCCTAATTGTTGGATCTAAGCTAGACGAAAAGGTGGAGGAGGGGGGGCAACTTCAGATAATTGAGGGAACTATGGCTACAAAGGAGTGTCAGGTGCTACATATTGTGATATACATGGGGATCCAATAGTAGTACTTGGCCCAATATTTTAGAGCACCAACTAAGGAGGATCGACTGCACCCTTAGTTGTACTACCCGACTACCCTTATGTACATGCAACTAATCTCTCTGAGTGTTGTTCTCAGTGTACTATACCACCAATATGGTCAACGACTTGTCTAAGGTTAGGTTTCAGGTTACCCCAGGGGGGGCTTCTGATATACCCAAGGGTATGTGGAAGTGTAGTTTGTGCATGGTTCCAGTTGATGTGCGATTTTGTCTAATGTGCTACTACTCAAATGAGTACCCACAGGGGTTACAAGGTAGTCCAACAAGTGTGACCACCTCATGTAGTTCTTAAGAGCATGCCTCCCCAAATCCACATGTTTATGTGCTCAACAATAGATCCTATGGTTTAAAGACATTGACACATGTCTCTAACCTAACAAACAAAATTGCCAAAATTAGAGGTACAACTGGCTCTCAAAAGTGCGATTATAACACTTGTTATGCACTTGACCTGCGAGAATAACAAAATGCCATAAATATGAAACAATATTACCAAAAACATAGAAATATCACACGAATTGAGACATGCTGCAAAGATACTTTATTATTTCGAAGCAAAATACAATGTTCACTATACCCCCGCATTTGGATCCATCTGTCAGCTTGAGTCTGCCTTAATAAAGGCCTATTGAGCCAAGCCCCTCTTATTATTTTTATTACATGACAATTGGAGTGCAACTGAAACCCCACTCATAATCTTCCGATGCACTCCTATACTTAATATGTCCTAGACACTAGTCTACAATCAACCCAGAGGCTATCTATAGGAGACTTTCTATCTCTCCTGCAACACTTGTGTTGCTGGTGTAATCTGAAGTGATAACACCTTCACTCTATCTTAAGAAAAGACAAATTATCCTTTAATTGTTAGGGGAATGAAAGCTTTAGCAATAAGATTTATATATTACACTTTTTAAACCTCATATGTAACTTGTAAGTGCAAGAGTAAAAATGGCAGGATTTCCCCATAACGACTAAGTCATTGGGTGACATTTTAGTAGGACCATAATAGGCACTATTGTACCTCCATGTCCAAAACAAAGCCAATGAACCCATTGGCCTAGTCAATTCAACAAAAACCATCTCAAGTAATCCTCTAATAACTTAATGAACACCTTTATCTATCCATATATTTGTTGGTGATAAATTGTGCTCTTTCAATTAGGTTTCCAATAAGTCAAACAACTCTTACGTGATTTTTTTGTGTGAAGGTAGATGATGATCCATCACAATGAAATCAAGGATGTTATGTAATTTAAAAATATGATTCGTGAAGACTTATGCAACGGTGGATAATTTAAATAAATTTTGGGCGCATATTCGAAAAGGTGTTAAATAAACAACATGATGATGTATTCATTTTTTCCTTATGGTGTCCAACTATAAAGTTTCTATAAATTTCAAGCCATATGTCTACCAAGATTCATAAAGTTTGGAATGTCTTAGGGATATTCATTTTTTAATTCTTGTTAGTTCTTCATTGCCATCCCAAAAGAAATAACACTAATTTTCTCATATGTTTTTTGAAGTCTAGAGTGACATGTGATGGTATATGAATGTAACTTTGCTAGCACTTATCATTTTAAATTAGAGTCCTATACAAAAAAATGCACCCTTTATATATTAAGGTGTCATGTTGATAAATATATCTTGTGGGAAGGTTTAGGTTCTCCTATAGTTTTTAGATGAATTGGATAACCTTATAAATATCTGGCCATTCCTAGTGGGTCTATATAATCAAATCTGGCATTAGTAAGGATAAGGAAAATTGCAACCCTTCCTCCCTATATTTCCGTGACAAGGAATCAAGCACCACATTCTACATGACCTTATTATATCCAATCTCATAATCATAGCCTAATTTATTAGTGATTAAATTGAACTACTAAGGTGAATACAATGGTGTTCCAAAAAATAATTCAAGCTTTGATGGTCAAGTCTTGAGTAAGGGCACAATGTGTCCACTACATGAATGTACACATCACTTCTTGGGTCCAGACTACTTGAGCTAACCCTTGAGGTTATAAAACTTTGGGCATTCAATATATACTCACTTAAGAGGGAAACATTGTTACTCTATAGTGTCAACATGTCAACTTATAAGACTTGAACCTAGGTAGGGAGAATAATTACTATTTTGACCAACCACCCTAGCTAAATTCAATTGACTTTCAAAATAAATAAATTATATAAATATTGTACTAATTTTCAATTATATATATATATATATATATATATATATAGTGTGTGTGTGTGTGGAATGGGAGCTCCTTAAGATAATAACACTCAAAATTGGGTTTGAGATAAAAGTGGTAAGACGAATTATGTCTTTTGTTACATCGACACATCTAGTGGTTATTATAAATGGAATTCTGACTAAGTTTTTCAGGGAATCCAGATGATTGATACAGGGGTGTGCCTTGTCCCCACTATTATTTTTTATTGTGATTGATGGTCCAAGTAGCAGAAAGTGGGATGCTAGGTCAAGGGGTATTATCATTGGTTGTAAGTTGTCTAGGTATGTGTCTCTAATGCATTTAATGTTTGTTGACAACATTATTCTACTAGGGAAGGGACCTCTTTTGGAATGTCAAGCTTTTTTTCACATTCTTGAGGATTCTACGGAAGCTTCTAGTTTTATTATGAATTCTGGGAAGTCTTCTCTTTATGCACTGGACTGGGTATCATCTTTGGCCAGGGATATTGATGCCATTTTTGGGGTAAAGTCACTTCCATTGAATGATGGATTTAGATATCTGGGTTTTTTCATTAAAACAATTCAATACGTGAATAGTGACTAGGAATGGTTGGTGCAGAAATTTCAAAGCAGTTTGATTTCTTGGTCAAACAAATGGCTTTCTCTAGGGGGCAACTAGTTATGATTGAGGTTGTGCTCCGGAGCATTGTTATTTATTGGATGCACATAATATGTCTCCCTACCACCATTATTTGAAGATTAAATTCTTTTATGGAAAATTATGTTTGGGTTGGAGTTGGGGATAAGAAGAAGTTCCATCTTGTAAAATTTGAGAAAATTTCCAGACATGTATCTTTGGGTTGTTGGGGAATTTATGACTTGGCCACTTTTAGTAGGTCTTTGCGAATAAAGAACCTTTGGAGGGATATCAACATAGATGATATTTGGCACCAATTGATTAAAAGTAAATATTTAAAGCACAATTCTCTGATATCATGGATTAGAGCGGGTGCCCCATCCCAAGAGGTGACTTCACTGATTTGGAGGAGTTTGTTGAAAATCGCTCCATGGTTATTAAGAAATATGAAGTGGATAGTGGGCAATGGTGCACATGCATATATTGGTATGGTATTCATCATCAGTTTTCCTAGACATATTACCCTTTCCCCTATACTATTAGATACCCTTCACAACAGGGGTTTTATACATTTCAAGGATGTCTACATGGATGAGGTACATGAGGTATGGTGGCAAGAGGAAGGGGATATTTGCCTCTCTAGTGCACTTACAGGAGGAATACATAATCCAGTTAAAGATGGAAGGTATTACACTCTTTGAAGTGGATGATCAACTTACATGGAATGGTCCCATGTATAATGGGAAAATTATTGTAAAGGGAATTTATGACTTCTTAACACAAGACTAGTCAAGAGATCGTGAGTTTGGGTGGTTCCAGATAGCGTGGAAATGGGATATACCACAAAAATTGACATGTTTTTGTTGGCTGGTGATACATGAAAAATCCTTACATGGTCAACCTACTAAAGAGGGGTTTTTATGGACCGAGTAGATGTTCTTTATGAATGGATCAATCAGAGGACACTTTCCATCTATTCTTGAAGTTCTCATTTGTTGTTGAAGTATGGAAGGAGCTCCTTGATCATCTTAAATTATCAGTAATGTGGGATCAATCTTCATTGGACTCTTCCCTCACAAACTAGTTCAAAAAAAAAGGAATACAAAGCTCTCCCTTTCTATATTATATGGGGCATCTGGAGGGTGCAAAACACTTTGATTTTTTACTAAAGGGAGTCGGGAGAGCGGCTACTTCCATTAAGATCACATCCTACTTCCTAGAGAAAGGGATGGTATCTTATAATTATCCTAAAAGATACATAAATATGAAGGATGTGTGGCACAACTTTCCGTTTAAGCTCTTTGATGGGTCTGCCTCATCAGGGGTTTGTGGAAGTGGGATACTGATATTTAGAAGCTCTGGTGACTTATATAATTTTAAATGGTGTAGTGGATATGGCAGCAACACTAGGGCTGAGCTCCTTTCCTTTTGGGGCATCCTCTATTGTGCAAGGTGGTTGGATATTGATTATATTGACTTTTGGAGACTCTAAGTCGATCATCAATTGGTCCAATCAACAATATACTCCACAGGATCCACTCCTTTCTCACTGGAAGATAAGGATTATCACATTATTTTCTTCTTTTGAAAGGGTATCAATGTCCCACATATATAGAGAAGAAAATGTGGATGCAAACATATTATCGAAAGAAGGATGCAAGGCATCAGTGGATATGATCCATTTCTATGTTTTTTGCAAAGGCACCCTCATGAAAGATGGTCATTTGAAAATATGAGGGAATCCTGTCTTTTTTTGTTCAATTCTGAATAGTTATGGATCATGACACCAGGTTTGAGTAGAGAAGATCATGATTTTTAGCAACACAAATAGTATGCACTATGTTTTTTGTAATTATGTTACATAGTCATTATCATCTATATTCTTTTGGGAATGAGGATATTTTGTTCCTTTTGGTGCGATAATAAGGCGATCTTTCAGAAGCGGGTTTCATCACAATGCCAGAGCACTATATTTGATGCGTGAGGAATATGAATGGTATGTGTATTAAAATGTCTCGGTCTATGTATGAGAATCATTGGGGAATTCATGTCTTCAAAGTAACTTGTTCCTATTCATGTTTCAATTGGAGAATGTAATTCCTAGTCTGTTGTCAAGTGAAGTATGCCAACATTCTGATGGTTGTGGGAATGAAGCAGTTTATTTAGACACAATGTAATTTGCAAATGTTTCAAATATAAATGAAAAATTCATTTTTCCCTTTGATATATATATATATATATATATATATATATATATATATATATATATATATATAAGTTTGAATAAAAATGATATTCAAATTATAAACAAAAGATGTAGTTATACCTCCCCAAAGGCCACAAACAAAAACAAACCCAAAAAAAAGGGAATAATGGCTGTTATGACCGGAGACGCAAGCAATGGCCCTCATTCGCGCTATTGCTCCACTCATCGAGCAAAGAGACAATGTTATAAGGTTGGATGAGAATCTTCACCTTCTGGAAGGGAAGTTAAATCACATGAAGAGGCTCTTTCTTGATATTAGTGATCAATCAAAGATTCACAAAAGACGCCCCCTCAATCTTTGCAAAAATTTCTATTAAGGATGCAAGACGCAATTGGAAAAGGAACACAGTTGATCGATTCCTCTCGAAGGTGGCAGTGATGCATTGATTTCTTCCTTTTCAACCCTAAACTCTCTACAAAGATCCGAAAGTGGAAGAAAAATTCGATGAGATTTTCAAAATATTCAAACCAACTTCTTTGTGTTTCACAATGCTCAAAAAATTGTGTTCGCAACACCACAACAGGTGAACTTACTGCTTCAAGATGAACCTAACACCAAACTGGTAGGGTTGGAAATTAAATTTGCAGACATACTACTTAAGAGGTGGCTTATGCATGCTCCCCATGATTGGATATGTTTTGTATATGATATGGGAGGGGTTGGAAAAACAACATTGCTAAAAATGGTCTACAACACCTGCAAGGCAAGTAGCATTTTTTATCATGTGATTTGGGTTGCACTTGCTCAACTTTCCATTCTAGAGTTGCAAAGTCATATGGATTTTGCAATCAACTTAGACCACACTAGTTGTCCTTATAATGATGTTGATACGTGGAAGATGAAGTTGTCGTCCATATCAAGACAAAGATATTTTTATTATTTTAAATGGCAAGTGGAGTGTAGTGACTCTAAAAGAATTGGGCGTGGAATTTGGCGAGAAAAAAGGAAGAAAATTTGTATTCTCTACTCCAAATAAAGATTTGATTCCAGAAATGAATGCAAACCAATCTATATAAATACAACCACTGCCAAGAGAGGAGGCTTGGTAATTATTTTGCAAAGTAGGATTCAAAGACGGGCATGTTCCTAAGGACATAGAGCATATTCCTGAGTTGTCGTCGAGGAGTGTAAAGGGTTACCCTTGGCTATAAATGTAATAGCCTCAACAATGATTGGAAACCAGGATGTAAATGAGTGGCACGTTTATTCAAGGCATATTCAAAGAGTGGATTCAAATTTTCCAACAAAAAGAATAAAGAAAGAAATTATTTTAACATTCACAATGTTAAAGATAGCTTTCTTTCCCCTTTGCTTCATGTATTTAGTGCTTTTCCTATGAAGCCTCACAATAAACACTCTCAACTGTTGGAAAAACCTTTCGTTGAATAAATTATTCCAAGAGCTAGCTGTCAAAATATCTACATAACCTTCCCTGCTATCTTTGAAGGTCTCACATTCTAAAATGAAATTCTTTTCTGTTTCCACTTTTTTAAAAGAGAGAAAAAATACATACTCCTTCTCCCCACACTTCTTTTGCCCTTTTTCCAGTGCCCCGTTTCACAACAAAGTTGATGAGAATTAGTTTGTGTTAAAAATAGCAACAAGAAATGCTAAAAATAGAAATGCCAAAAATAGAATATTCCAATTTTAATTTGTCTTTGAATTAAAATTCGAATTTAGTATCACCAACTGCTTGAAAAATAATTAATTAATTCATTATGGATTAATTAGTTGGAGAAATTCAAGTTAGAAGTCTTTGTGAAGTCATGCAACAATTATCCCTTAAATTAAGGAAGTTATCCCTTAATTAAGGAGATAAGATTGAGTTATATTTGAGTTGTAATTAATTAACTCAGTTTAGTGAGTTAAGTCTAGTTAAATTAATTCTAAACTATTTGTGGAATAAATATAGAGTTATCAGTCAGTTGATGCATGCATGCATGCAACTAGTGCTACTCAATTAACTGAAGATTCTCTCATCAGAAACTCATGCATGTCTATTCTAAGAAAGACCCAGTTGAGATAAAAGACAAGGACAATGCACTATCATTTGCTTATGTTTGCCTATAAAGGAAACCAAAGCATGCAGTCAAGGCAAGGTTCCTTGAGGATTGTGTAGTTTTACAGGGTGTGAGATCAGTGTGAGTGATCAGTGTTACACTTGGTAACAAGAGGATCACCCATAGAAACTGTGCAAGGAAATAGGAGGCTTGGAGGGCAGAAGAGAAGGTTTGTGAGAAGGCTTGTTTGCCTATGAGCATCCAGGAAGATTGTATTGAGAGTTGGATAGATGTGAGAGCTAAGGCTTTGTGTAATCCTGAAGTATTTCCACCTTCTATGATAATACAAATAGTGAGGCTTTTAGCGGAGGCTTTCCCCTGAGTATTTTATGTGTTTCATGTGCATTGATTCTTCTTCTAGTTATATGTGTTTAGCTCTGATTCAACTAGATCTTTAAGCTTTCAGAAGCTTGATAGTAGAAGTAGATTATAGTATTTTGCTTTGGTATATTCCATTATCGAGTTAATCTACAGTCAGATTTTCTACCCAGATCTCAGAGGTAGATTTGTAGAGAATTGCCTAGAAATTCTACATGGTATCAGAGCTGAATTTATCAGAGCTGTGAATAGTATAGGGAGAAGAGAATTTGAAGTTTGAAATTCAGGGTTGCAGGTACAAATTGAATTCATCTCATACTTCAAGGTTGGTCTATGGCGTTCTATGGCTTGAGACTCAAGTATGCCTTGGATGGTAGCTCGAATTACATAGCATGGAAAGATTGCATGGCTAAGTGGAAGAAGTGTGTGGTGAGGTCAAGATGGATCATCCTTGAGGGAGTTTGAGACCATATTTTCTCTAGTCTCCATGGGAAGGATACTCCGTATTCAATGTGGAAGACGTTGAAGGACCTCTACCAGAACAGTAGCGATGAGAGGAAATTGGCGCTTAAGGATAAGCTTTGAAGAATCAAGATGGAGAACGGTGATACTATTTCCACAAATCTGAACAAGCTCACCACCTGTAGAGATGAGCTTGGTAGTGTGGGAATAACTACTGTCGATGATGATATGTTGAGCCTTGCTCTCCTTGGCCTTCCAAAGAGCTAGAATAGCTACCAGGACTCTGTGAATGGAAGGGAGAAACAGCTGGATTGGGAACAATTATGGTCAAATCTCATGTAGGAGGCGATCAAGAGGAGCACTCTAGATGTTTCTTCATCCAAGGATGATCATGAAGAAAATATGGCCTTAGCAGGTAAGGCAAGGAAAGGGAAGGGGAAGGCGTACCTTTCCGAATGGAATTCTTCTCATGGAGGGAAGACGGGTGACAAGTCTAAAGTGAGATGCTTTAATTGTCACAAGATGGGACATTATGCAACTAATTTCCCTTCGAAGAAGTCCAAGAAGGGATCCTCGAAACGATTGGAAGGCGAGGCATTAGCCTCTCAGTTTGAAATGGACTTCACCTTCATCGCATGCATGGTGTCATCGATGATGGGTTGTGTTTGGTTTCTTGACAGTGGAGCCTCATTCCACATGACCAGTGATAAAATTTTATTCAGTGCCTTGGAGGAGAAGGACCTCAATATTCACATAGAAATAGGTGATGACGAAAGGTATAGTGTTTCAGGAGTGGGCACAGTTACTTTTCAGAGGGAGAATGGAGCTCCTATCACCTTGACTAATGTGAAGTATGTGCCTGGACTAAAGAAGAACTTGGTATCAATCGTGGTATTGGAAGACCGAGGCTATGATGTCTTCTTTATTAAGGGAAATGTTTTCCTTAGACACATCACCACGAGACAGGTGAAATAGGTCGGTTCATGGGTTAAGAACCTATATGCTCTTGAGGTTCAAGATGCATGCAAAGCCTTGAGGAGCATGGAAAATGTCAGAGACTTGGTGGTTGAGAGGGAGAGTAAATTACCTCTCAACATGCAGTCCAAGAAGAAGTCTTAGACAATCGTGGAGGAACCACAATTGGAGAAGAAATTTTAGGAAGTTGTGGAGTAGCCACAACTAGAGAAGCTGAGAGGAGACCAAGTGGAAGCATCCGAAAGACCTCCAGTAGGGGGAAATTTGAGCCAAGTGGGTGGAGGGATCATATGCAGCCATACCTCCAGGTGTGAGGTGGGGCGATGTGGAGTGATCGTCCCAATAAGGCTGAAATTGGGCAGGGTCCATTGATAGGTTTTATCTCATGGATCGTACCTTGCTATAGGAGCCCAATGTACATAGTAGCGAGAGGAATCAGTGGGATTGATGCAGTCAGAGATCAAAGTGACAGAGGCTAGATTAGTCAGATACTGAAGAGCGCAAAGGCATAGAGTTTTCAGTTGAGAGAGGCAATAGTAGTCAGAGACATTGATGATAGAGGCATCATTCTGATTCAGGTTGGATGTTTTTTTTTTGGATTTGTTGGAGCAACAACACTAGAGAGAAGTGTTTCATGTAGAACATTCCAAAAGTTCAGGATCAGGATCGAGTTGAATTCCTTTCTTGTTGAGAGGGAGTGTTAAAAATAGCAACAAGAAATGCTAAAAATAGAAATGCCAAAAATAGAATATTCCAATTTTAATTTGTCCTTGAATTAAAAATCGAATTTAGTCTCACCAGCTACATGAAAAATAATTAATTAATTCATTATGGATTAATTAGTTTGAGAAATTCAAGTTAGGAGTCTTTGTGAAGTCATGCAATAGTTATCCCTTAAATTAAGGAATTTATCCATTAATTAAGGAGATAAGATTGAGTTATATTTGAGTTGTAATTACTTAACTCAGTTTCCTGAGTTAAGTCTAGTTAAATTAGTTCCAAACTATTTATGGAATTAATAGAGAGTTATCAGTCAGTTGATGCATGCATGCATGCAACTAGTGCTACTCAGTTAACTAAAGATTCTCTCATCAGAAACTCATGCATGTCTGTTCTGAGAAAGACCAAATTGAGATAAAAGACAAGGACAATGTACCATCAGTTGCTTATGTCTGCCTATAAAGGAAACCAAAACATGCAATGAAGGCAAGGTTCCTTGAGGATTGCGTAGTTTTATAGGGTGTGAGATCAGTGTGAGTGATCAGTGTTACACTTGGTAACAAGAGGATCACCCAGAGAAACTGCACAAGGAAATAAGAGGCTTGGAGGGCAGAGGAGAAGGTTTGTGAGAAGCCTTGTTTTCCTGTGAGCATCCAAGAGGATTGTACTAAGAGTTGGCTAACTGTGAGAGCTAAGGCTTTGTGTAATCGTGATGTATTTCCACCTTCTATGATAGTACAGATAGTGGGGTTTTTAGCTGAGGCTTTCCCCTGAGTATTTTATGTGTTTCATGTGCATTGATTCTTCTTCGAGTTATATGTGTTCAGCTCTGATTCAGCTAGATCTTTAAGCTTCTGCAAGCTTGATAGTAGAAGTAGATTATATTCTTTTTCTTTGGGATATTGCATTATCAAGTTAACCTACAGTTAGATTTTCTACATAGATCTCAGAGGTAGATTTGTAGAGAATTTGCAGGAAATTCTACATGGTATCAAAGGGGAGTTTATCAGAGCTGTGAACAGTATACAGAGAAGAGAATTTGAAGTTTGAAGTTCGGGGTTGCAGGTACAAATCGAATTCATCTCATACTTCAAGGTTGGTTAATGGCGTTCTATGGCATGAGACTTGAGTATGCCTTGGATGGTAGCTCGAATTACATAGCATGGAAAGATTGCATGGCTGAGTGGAAGAAGTGTGTGGCGAGGGTGAGACAGATCATCCTTGAGGGAATTTGAGACCATATTGTCTCAACTCTCCATGGGAAGGATACTCCATATTCAATGTGGAATACATTGAAGGACCTTTACCAGAACAGTAGCTCAAGGATAAGCTTCGAAGAATCAAGATGGAGTACGAAAATACTATTTCCACATATCTAAACAAGCTCACCACCTGCAGAGATGAGCTTGGCAGTGTGGGAATAACTACTAGCAATGATGATATGGTGAGCCTTGCTCTCCTTGGCCTTCCAAAGAGCTGGAATAGCTACCATGACTCTGTGAATGGAAGGGAGAAATTGCTGGATTGGGAATGACTGTGGTCAGATCTCATACAGGAGGAGATTAGGAGGAGCACTCGAGATGGTTCTTCATGCAAGGATGATGATGAAGAAAATATGGTCTTAATAGGTAAGGCAAGGAAAGGGAAGGGGGAGGCATCCCTTTCTGAATCGAATTCTTCTCATGGAGGGAAGAAGGGTGACAATTCTAAAGTGAGATGCTTTAATTGTCACGAGATAGGACATTATACGACTAATTGCCCATCGAAGAAGTCCAAGAATGGATCCTCGAAAGGATCTGAAGGTGAGGCATTAGCCTCTCAGTTCGAAATGGACTTCACCTTCATCGCATGCATGGTGTCATCGACAATGGGTTGTGGTTGTTTTCTTGACAGTGGAGCCTCATTCCACATGACCGGTGATAAAAGTTTATTCAGTGCCTTGGAGGAGAAAGACCTCAATATTCGCATAGAGATGGGTGATGATGAAAGGTATAATGTTTCAGGAGCGGGCACGGTTACTTTTCATAGGGAACATGGAGCTCCTATCACCTTCACTGATCTTAAGTATGTGCCTGGACTGAAGAAGAACTTGGTATTGATCGCGGTATTGGAAGAACGAGGCTATGATGCGATTTTTATTAAGGGAATGGTTTTCGTTAGAAACATCACCATGAGATAGGTGAAACAAATTGGTTCACGGGTTAATAACCTATATGCTCTTGGGGTTCAAGATGCATGCAAAGCCTTGAGGAGTAAGGAAAATGTCAGAGACTTGGTGGTTGAGAGGGAGAGTAAATTAACTCTCAACATGCAGTTCAAGAAGAAGTCTCAGACAATTGTGTAGGAACCACAATTGGAGAAGAAACTTCAGGAATTTGTGGAGCAGCCATAACTAGATAAGTTGAGAAGAGACTGAGTGGAGGCATCCACTCATGCAAAGGCCTCTAGTAGGGGGGAATTTCGAGTAAAATGGGTAGAGGGATCACATGTAGCCATACCTCCAGGTGTGAGGTGGGGTGATGTGGAGTGGTTGTCCAAAGAAGGTTGAAATTGGGCAGGGTCCATTGAGAGGTTTTATCTCATGGATCGTACCTTGCTACGGGAGCCCAAAGCACATAGTAGCAAGAGGAATCAGTGGGATTGATGCAATCAGAGATCAAAGTGACAGAGACTAGAGAAGTTAGACACTGAAGAGTGCAGAGGTGCGGAGTTTTCAGTTGAAAAAGGCAATAGTAGTCAGAGACATTGATGACAGAGGCATCATTCTGATTCAGGTTGGATGTTTTTTTTTTGGAGTTGGTGGAGCAACAATACTAGAGAGAAGTGTTGCATACAGAACATTCTAAAGGTTCAGGATCGGGATTGAGTTGAATTCCTTTCTTGTTGAGAGGGATTGTTAAAATAACAATAAGAAATGATAAAAATAGAAATGCCAAAAATAGAATATTCAAATTTTAATTTGTCCTTGAATTAAAATTCAAATTTAGTCTCACTAGTTGCTTGAAAAATAAGTAATTAATTCATTATGGATTAATTAGTTGGAGAAATTCAAGTTAGAAGTCTTTGTGAAGTCATGCAATAGTTATCCCTTAAATTAAGGAAGTTATCCCTTAATTAAGGAGATAAGATTGAGTTATATTTGAGTTGTAATTAGTTAACTTAGCTTACTGAGTCAAGTCCAGTTAATTTGGTTCCAAAATGTTTGTGGAATTAATAGAGAGTTATCAGTCAGTTGATGCATGCATGGATGCAACTAGTGCTACTTAGTTAACTAAAGATTCTCTCATCAGAAGCTCATGCATGTCTATTCTGAGAAAGACCCAGTTGAGATAAAAGACAAGGACAATGTAATATTAGTTGCTTATGATTGCCTATAAAGGAAACCAAAGCATGCAGTCAAGGCAAGGTTCCTTGAGGATTGTGCATTTTTACAAGGTGTGAGATTAGTGTGAGTGATTAGTGTTACACTTGGTAACAGGAGGATCACCCAGAGAAACTGTGCAAGGAAATAGGAGGCCTGGAGAGTAGAGGAGAAGGTTTGTGAGAAGCCTTGTTTGCCTGTGAGCATCCAGGAGGATTGTACTGAGAGCTGGCTAGCTGTGAGAGCTAAGGCTTTGTGTAATCCTGATGTATTTCCACCTTCTATGATAATACAGATAGTGAGGTTTTTAGCTGAGGCTTTCCCCTGAGTAATTTCTATGTTTTATGTGCATTGATTCTTCTTCTGGTTACATGTGTTCATCTCTGATTCAGCTAGATCTTCAAGCTTTTGCAATCTTGATAGTAGAAGTAGACTATAGTATTTTGCTTTGGTATATTGCATTATCGAGTTAATCTACAGTCATATTTTCTACCTAGATCTCAGAGGTAGATTTGTAGAGAGTTTGTAGGAAATTCTACAGTTTGTAACTAAGTAATAAGAATTTTGTCTCTCTAAGAAATGTTGGCCCCTATGTATGTTTTTTGTTGATGATTATGAGTGGGATTAAACTCTTCAATATAATAATTTTTCTTTCTCCCTAGTTCCTTATCCCAAGTAGGTTTTTGGAACTTATCCATGACAAAAGTTTTTATCTCTGTACTATTTGTGGGACACATGTTCAAGAAAATACCACATTTACTAAACAATTTGTTATTTTGTTGCGTCCAAGTCTTCTTTATTTTGCACAATATGTCATTAAGGAAAACCTTATGTCATTTGCCCTCTTCCATTTGCTCAATTATTTTAAATATCTTATGACACGCACCATAGTGATTGATTCAATAGGAGCAACCCTTATTTCACTTAAGAAGATATCATAAAGAACTACACTTTTAATTTTGAATTTTTTTGTAATCAACCATTTTTGAATATTCTCAATTTGTTTCCACTGCATGCTAGATGTACTGCTTTCCCACACTTCACAACCATAGAGAATCACTAGAATCACTAAAAGCCTAAAAATAGTTTGAGTGGTCTTCAAGTACCATAACTCTACCTCTCTACAGCTATTTTTAAAAGCATAAAATGCTTTCCAGTCCCCCAAAATTCTTTTCTTTCTATAGTCATCCTAGTTTAGATTTCTGTTGAAGTCAATTCCAATATATTTGTAATCTATAACTTCTCCTAGAGTTTTGTCTTCAAAGTATAACTTATATTGGTTATGTTTTCTTTTGTTAAAGAAAACCACTACGTTTTTCTTTCTAATATTTGCTTGCATCCCCACCCTTCTACAAAAATGCTCAAGGGAAAGTAAGTGCTCTTGCAAACTAAAAGAAAATTTAGCAATCAGAATAATTTCATTCGCATGCAAAAGAAGCCTTATAACAAACTCGCCTAAATCGATACCATTACCCCTTGCGAATTTAACCACTCTTCAAGCTTGTCAATATATAAACAAAAAAGGATAGGAGACAATGGGAAACCTTGCTTGACCCCGATATCACTTCTAAAACTTTTAGAAAATCCTGGTAAAGTTCTAATTTTGACTTTCACCTCTTCATACAGCCTATGCACAACTTCTCTCAAATGCCTAGGAACCCCAAGTTCCTCTATTATGTGCCAAAGTTTATCCTTATGAACCACGTCAAAGGCTTTTCTGAAATAAATCAATAAAAAACAACAAAAACCTTCTTCATTTTTCTCCCAAACTTTTTCAATGACGTGTCTTAATGATATACCATGATCAACTCTCGAATGTTTAGGTCTAAAACCTACTTTCTCTTTAGTACGTTTCTCTCTTTCTTCTTCCCACTTGATAATTTTATATTCTAGCATGCTTCCAAATAACTTTGAAAATAAAGGGTTTATCATTATGGTCCTATAATTGGATGTATTATTAATGTCAATGCTCTTGAAAAGAGATATTTCTAGACAATTTCTATTATGAAACCAGCTCACAGAAAGATAGAAAAGATAGATAAACACCTTAGAAATAAGCCTCTTTGAGGGAGCAACATTCTTTACATTACACAAATGATCAATTCTTAGATGATACAAATGACAAGATCTCCTTTCTATATATAGGAGTCTAAGGGGTCATAATATAATCAGAGCCAACATAACAATAATAATGTAAGGGCACAATAATAACAATAGTGGGCTTCTATGGGGCACAATAGTAACAATATGGGGACTACATGGGTACAAAAGTATAATAAGGGGGTTGTACTAATAACAATAAGGGGTTACATTAGCATTATAGGGGCCTAACATGCCCCTCTCCTTCAAAATGTGTTGTCCTCAATGCTTGAGTAGTCCTTGATGCTTCTGTATAAAATTCTTGTCCTCCCATGTGGAATCTTCAGTGGGTAAGTTCTTCCACTTGGTGAGATAATCTGAAATTTATCGATTTCGTAGCTGTTGGGTTCTTGTTTCTGTGACTGCTCCAGGTTCCAATATGATTTTTCCCTCCTCTTAAATTTCTCGCAATATTGTCTGAATTGGGATCTTCTGCAACTTTTGAATCAGTGGCCACACTTCTTTGTCCTTCTTCCATTCATCCCTTCCTTCGTTTATCCAATTTTGTTGGATAATAGAAATAGCACAGAACAATGATTCCACATCCTCTTCCTTTCTTGAGAGTGCATCTGCAACAAAATTTTGCTTCCCTCTTCTATAGATGATGTCAAAGTTATAACCCAACATATTTGTGACCCATTTTTCTGTTCTTCTAAAGATAATATTTGTCCTAAAAAGTATTTAAGACTATCATGATCCATTTTTACCTTTAAGTGTCTTCCCATTGGGTAAGGTCGCCATTTCTTAAGTGCATGTAGTATTGCCAATATTTCCTTCTCATAAATAGCTTGCTTGAGATGTAGCCATAAAAATACCCAATCACCTACATCAAAACATTTTTCACTGCGATGTTGATCTACCTGTTGTTTCATTCGATTCTGCACCAAAGTGGCATTATCCTTTAAAAGTTGTAGAACTTGTTGTTGATGCTCGATGTGATCTTTCACTACTTGAACCTTTTTCTTCTTGATATGTCCTTCTATCTTTAGAGTTTGAGTGATAATTTCTTCCAATGCTTTACAAGATATGGTCGAATTCATTTCTTAATGCTCGATGTGATCTTTCACTTCTTGAACATTTTTCTTCTTGATATGTCCTTCTATCTTAATAGTTTGAGGAGTGGCAATTCCAGCCAATGCATTACAAGATATGGCTGGGTTCATTTTTTCTTTCTCAATGTGATCTTTCACTTCTTTAGCCTTTTTCCTCTTGATATGTCCTTCTATCTTGAGAGTTTGAGGAGTTGTAATTCTTGCCAATGCTTCACAAGATATGGTCTGATTCATTTCTTCTTTCTCTGGGGTTGGTTCCTGGTGTATATCCTCTTCTTTTGATTTTTCTTGATCATTTTCTTCCTCCTCTTCATAATCTATGTAAAATAATTTCTTCTCAGCACACTTATGACCTTTAGTGCATTTTCTATCACAATTGTAACAAAGCCCTTTTTCTCTTTTTTATTCCAATTGTTGTGGTTTCACCCTTGTAGGTTGTGGAAGGCTAGGAGAAACAACACTTCCATGTTTATAGTTGTGAAGGGTAGAATTCCTTGTTTCCATAATTTTTCTTTCCACTTTTCTTGCCAACCTGAATGCCTTCTCCAATGAATCCGGTTCCCAAAGATGAACCTCATGTTGAATGTTATCCCTTAAAGTCCCTATGGAGACATCAATCCTCTTCTTCTATGGAATATCATTTTCCCTTATATTCAATTTTTGAAAGTCCTCAATGTGCTTTGCCATTGAACACTTTTGTTTGAGATTTATCAATTGGCTAAAGGAGGTGTTTCTCTTTGTATCCTCATAATGTGTTGTCATTTCCTCTATGAAAATTGACCATGTGACAAGTGGTTTATGAGAACAAAGCCCTTTATACCATAAAAATTGATTTTGTTCTAAATAATTAGATGCAATACATACCTTTTGTAATAGTGGTACACCATGTAGATCAAAATATTTCTCCATCTGTAGCATCCAATTTATCGGATCCTTGCCATCAAACTTCCTCATCTTGCTTTTTCTTGATTTTAGGAGCTTGATCTTGAAACAACTGTAACTCTATACTTGTGGATTTTTCAATTTTGAAATCATGACCTACAATAGCCCTCTGTGTTCTCTTTCCAATGCCACCAGTCTGATTGAAATTGAATTCTCCAAGAAAGAGTTATGCACAATCTCCCAAGATGACCTGATTATATACCTTTTCACAAGAACAAACTTGTATGAAGTTCCATGTGTCACTATTTTGACCTTCGGATCTGAAAAATATATAAAGAAAACTACAGTCCATCCTCTTTATGCAACTTCTTATGAAATTTCAATCTAATGCTTAGAGAGAAAGTTATGACAATTTTCCCAAGGTCACGTGTTTAGGATGTAATTTGGGAGTCTACAGAAACCCTAACTTCCTCAAATCATATGTCCGAAAATATAGTGAGACAAGATCTAAAATTCGGACCCAAGATTCAGAATGCTTTCTTCTCAAATCTGTTTTTTTCTTTAGCTTTTGAAACTTCGTAGAGAAAAGATTATAACGAAAATACCACGGTGACCTATTTTAGATGAAATTATGGAGCTTGCAGAAACCCTAACTTCCTCATATCATATATCCGAAAATATAGCAAGACAAGATCTAAAATTTGGATGCGCGGTTTAGCAAGATTTCTTCTCAAATGGGTTTTTTTTTAGCTTCTGAAAACTCGCAGGAAACAAGTTATAGCGAAAATACCACGATGACCTGTTTGGAGCAGCGTAACCTTAGAATCCAAAGCTATGATACCAAAAGTTATGAAACCAACTCATAGAAAGATAGAAAAGATAGATCAACGCCTTATAAATAAGCCTCTTCAAGGGGAAAACCTCCTTTACATTACACAAATGAACAATTCTTAGATGATACAAATCACAATACCTCCTTTCTATATATAGGAGTCTAAGGGGTCATAATATAATTAGAGCCGACATAACAATAATAATGTAAGGGCACAATAATAGCAATAGTGGGATTCTATGGGGCACAATAGTAACAATATGGGGACTACATGGGTACAACAATATAATAATGGGGTTGTACTAATAACAATAAGGGGTTACACTAGTAGTATAGGGGCCTAAAAATTTCTCCAATCTATGGGTGACCCTTGTTATATGATGTTGTTGAAAATTTTTGTAATGTGAGGTGCAAGAATTTCTAAGCCCCACTTTAGATACTCTTCTTGGAGTTCAGCTAAGTCTTTTTCTTCTTCAACACCCAAATTCTTGATACCCATCTCTACCTCTTGCACTGTGAAGAGCTCAATATTAGTGTTTACCAAGGGAGGAGGCTCAACCATTGGATCTCGCTCATAAAGTTATCTTGCATAGTAAAACCATTTAGAAGTTGTAATACTAATTTTCGTTTGCGTCTTTCTCGGTTGGGGCTCCTTCCAAAATAATTTGGGGTTATTTTTCCCAAGGAATATTAGTTCTTCCCTCCTTAAAACCATGAAATCAACCTTTTTCTTTCTTAAAATTTTCTTGTAAGATTTGAGCTTTATGTTATCCTTGTTTGACTCTTTCAACATTCTCTTTACCTTTTTGCATTCTTCGTGAAACCAACTATTAACCATAAAGCAATTTGTTTCAGACTTCTTAATTTTTTCTCTTTTGCATCTGTAAGTAGGTTTCGAATTAAAAGTGTTAATTCGTGACTATGAAGGCCATGGATCAAAATTTTCTCCTTCTTGAAGAGCCTCTCTAGTGTTATTTTGAAGGTATTACAATTTACTGGAGTCATAATAATTCTTCCCTTTGGGAGTATTTGTTTAACAAACTGAATTTTTTACGCTATAATTTTCTTCTTTCCAGTCTAAAAGAAGCTTAAATAAATTAACTTGTGATTTTATTTTAAATCCCAAAGTTGTTCTTCGATCAAAACTTCCTCTATTTTTTCACATAAGCCATGCGAGCAAATTACATAATCTACCACACGTTCTCCATTATAAGTAGTGTAAGTGAAATTACCATACTTTTCCCATCTAGACAAACAATTAATGGCTAAATTGAAAGCCCCACATGGAGTAAGAAATTTTTCACCAAAAATATTGCATCCCTTATCCTTTGAAATTCTTTCCCATTGACGATTACTCTCTTTTGTAATCCAGATAGGGTCACAATCTTCTTTACAACAAAGAATGCTAGCTTGATCACTTGCAGTGTTAGCATTGAAATCACCCACTATAAGGACTTGGCCTAGATGAGAATATGTTTGATATCCACTTTTAAGGCTACAAAGGGATATTTGTGGTCAAGCCCTCTACTTTTGTAAGTTTTTGAAACTTGCAGTGCAAAATAGCATGCTGCAATTCTAATGTGATTTCCATTTTTTGATATTTTAAACCAAATGAATTTTTTGTTTTGAGTCTTCTTTTTCTAATTGAATGAAACACCCTTATTTTTCCCTCACTAATACCATGGTACCCCCGTGTCCTTTTACATTCCATTTTTCCTTGTTCCACACTGCCATCTTCTAGTATCCTTCAAATAAAGGTGTCTTGCACCCTTCATGCTCATGTGTTTCTATGAGGAAAATTATGTTTCTATCTTTCACAATAGGCCCTAACCTAGGTCCTCGTCTCCATGGATAACCTATGTAGTTCGAACAAACTAATCCTAAGGAAACCTGGGTATGAATTTATTGCTATTTTTTTTGACATACAAGACTCACAATTGATTCTTTGTCCCTACTTGCCCATACTCACCTTGTTTCATGGTTTCCTACTAAAGAATTAGTTGCCTCTTCTTTTTTGACATCTTGTTGCTATATTTTGGAATGAGTTCCAAAATGTGCTACCACAGATTTAATTTCATAAATTCATGCTCTCTTGCCCTTGTCCCTTGTTTCCCTAATCTTTTACATTTCCTCCCTCCTTTCCTCTTGTTGTCTTATAATTAAATATTCTTTTAGAAAAAAGCAAGAACCCCTCAAGAGCCATTTCTTTCTTAGAATGATATATTTATCACGCAACCTAGGAAAAATGACTCTTATGGGCCTGACTTTCTCACAGTTAACCTTACCCACCCTCCATGATTAGTATATTTGTCTTTGCTAAAGAAACATGTCTTTTAAAAAGTCCCTTGAAAGGTCAAGAGTACATTCATTTATCCCATAGTATCTCACCCCTTTAGTTGTTTGGGTGTGGAGCTTGATTATCTTCTGTATTGAAAGGTATCGCCGCATTGGACCCTAGTTCGTAATGGGACGGAAACGCTGCTTGTAATATATTTGTTGTAGGGTGGTCCATGGGGGGTGGTTGTGACCTTTAGGAATGCCCCCCCCCCCAGGGGGATCAGGGGCAGTGCCCCTGAAGCTAAAAATAGATGTAAAATTTCCTTTTAAAATGTTGTAATTTCGTAGTCAATCTGGGCAATTCATTAGGAAAAGATCTAACAGTAGAAGTTATGTTTAATTTAGGTTTTTTTTTCCCTATAAGGCAACCCCTCGCTATATATGAGGGAATTGTATTTCATCTATGTAGATCTGTATTTTGAGTGAGGAAGAGAGAGGAGATTGAGAGCGAAGAGGGAATTACAACGGATCTGTTGTAGGTTGTATCTCTTCAGTTTGCTCGATAATATAAAAGGAAGGACTATCTGTTTCTCCATGGATGTAGCCCAAACTAGGTGAACCACATATATCTGTGTCTCTCTTATTTTATGCGTTTTTTGTGTTTATATTTCTGCAATGTTTATGTGTTCCATTGCTCTGTAATATATAATTTTCTAACAACTGGTATTAGAGCCGAAGGTATATTTGGCTGATAAACTCATAGGATAAAAGGGTTCCTGGTTCTAGTGGGAGCAATGGTGGAAGATGGTAGGTTTAGGGTAAAAACGTTTAACAGCCAAAATTACTAGCTGTGGAAGATGCAAATGGAAGATTATCTGTATTAGAGAGATCTGTACCAACCATTAAGTGGAAAGGCAAAGAAGATGACATGTATGAGAGACACAGAATGGGATATTCTCGATAGAAAGGCACTTGGAACAATACGATTGTGCCTAGCAGCGTCGGTAGCGTTTAATATTTCAAAGGAAACGACAACGAAGGGTTTAATGTCAAAATTGGCCAAACTATATGAAAAACCCTCAGCCTCAAATAAGGTATTTATTATGAAGTGTTTATTTAATATGAAAATGTCAGAAGGTGGATCTGTTGCTGATCATTTAAATGAATTTAATACAGTTACTAGTCAGTTAAGTTCGGTAGGAGTAACTTTTGATGATGAAGTTAGGGATTTGTTATTTCTGTGCTCATTGCCAGAAAGTTGGAATGGTTTAGTTATGGCCATTAGTAACTCTGTCTCTGGATCTAGTACTTTAAAGTTTGATGATGTTATCGGTGCAATCATTATTGAGGAAAAGTGACAAAAAAGCTCCGGTGAGACATCAGGTAAGGCTTTGACTGTAGAGACTAGGGGAAGAAAATTGGAAAGAGGAAATAGCCCTGAATATCATAGTAAGTCGAGAAAAGGCTGATCGAAGTCCAGATCGAGGATAGTGTGCTGGAAATGTGGGAAGAAAGGACACCTGAAGAAAGACTGCAAGTCTCAGAAGGGAAAAGAAGGAGACACATAGCAAGAAAATAATCATGAAGCGAATGTAACAGGTGATGTGTTGCAAGATGCTTTGATTATTTCTTTAGAAAATATTATTTATGCCTGGGTGGTAGATTTAGGGGCCTCATTCCATGCCACACCTAATAGGAAACATTTTCATGATTATGTTCAAGTAGATTTTGGACAGGTTCGATTGGGTGATGATAAACCCTGTAAAATCATTAGAATGTTTATAGTTTTCGAAAAACAACAGAATGGAAATCAATGGCTATTGAGGAAGGTAAGGCATGTTCCAGATTTGAAGAAAAATCTTACTTCAACAGGGAAGTTGGTAGGTGAAGGCTGTGTGACAACTTTTATAGATAAAACGTAGAGGGTGACTAAAGGATCTTTAGTAATAGCAAAAGGAGAAAATGTTGGTACATTGTATTTATGAAATTGTATTTCTAATTTTGTTAATTCTTTAACCTCTACAGGAGAAGATACAGCATTGTGGCATCATATGCTTGGGCACATGAGTGAGAAGGGGATGTAGATTCTTCACTCAAGGAATTTGCTGCCAGGTTTGAAGCATGTTGATTTAAAATTATGTGAGAATTGTGTTTATGGAAAACAAAATAGAGTCAGATTCGTCAAAGTTGGGAAAGAAAAGAAGAGCAAAAAATTAGAGCTTGTGCATACAGATGTATGGGGACCTACTCAGGTATCATCTCTTGGTGGCTCTCATTATTATGTTACTTTTATTGATGATGCAACCAGAAAAACCTGGATTTATTGTATTCGAAATAAATATGATGTATTTTATACTTTCAAGAAATGGAAAGCTTTGGTTGAAAATGAGACAACAAAAAGGTTGAAGTGTCTCAGATCAGACAATGGAGGTGAATATTGCAGCAAAGAGTTTGATAGGTATTGTTCAGAGAATGGAATTTGTAGAGAAAAGACAGTTCCAGGAACACCACAAGAAAATGGTGTGTCAGAAAGGATGACTAGGACAATCATGGAGCATGCAAAGTACATGAGATTGCATGCAGGATTGCCTTTACAATTTTGGGCAAGTGCTATAGATACTGTTGTTTATCTAATAAACAGAGGGCCTTCAAGTTACTTGGATGGTGGTATTCCAGAGGAGGCATGGACAGGTAAAAAGGTAAACTACTCTTTTTTAAAGACTTTTGGTTATGAAGCCTTTGTCCACATTAATAAAGAAAAAAGAACAAAGCCTGAGGCAAAATCAAAGAAAAGTACCTTTATTGGATATAGTGTTAATGATTTTGGTTATCACTTTTATGATTATGAAAAACAAAAAATAATTAGGAGAAGAGATGTCACATTCAATGAAAAGGTTTTGTATAAGAATCAGTTGCAGGAAAAGAATGAGGAAACAGAAAACAAATAATAAACAGTGCTTGACGAGATCACAGAAAAAGTGATGGTGCCTGGAAATCATAATGATCAACATCCAGAACAATAATCACAACACCAAGAAGCACCTCAAACACCTGAATGTGGTGTTAGAAGATCTACCAGGATAAGTAGACCCCTGAACGATACTCTCCTTCATTATATTATGTATTTTTGACTGACTCTGGTGAACTAGAATGTTATGAAGAAGCAGTGCAGGTAGAAACCAGGAAGAAGTGGGAGCAAGACATGAAAGAAGAGATGGATTCCTTAGCACATAACCAAAGTTGGGACTTAGTCAGAGTGCCTGTAGGTAAAACAACATTGCAGAATAAATGGGTTTACAAGGCGAAGGAAGAAGATGGAGGTAGAAAAATGTATAAATCTAGACTTGTGGTGAAAGGGTTTGCACAGAAAAATGGTATAGACTTTGATGAGATATTTTCTCCTGTTGTTAAAATGACTTCAATCAAAACTATTTTAGGTCTAGTAGCAGCTGAATATTTGCATCTTGAGCAGTTAGATGTAAAGACAACCTTTCTCCATGGGGATTTGGAGTAAGAGATATATATGAAACAACCACAAAGATATGAGGTAAAAGGTAAGTAGAAACTAGTGTGCAGGTTGAGGAAGAGCTTGTATGGCTTAAAACATGCTCCAAGGTAGTGGTATCTAAAATTTGATAGGTTTATGTCTGAACAAGGTTATACTAGATGTCACTCTGATAATTGTGTTTATCTCAAAAGGAAAAATGATGGCAGCTATATTATATTTTTATTGTATGTAGATGACATGCTTGTTGCAGGTTCTAACATATAAGAAATAAATGTGCTCAAAAGAAAATTGGAAAACTTATTTTCAATGAAGGATTTGGGTGTTGTAAAACCAATCCTTGGTATGAGAATAACTAGAGACAGGAAAAATCACAAATTAACATTGTCTCAAAGTGAGTACATAGAAAAGGTGTTGAAAAGGTTTAATATGCAGAATGCAAAACTAGTTAGTATACATTTGGCTAGCCATTTCAAATTAAGTAAGGAGGAGTGTCCCAAGACTCAGGAAGAAATGGCTCATATGTCTAAATTTCCATATGCATCAGCAGTTGGAAGCTTAATGTATGCAATGGTCTGCACAAGGCATGATATTGCACATGCAGTGGGAGTTGTAAGAAAGTACATGAATAATCTAGGAAAAGAACATTGGATGGCAGTGAAGTGGATTCTCAGGTATTTGAGAGGTACCACAAATCAAGAATTATGCTTTGGTGGTTCAAACATTTCTCTACAGGGATACGTTAATGCTGATATGGCAGGTGATAGAGATAACAGGAGGAGCACAATAGGATATGTGTTTACTGTAGGTGGAACAACTGTCAGTTGGGTCTCAAAATTGCAAAGTGTTGTTGCACTCTCAATAGCAGAACCAGAGTATGTTGCTGCTACAGGGGCTAGTAAAGAAATGATTTGGTTACAAAAGTTTCTGGATGAATTGAGTAAGAAGTAGGAGTTGGGCAGGTTATGCAGTGACAGTCAGAGTGCCATATATCTTGCAAAGAACTCTGCATTTCATTCCAAGACTAAACATATACAGCTCAAGTACCATTTCATACTGTCAGCATTCGAAGATGGACAGTTGAAGCCGAAAAAGATACACACTAGCCAAAATCCTGCAGATATGTCAACAAAAGTTGTAACGAGGGAGAAACTGAGAATCTGCTCAGTTTCAATTGGTCTTCAAGTATGATGAAGAAGATGAGAAACAACCAGGTCCAAAGTGGAGTCATTGTCCAGAAAATGAAGCAGTGGTGGAGTTGCTACAATCAGTCTCCAAGTGGGAGATTGTTTGGGTGTGGAGCTTGATTATCTTCTGTATTCAAAGGTATCATTGCATTGGACGCTAGTTTGTAATGGGGTGGAAACGCCGCCCGTAATATATTCATTGTAGGGGGGGTCTGGGGGGGGCGGTTGCGACCTTTGGGAGCCCCCCCTAGAGTGGGGTCAGGGGCAGCGCCCCCGAAGCTAAAAATAGATGTAAAATTTCCTTGTAAAATGTTGTAATGTCATATTCAATCTGGGTTGTTCACTAGGCAGAGATCTGACGGTAGAAGTTATGTTTAATTTAGGGTTTTTTTCCCTAGAAGGGAAACCTTTGTTACATATGAGGGGGTGTATTTTGAGTGAGGAAGAGAGAGGAGATTGAGAGCGAAGAGGGAATTACAATGGATCTACTGTAGGTTGTATCTCTTCAGTTTGCTGGATAATATAAAAGGAAGGATTGGCTGTTTCTCCGTGGATGTAACCCAAACTGGGTGAATCACATATAACTGTGTCTCTCTTGTTTTATATGTTTTCTGTGTTTATATTTCTGCAATGTTTATGTGTTCCATTGCTTCGTAATATATAATTTTCTCACAACTGGTATCAAAGCCGAAGGTCTGTTTGGTTGATAAAATCGCAGGAGAAAAGGATTCCTGGTTCAAGTGGGAGAAATGGCGGAAGATGGTAGGTACATTAATAATTATGTTAGCTGCTCTATCTTTCCATTCCTTGCTTTCTCTATCTTGCATGTTGCCAACCCAAATGTTTGCTTCTCCTTCCCTATTAGCAAAATTGTTAACAACTTGAGCCCAAGTTTTGGAAACCCTTATGGAACCTCCTTTCCTTTTGTCTCTTGATTTCTCTTCATGGTTATCTATTTGGGAAACCACTTTCCCTTTATCCTGGGATGGTTTCAAATTCACCACCTCTGTACTTTCCACTATAGATTTCTTCATGTTTTGCACATTTGTCTTCATGTGTTTCCATTCTGTCTTCCTTTCAAGATAGCTTCCTGTAGCAATGCCACTTTCTCCTTCAAAACTTTATTGCTTTTTGGTAAAGCCTAATTTTTCGTTGTTATTACATGAATTTTATGATCTCTTTTATGCTCTTTAGCTTCTAAAACCTCCAAACTCTTCTTTTCACTTAACAATTATTTCACATAAAGATCAAATCACCACGTGAGAGGTGTGGATGTGGGGCTATAGAAGGCAAAATAATCGATGACATGTACTCTAGGATTGTTGTTTCCATATTCTTTCAAAGAGGAATTGTTTGAATATTACTTATTATGAAGGGCCTGATTAATTTCCCTTTGAGATCGTTTTTTCATTATTTGCTCCCATTTTAGGCAGGGTAGTCTTCGATTTAAAATGTCCTGATATTATTTGGCATTGACCCAAACCCACTTATCATTTGTTCTCACAGGTCCTGAAATTTCTTGTCCCGTTGTCACATTTGAATGCATTTATGTTGCACTGTCCTTTCACCAACTATAGAGTTCAATCAAAACATGTTCCTTGTGGCCTAGGAAAGACACTCCCAATGTTGTTTTTGTTCCTGGCACGATAGTGGACGTTTGATGGGGTATTACCTTTGCTCGATATAGAAATAGGGGGCAATGGAAATGGCAGTGGCAACCTTGCCTTCACTCAAATGCTACCAATCAGAAATTCTTGCTACAAATCCTTGTATTTGTGAATCGACATTGGAATCTCCTATCCCTTTATATATTTTATAGAAACTTTTTTTCTTTTAATTTTTGACAAAATGTGGTATCAATCAGAGACGAGCGTTGTTGTCAATATTTTTCTCCACTTGTGGCCACTTCTTTCTCCTGAATTTATTGTCTTCCACTCAACTCCACTCAATTTTACCTTC
This sequence comes from Pinus tabuliformis, assembly GCA_031772625.1. Taxonomy (NCBI): domain Eukaryota; kingdom Viridiplantae; phylum Streptophyta; class Pinopsida; order Pinales; family Pinaceae; genus Pinus; species Pinus tabuliformis. The sequence continues at coordinate 592,632,238 of CM062819.1, forward strand.
GCCTTCGCCTTTGCCTTCCTTGTCTTGTAATAGGAGGACCACCTCCAATTTCAAAGTCAAAATGAACGAGTCAACGTACTATACTCATCCTCACATTGATCAAGATATGTGTCAGCAAATGAGATGGAGCTACGATAGTTTACCCCATGCTCATTTGAAAACACATTTTTTGTGTTGTGTGATGTTTGCAGAAGACTAATACATTCCAGTGCACACTATGTTGCACATGTGGATTGTAGAAGGTATAGTAAAGAGCAAAGATGTGGACAATTTAATGGATACTACACACACCTGTGTAAATTCATTTGCATATTGTTCCTTATTCTAGTTGGTTTGGAATTCACGATGTTGCACGTGACATGGAGAATTGTGTATCCATGGAAGGTCAATATTGCCCTAACATCGACGCCCTTTTCCCTAACATCCACATTCACGATAATTGCAAGAGGCTCTCCCTTTAGGCGATACCCAGTCTATAGGCCTATTAATGTGGTTGGGTTGTATATGCCCACCGTTAGATTTAAACAAGTACATTATCTAGCGGTGGTCATATATAGCCCAACCGCATTAATGGGCCTATGGCCTATTAAATATTGGTTGCCCTCCCTTTATAGTAGTAATATGATGTCTCTGCCACCAAAGGAATTGAGATGTTCAAAACTAGTTACTCTAAGACATGATTTTGAATTGAAAGTGATTCCGAAAACATTTTTCCTTTACCCCCTGTCTGTTAGGGTGTTAGATTTAGGTAACACGAGGCTACAATTATTGCTAGAATCATTTTGGAAAATGAAACAACTTGAATTTCTTTGTCTAAATTATATTGAAATTGTAGAAGTGCATTCAGGGATTCACAATCTTTAAAACCTTCAATTTTTACATCTCAAGGGATACATAAACTTACAATCATTTCCATGTGAAATGAGAGCTCTCAAAATTCTCAATTGTCTGAATATCAAGGGATCTCTTCATTAAAAATGCATTACCATTTGGAATCACATAAATCAATGATTTCAAATATCTGGATCTTATGATCTATTGTCAGTTGGAGGTGATTCCTCTTGAAATTATAATGCTGTCAAATTGTCAAATTCTACATTAAAGAAGAGGAGTCTTCGTGTAGAATGAAATTTTAATTTAAGGAGGCTATGAGCATAATTTTTATTAACAAAATTTTATTATATAAAATAAATATTCAAATTAACAATGTTTTTAATGCCAAATGAGTATTTTAATTTCTGATTAAATATATATCATATTTATATTATTTTAAAATATTAATTATTTATTTAAAAAAAATTTGAATGCATATATATATATATATATATATATATATATATATAAATATTATTTTAATATTTATAGAAAATATTATTAATCATAGATGATTTATTATATATTAAAATAAAAAATTTATAATAATTAAAAAAAATAACGTCCAATAGTGGTGAGAGGGTGTTCTATTAAGACACTCTACAATGAAGGTTCAAAACCTCGTGGAGAAAGATCAAACCATGCTAACAGATGATTGTGATCTCGAGGTGATTTAGATGGCTTAAATGCCCATAAATTAATATATTTCATTAGATAAATAAAATATGAGAGAATTGAACATATTGATTTATAAAATGATTTCACTGATTTTAGATTTTTGTGATTTCTTTTTTTTTTGAATTTTTCTTCCCTAAAACAATCTACATAAATAAATAATTTCATTAATTATGTAAGAAATGATGAGATTGAATTTACAAAATCAATTATATTTATTTTTACAATATTATTTCATTAAAATAAATTTGTCAAATTAAAAAATAAATTTAATATTTTTTTATCAAAATGATCATTTAAAAAAAATATTAATGTAATTAATGTTTATTTTAATTTTCTTATGATTTAGATATATTTTATCTAAATAAATTAAGTTAAAATAATTTTAATATTAACAATAAATTAATGAGTTAATGAAAAGAAGTACATATCATCTTCCCCGCACCTTTAATAAATATAAGATGTGCTTTTATTTATTAATGTAAGAAGGTATGTTTTTATTTATTGACTACAAAGTTAATTGTTCTCTCTTGTCACAAGTGGGATTCTTTTCATATTCATTTTATTTATATCTTTGATATCTTTATCATTATAGTGTTTTTCTAAAGTTGTAAGCTTTGGGTTGTAGTTATTTTAGGGAAATTTGTTAATTTCAATGGTTAGTTTAATTATTAGAATCTCTTACGTTAAAGTTCATTTTTTTAAATCTCATTAAGTTTTTTGCGGTTACATGTAAAATGTACAAGATTAAGTTAAACATAAAAAAATTATGGGCATTTGGAACATCTCTAGTATGAACCATCCAAAATTCATGTTTATCTAGAATAATTTCAAGAGTTATCAATGTTTTTTTTCATAGGGTGAGATAAACTAAAAAATTGTTACATCCTTAGAGAAATTTGGGAGATTTAATGGTTAGTTTAAGTGTTAGATTCTTTTATGCTAAAGTTCAATGAGGCTTCAAGAAATTAAATATGATTAAGTTTGTTTCGGCTACATGTGAAATGTATAAGGTTGAGACAAACATAAAAGTTGTTGTGGGCATTTGTAACGTCTCTAGCACGAACTATCCAAAGTCTCATGCATGTTTAGAATAATCTCAAGAGTTATCAATACTTTCTTCATAGAGTGAGATAAGCTAAAAAATTGTTACAACTTGTAAGTATATTGCATTATCTCTTTTAAACCATTACTTAAGACTAAAAGTGCCTATACCAGCCTAGATCCATCTTAACTCTGAATCTACCAAGCATCAAGGGGGTCAAATATATGTGAAGTAGAAACCTCTTTTAGATTGAAAATATATTTGATCTCTCCCGGTGCTTGGTAGATTTGGAGTTAAGATGGATCTATAATATCAATGTAACGATGATGTCAACATTAATATTAGATTTTATTGGAAACTATTATAAAAAGATTAATATCAACAATTAATACATAAGAATATTAATAATAATGTAAAAATATAAATTTGCATAGTTAAAATTCAAAAACAAAATTAAATTAAAGATATCACAAAATAAAAATGTATATAAAATATTATTATGGAATATTTAATGCCTATGGAGGATAGTTTAATTGGCCATTGCCATGTTATAAAGTAATGTAAACCACAATATTTAATGTTCAAATCCTCATTGGGTCAAACGAACAAAACTAACATATATGGACTATTTAATGTATTCCGACGACCACTTTATCACATGTTGATTTTCCATGGAGATTAAATCAAGTTTTTAATAAAAGTAAAATGAGAATACATTGATATATATAGATGTGAAATTTATATGATTATTTATATTTATCATTATATATTCATATGAAATTGTATGATATATATATTTTATTTATACATTTACTTTTACTTGTAATAGATCCGACATTCAAAAATGTTGACAAACTTATGTACATAACATTACTTACTTGCATTACACACATCTCCCTTATACTGGGTTGTAGAAGCCAAATGGGGAGTTACAATCAAGAAATGGAAGGAAAAAGTTTTGAAAGTGGAAGCTAAGTTTAATTTAAAAGAGGAAGCTAAGGCATTAAACGAATGTTTAAATTTAATTCTTTCCTTTAAAAATAAAGAAAAGAATCAATGCCACAAGTTCCTAGATGCTTAATTTTTTTACATGCTTTGAAATAAGCGATTGATTAGTAAATATGATCAATTTCATCAATTAAATAAAAAATTAAACCTATAGTTTCAATAATTTCATTACCACTATAGAAATTCGTAAAATAAACAGTCATATGTTACTTAGCTCCCCAGCCAACGCTAAGAAATAAACCTCAATTAAAAATATTTTTGAGACTTGTGTGGAGATTTGCTTATGCAGAGATTTTAGTGTGTGAAAAGCTTCATACGTTGCTTTACATGAAAATATCCATATGTTGTTTGAAAAATTTAAACACAAGCCGGGAATTAACAATTTAGAACTTTTTAACATTATGTCTTCGAGACTAAGGCTCCTTTTTGCCAAGAGCACAATATGCTAAATGATAGTTTAAAGATCCGACAAATTTTCAAGAAATGTTGTTAGAAAAAATAAATGAGATCATTATCTACTTTTCATTTCTTTTGATTATATTATCAGTTCGTGATATTGTGTGATCTGACGGTGTGTTATTTCTCTGCTCAATGGTGCTAGAATTGATGTGTTTGCAAGTCTTTTGCAAAATCTGAGTAAATAGGGAACACTTAGCAAATCTGAAATTAATATTATTATTTTTGCTTCTGTGGAGCATATGTGCGGAAAAATGGAGATGAAGACCAAACAATGCTTACGCGAATCAATTTCTGAGACTATTCCCTGACCAACTAGTTTGAGATTCATTTCCATTACGGTGTGCTTATATGAAGTTGCAACATGGAAATGCATAATCAATTTTCTTGAATTGTGATTCGCATAGTATTATTTAGTGTTAGCTTCTTTATAATGTTCATAGCAAGATGATTTTGTCACAATTTGATAATGTTGAGATTTTTGTGCATCCTCAAATGTTTATTAAGCTATCTTGTTACTATTTCTTCAATTAGTGTTTTCCTGTGTAGAAATATAGGTCACCCACATGCATATTGCAAAACACACTCTGCAAAATCTATTAATAATAAAAGAAGCATTGTTCTTGTTCCAAAGTGCTAACCAACCTTTCAAGTTTCATTGTGCATACCAGCATGCTCCACACAATCTACCAATATCAAATTGTAAATTCCGTAACTCCAAAATAGTTGAAAACACATTACAATTAAGACATGCCTCTGCACTTGCGTCATTCTGACAAAATTGTACAAATAATTTATTCCACACATTCATTTGTTATTTGCATAGCCTCCACACATGCAAAACCATCTTTGCACAATCGCTTTTGTATTTAATAATGCCCTTCAATCAATAATTGACATTTGAAAATGTTATTAACATATGTGAGTTTCAAATATCATGGGGAAGAATAAACTAGTGTGAAATATTTTTCTAAATAAGAATTAAAAAAAATATTTGTACATTTATTATTTTAATAAACTTTTCCCAATGCTTTGGGCACAGTGAAAGCTTTGCACACATGCATTTGTTCTTTGCATATGTTTTTTTTCTGAAAAAAACTTTGCATAACCACATCCACACAACCACTTATGTACTTGCAAAATAAGTTACTAAATAATAATTAAAAAATAGATTTTTATATTTGTTATTTTAATAAACCTTGTGTGGAGCTTTGCACACTTCTTGTTCGCACAAGAAATGCTTCATAAAATATTTATTCTTCTTGAGAAAACTTGATAATTATGGTGAAGGTACTTAAATTTTCCTTTTTTATTCCAAACTGAGCAATTTCATTCATAATATCAACAAGGTTTCATTGGGAACCCAATTCAATATATATGAAAAAAGTTGTTATCACTTTGCAATGTTATATGACTTGACATTATTTCAATTAATTAAAATATTAAATATAAAAGCTTGATTTTCAAAGCATTGAAATATTAAAATTAATGTGTATTTTCAAAATTAATACAAAATGCAAAGCTTTTAAGCTTTATTTATAATTTTGAAAGCACTAATATATTAATATTAATGTATAAAATGTTACTAATTGAGTTAATCGATAGAACGGGAAGGTCCATTCAAATTTGGAACCACAACACATCTAATGTTGATGGTTATTAATAGTCTAATGTTCATATTTATTTACTAATAGGCTAATGTCAATACAATTCTAGTGCGGAGTGCAGAAGTAGAGTCCAAACATTTATTGTATGAAACATTCTTGTGGCTTTTCTTACCTCTGCATATGGATTTTATGTGAAAATGCAAAGGCTTAGATTATGCAAAATAATAACCCTTGATAATAAGCACAAATGTTAGCGAACACCTTTTGCGAACCAAGTACGGTTTCTGCACTTCAGCAAAATCAACTTCTTATGCACAAAAAACTTTGCTAGTAAACTTATTAAAGGTTGTGCCCTTTGCACAGTGAAAGCTTTGTCTATGGTTATCTTTGGGTAAATAGGCATATGTGTGGAACTGCAAATCATGTCCATTTTGTGGAGGAAGCTTTCAATATTTCATTTTGTGGATCTTTGTACTCCACAAAATGAAATCTTCCCTTACAAGGAAAGTTGTTTTTCATAAAGCTTTGTTGCTAATTAATCCGTTAAAGGTTACATAGTGCAACACAAGTCCAACCAAAATCAAAATGGCATAAAATTAATATATCACTTTCATTTCAAAATACAACAAAAAATTTCCGTTATGTACAATAGACAAATACAAAGAAAACTTAATAAAATCCCTTCTTGGAGTCATAGAAAAACGAACTATTCTCATGCTTCATGTTATTGGCATATATGTATCAATGTGATAATACATGTGAAGTACGAGATGAAAGCCAACCTTGAGCTAGGAAATTTCATAGAAAAGAGAGGAAGCCCAGAGCCACTCAACCCAGAGATTACATAAAGTCCGCTATGCTCAGAAACTGCTCAATGCATGAACCAGAGAGTTGCTCGGTCCTTCCCAAAACTGTGCAATATTTCCGAGAAATGCATGGCTATTTTTTCCGAAAAAGGAAAAAAACATCCCTAAAATATAAGGATTTATTTTAGCAACCTGAAGGAGGCACTTGAGTTATTTTGGAAATTTCCGCCAAGTGTCTGTAAAGCCTTGAAAGTTTTAACAAGATATAACTATTCAAAATATAAGAATATATCAATTTTTTGTTGAGTACCTACCTGGCTGAAGATGCTTCTGATTTGCTCCAGTTCCTACTCCTGTTACCAAAAGACCAGAAACCTCCCAGCCAACTAGGTACAGTCTCAGCACCTAGCCCCAAAATACTTCAAATTCAAAGTATTTTGGCGCCCGTGCCCAAAAGGCTCAAGAACAACTGCTCAAGCTCCATTATTCTCTATGTCTTCCTCTTGTTAGTGTTCCTCCTCTACCTCCCTCTATGTCAAAGAATGTCCCCTCTCTACAATACCCTTCCTCCTTCTATGCCATCAGAGACTCCTCCACCACTTCCTCTTTCTTTATTCTTTTAATTTGATAAGTTCATAAGTTGTAGAGGCGGTCACCGCCTTCTCCCCTTCCCAATTTGTTGACCATGCACTCTTATTTATACAATATCTCCTTTATCATAATGTTATGTTTCACTTTTGTTTAAATTGAATTATTTTCATAGTATTATGGTTTTATATATTCTTCTCTTTATTACGTTCACTATTTAATATATATATATATATATATATATATATATATATATATATATATATATATATGTATGTATGTATTATGGTGGTGGTATGTATATCATATACCCTACTATATTCTTGTAAGTTAGGTATTCATTTCAATAGTTAATTCGTTACCTAAATGTGGACGTTTTCTTTTAAGATTAACTAATATATATACTAGTGTAGTGCAGACAATGCATGCATATGTAGCTATCATATGTATGTCTCGTGTGCATGCTAATATGTCTATGTCCTCATTAATTTAAGATGAGTCCTTACAGTTCTTTCTTTCCCTTCACCGCAAAGCCTTCAAGTTTCTTCATGTAGATCTCCTCTTCCAGATCCCCGTGAAGAAACGTTGTCTTCACATCCATCTATTCTACCTCAAAATCAAAAGCGGCAGCAACAGATAAAAGTAATCTAATAGAAGCTACCTTGGTAATAGGAGAAACATATCTCCAAAATCAATTCCTGGCACCTGGGAATAACCTTTTGCTACCAACGGAGCTTTGTATTTCTCCACCTTTCCTTTTACATTTGTCTTCTTCTTGAACACCCATTTCCTACCAATGGGTTTCCTTCTAGCCAGCAACTCCACTAGATCCCAAGCCTCATTTTTGTGCAAAGATGCCATTTCATCAACCATGGCCTCTTTCCAGAGTTTTCCATCCTCTAAATCTACTGCTTCCTTCACAGCTCTGGGATCATCATCAGTAATATATAAAGAAAAATTTGAACAGAAAGCAAATGGACTATACCTTTTTGGCTGCCTTCTTTCTTGAACTAATCTTCTCACACCTAGAGTTTGTGGCTCTTATGATTCCTCCTCTACTGTAGAGTCCGATTCTTCCTCCTTAAGCTCAAACTCTATCTTCTCAGGTTCCTTTGGTTGGACTTCATGTTTAATAACATCTTTCACCTCTCTGAACACCACATCTCAGCTATACACAACCTTCCTTGTTACTGGGTTCCAAATCTTATAACCCTTTAAACCATCCTTATACCCAATGAAGATGCACTTTTTAGATTTACTATCCAACTTGGTTATTTTCTCCTTTGGAACATGTACATATGCATCACATCTGAATACCATCCGATGTGAAAGAGAGGGTTTCTTACCAGTCCATACTTCTTGTGGAGTCTTATCCTCGAACATTGATGAAGGTGATATGTTGACCAGGTAACACACTGTTTCCACTCCCTCTGCCCAGAATTCCTATCCGAACCCAGCACCACTGAGCATGCTTCTTGCCCTTTCCATCAACGTCTTGTTCATTCTTTCTACAACTCCATTTTTCTTAGGTGTGTATGGAGTAGTCTTTTACCATGCTATACCACACTTCTTATAGAATTGTTCAAATTCCTTGTTGCAAAACTCTCCACCGTTATCTGACCTCAGCACCTTTACCTTCTTCTCTGTCTGGTTTTCCACCAGAGCCTTAAATTTTTTAAACCTGTCAAAGATTTCAGATTTCTTCTTAAGGAAATATATCCATGTTTTCCTTGTGAAGTGATCTATAATTGATACATAGTACACAGACTTACCTAGTGATGGAACCTTCAAAGGTCCAAACACATCACTGTGCACAATCTCTAATATATGTTTCGCCCTCTTACCACCAGAGGGAAAACTCACCCAATTCTACTTCCCATATACACAATTTTTACAAAAGTCAAAATCCAGAGAGATATTACTCATACCTTCTACCATACCTTTACCATGAAGTATTCGAAGGTCCTTCTCTCCAATATGTCCAAGCCTTTGATGCCACAACATGGTATTCTCTCCAGAAACCACTAGATTTTCTGCTCCACTTTTAGGAACCACAGAACTTTTGCACCCATCAATAACAGTGCTACCTTGTAGCTTGTATAGAGTTCCAATCCAAACTCCTCGCATCAATACCAGTGATCCCCAAACCATCTTGTAGGTATCTTTCTCGAACACTATTTTTACACCTGCATAATCTAGCTTGCTTACATAAATCAAATTTTTGGCCAATGCAGGAACATGCAGAACACTCGAAAGTGTTTTAACCCTTCCACCTTGCAACTTCAACTTTACTTTTCTGTGACCAATGATTCTAGCCTTCCTATCATCCCCTACAAAGACATCACCACCATCGTATTTCTCATACTTGCAGAACCACTCTCTATGGGGAGTGAAGTGAAAGGATACACTTTAGTCAATCAACCATGCCTCATGATCTACATGTATACTTGAAGAAGCCAAGTACACATCCCCACCTTCATTTGAGGTGGTTTTCGCCTCTATAGAAGGAGCATCATTAGATCCCTTTACTTTGTCAAGAGATTTATATTTACAGTCCCTTTTGTAGTTCCCTTCCTTTACGCATTTCCATCAAACCACCTTTACAAATTTTCCTAGAGATTTAGATCTCCCTCTAGATTTAGATCTCCCACTCGATGACTTATTTTTGTTTCTGTTCTGGGACTGTCCTCATATAGACAAGGCATCACCATTCTGGCTCTCCATATTTTTCCATCTCATCTCCTCTGTCAGCAAGGATGAAACTATTTCATCAAACTGCAAGGTAGTTGCATTGCTACCTATTGCAATAACCAAACTATCCCACGAATCTGGTAGAGAACACAATAAACTGATGCACTTATCTTCATCAAAACTTTTAATATTAATAGATAGTAAATAACTTACAATAGCATTAAATGCATTCAGATGCTCTGCCATCGAGTCTCCATCTTTCATCCTTAGGTTATACAGCTTTTTCTGTAGGAACAGTTTATTCACTAGAAACTTAGATTGGTACAAAGTCCCTAACTTGTCCCACGAAGCCTTAGCCGTAGCTTCCCCTGATACATTCAGCAATACTGAATCTGAGACACACAAATGTATTGTGCTCTTTTCCTTCCGATCCAACTTCTTCCATTCTTCATCAGACACTCCCATTGGTTTAGTACCTGGATCTACTGCGATCCGCTGATCTTTATCCACCAATAGACACTCCATCTTGAGTTTCCATAACTTAAAAATTTGACCATTAAATTTCTCGATCTCTATCTTTCCACTTCTCACCATCTTCTTTCACCACCAGAATCGATCCCATAGATCTCCCACTGAACAGGGTCTACCACAGGCCCGAGTGAAACCCCTTAGCAACAAAGTCGTCCCCTTGAAGCCAAAACAACTTTGATACCAAATGTAGGTTTTAACCCCGTACATAAATTACCTGCATACAAATTATAAAACACAGAAAATAAGCAATGCAAGAGGATAACACATAAAACACATATACACAGATATTTTCCCCTGGATCCCAAAACCGGGACTACCAGCTTGATTTTTCATTATGTTCCTTTCAATGTTACAATACATATTTATTCATGCCAAAGCATCCACTACCATGGACTGAAAACCATCGCGTCCAAAACCATGTGCGAAAACCATGCACAAAAGCATAGGTAGGTCAGCCCAACCTAATATAGGGTCCAAAAAAAAAAAAATCTCGGGGCGCTACCCCAGACCCCGTAAAGGGGGCCTACCCAGCCCCCGAATAGGGGGGCCTGCTACCCCCTCTATGACCCCCCCGTTGCACAATTGGCACAATGAAGGGGGGTATTTTCCCCCCCTCTAACCCCCTAGTTAGCTAGGTGGGCTAGTCATGGAAAGAATATAACACAACCCAACATTGCACAATCTTAGCTGGCAATGGTTGCAGACTTAGTGACTGCATTGAGTAATTTTCTAGCCCAGCAGTCACTGCCCCTCAGAATTATGCAATGTAAGCCTGGAGGATAGTCACTAGGTAGAAATGTGCATTCTTGAGAGGAAGATAGAGCCTTCCCTCTCAGGATTGTGTAATTCTATCTTGGTGAGGTAGAGTTTCGGCCGAGGCTGCCCAGACCCGCCGACGGGAAACTAAAAGAGAATGTGAATGTGAATGCATGGCGATACTAAGTGTAACCATAAGTGAATGATCGTGCATACAAATAGTGAGTGAAAGATTCAGAAAATGGAACAACATGCATGTGGGTGAGGCGAGTCGCTGAATCAATGACCATTTGTAAAAAACAGTTTCATGCATGCGACAGTAGTGAGATGTTAATGAAAATTTAAATGGTTCTAGTACAAGCTAGTATGTATCAAAATGACAACAAGCACTCACTGAAATCAAGAAAACAACATTCATATGAAGCAAAACATAAAAAGAGCCAGAAGTTCAACACAAGACATGAAAAGCGGGCTCGCCACAAAACATCTAAGCTGAATGTGCCAACGAATCCTAGATGCAATGTGGGATATCAGAGTTGCAAGATTGATGTTAGGAATGAGCTCTGTAGCATCTGGTTGATGAGTTTCAATAAAATCGAGGTTGCGACATGCATGCCACAAATCTAGGTAAAGCGACACTTGGTGGGAGATTTCTGAAATGATCCTTGCATGTAACCTCCAACTACTAAAAATAGATCCCTGAAACAAGGGATACCTTTGCATGTTGCCTTGGGAGAAGCATCCCATGCATGCAAGTAATTTTTCATCGGTCCCAGAGGGAACTGGTCAACTAAACTACACATGCAACAGTCTACTCAACTGGGAGGAAAAAATGCACATTTCTGGGAGGGGGCTTGTTACAAAGCATTTTGTCACTGACCCTATACTCCACATTCCATGATCCTGGGGGACCTCTACAGTGAACCCTATATGCTTCCCCTTCATGAAGAAACTCCCATTGTGTCCCTCTTCATGAGTAGAACAATTCCCTTTTGCATCATTTCCCAAAAATATTCTGTTTTTCCTAGTTTACAAGACCGACACTAATGACCTGTGTCCTCCTCGTGCTGATATGCAGGGATTAAAATTGTCCCTAGTGCTGACTGTAGCGACTGAGCCTTGTTCTAGTCACGCTGATCCTCTTTTGGAAAGTTTTTTAAATAAGGAGTCGAAGCTTCCATCTCTAGAAGCTTCGTAACAGAAGTCTGGTAAATGGTTGGGCCAGATGGAGTCGAGGATGTCAGTTTGGGCTCCTTTCCCCTATTAGGATGGACCTACCTCAAGAGATAAGACCTTCTTCCATGAGAAGAGAAACCATCTCCCATCCATTCATGCTATATGAACCTCCCTTTTTTTCCAAGCACAAGCTAGTGTTAATGTTGGTGTGCTAGTGCTAATTAAGTTTGGGGTAATTAGCAAGTTATTCATAGTTGTAGCTCTCTAGTTGTGTGTTGAGGGAGAAGTGTGAATTTGGTTTAATGTGAAGACTAAAGGGAAGAGCCTTAAAAATATCATTTTTGAGGCCACCATGGAATTCTAACGGAAGTGTGTGGTGATCTGATTTTGTCGGAGGAGAACAACAACGTCAAGACAATGGTTGTAATCTCTTCTTGATTTAATATATATGCAACTATCAATTGATTTCCTACATAATGTGTCATCTCACATGTTTATGGATTGATGCTTCTTGACTTGATAATAGACAAATTGCAATTCAACCTACTTAACAAGTCAAGAAGCATTAAGCCATAAACATGTGAGATGACACATTATGTAGGAAATCAATCGATATTTGCATATATATTAAATCAAGAAGAGATTACAACCATTGTCTTGACGTTGTTATTCTCCTCCGACAAAACCAGGTTCCCACACAATTCCTTTAGCATTCCATGGTGGCCTCAACAATGATAGTTTTAAGGCTCTTCCCTTTAGTCTTCACATTAAACCAAATTCACACTTCTCCCTCACACACAACTAGAGAGCTACAATTATGAATAACTTGCTGATTACTCCAAACTTAATTAGCACTAACACACCAACATTAACACTAGCTTGTGCTTGGGAAAAAGGGAGGTTTATATAGCATGAATGGATGGCAGATGGTTCCTATTATCATGGGAGAAGGTCTTATCTCTTGAGGTAGTTCCATCCTAATAGGGGAAAGGAGCCCAAACTGACATCCTCGACTCCATCTGACCCAACTGTTTACCAGACTTCCATTACGAAGCTTCTAGAGTTGGAAGCTTCGGATCCTTATTTAAAAACCTTTCCAAAAAAGGATCGGTGTGACTGGAACAAGGCTTAGTCGCTCCAGTTGGCGCTAGGGACAGTTTTAATCCCTCCATATCGGTGTGAGGAGGACAAGGGTCATTAACGCTCGTCTTGTAAACTAGGAAAAATAGAAGATTTTTGGGAAATGATGCAAAAGGGAATTGTTCTTCTCATGAAGAGGGGCACAATGGGAGTTTCTTCATGAAGGGGAAGCATGTAGGGTTCACTGTAGAGGTCCTCCATGATCATGGAATGGGGAGTATAGGGACAGTGACAAAATGTTGTTTAATAGGGTTGGGTTGGCTGCCTAGGAGATTTGCGCAATTTTTGGGTAGAGTAGCTAACTATTGCCTGAGATTGCGCAATTCTTGGGCTGAGCAGCCCTGCTAGGAAGAATCATGCAATTTTCTGGGTGAAGCCTGATTGGTAGAATTGCACAATTTTGGAGCCCAGCAGGCTGCTAGACATAATTGTACAGATTATGGAGGGAAGGCTCGTTGCCCTCCAGAATTGTGCAAAGTTTTGAGGGAGCTGCTCATCTTGCAGTTGGACCAAGTCCGGGAGAATAGTCTGTGAGGTGAGTGCAACAAGTTCTAATGGATAAGTTGTCTTTCTACAAGAAAATCACTTAAGCTTGTGTACTTGATGAAGCAAGACATGCTTCTGTGAAAGGTTGGTAGGGAGGCTCCAAAACGAAGTTAAGGAAAAATTTTGGAGAGTGGTTGTAGCTGCTACAACACATGGCAACACACTGGTAGAACTCCAGCTCTCTAAATGGACCTTGTTCGTGGAAATCAAGTCTAACACCTCTGAAAGTATTGTTCATTTCTTAGTTCGTCTTGGTTTCCACACTTGCTTGATTGCAAGATGTGGAATATTCCAAGCTCTTGGTCGATTGACACACATTCCAAGCCAATTCAACACAGTTTTTTTGATTGGGGTTGAGGGGTATATTGGTACACAAGCAGTATAGTCGTCAGAGTCTTAGTTTCATCTATGGTGTTGCTCTGTTACCAGCAGGCCTGGACAGTACCCTGGCGAGTCACATAGGAACACAAGCATGGCTCCGCTACCAGCGAGCCTAGTAAGTACCCCAATAGAGTTACTTGCATCACCTCTCTGCGCAGGAAGCCTTTCTCTTCTTTCACCCTATTCATTTTTCATTTTTCATTTTTTCATTTTTTCATAACTGTGCATAACACTTATTCATTTCAGAGGCGGAAGAGGGATCCTGACTTATTGAGAGTAGAAGAGGTTGTTCCAACAGAGAAGTAGTTTATTATACCTCTGACATGTCTGTTAAGGTTTTCCCCCTCACCTTACTGTACTTGACTGAGCTGACAAGGGTTAACCCAAAAACAATCGACTAGAGTAGGTGATACTAGTTAGCATGCAAGCATTGTGTTTTCACCAAGGTTCACTTCGAACAATACATATTTTCCATTGACGTATCATGGACTAGAAGTAACAAGTTCTTCATATAGAGGTAGGATGACAGATAACCAAGTAGTGATAGTTGCACAAGGCCTCTTGTACTTTACCCAGCTTGTTTCAAGGGTCATACATGGTTTCATGTGAAACTAACCTATGAACGAAACAAGAAAACAAAAAAACAACAAAGGAAAGCAGAAGCATAAGCAAAAAGCGAAAGCAAAGTGAGTAAGCAAACAAGTAAACAAACGAACAAGTAAAGAAAAGCAGAAGAAAAAGTAAATGAAAAAGAAAGTGATTAAGCAAACAAGCAAGCAAACAAACAAACATGCAAAGTAAGAAAGCAAACAACCATGCAAAGCAAGAAAGCAAACAACCATGCAAGCAAGAAAACTGAAAACAAATTCTACTCATAATCCTAAGCTAACGGTGCATGGGCCTGATCACGTGAAGTGATACTTCCAATGCAGCCACCGGTGCATTGGTTGACCCATGTTGGTGAAGGCATGGTCCGTGACCAACACGGTTGTGCGGACCAGTAGCTGTGAAAGATACAACAATGAAGACAAACACACTCTGAGCTTACAAGCATCCACAGAACAAAAATGAGTGAAAGTTCATGACATGCAGTCCGTGGACATACCATGATGTTGTGTGACACTACGTGTAGATGTTAAGCATATGCACACTCTTGACTGTGATATGCAAGCATATGTGATGAAGGTAGACCACTTACATTGGGAAAGTGTGCTTGCTGAGTAAGATTCCTCTTATGCATGAGAAATGGGATCGTGTAGTTCGAGTGGAGGAAGTAAAATCTGAGTGTTAGATTGATCTTCAATGCATACAGATGAGTGATGAGGAGCCTTGAGTGTTTGAACAATTTCTTGATCAAAAGTGAAACCACCCTCAAGATAACGAGGTCCTGACATAACCATTAGCTCATGCTGAAGTGCCTTGAAAGTCTATGGGGTTTTGACTTCATTGGCATATGCATCTTTATAGACCAATGGCTTAAATGGATTAACAATGAGTGAAT